>JAVIAB010000108.1:74470604-75070604 GCA_032433765.1 Megaustenia siamemsis
AATATTATATCAAGTTAAAACGATCACTAACAAGGACTACTAAACACAATTCAAACAAGACAAATTAGATTTTGGGGCATTTTAAAACACACAAATACATATAAAAAGTAATCTTCGAAGGGAAAATGAAGGTAAAAGAGGCAGAGGCAGATCAAGACTAACAGGGGCAAGTAATATCAAAAGATGGACAAGTCAGTTTATGATAACCTGCATTATCATGCAAGAGACAGAGCGGAATAGTGCTCTATGGTAACCAACCTTCGATGCGGAGACGGCAACATTTGATGATGATAAAAACAACCACTATCAACGGATGAATAATAAAACAGTAATAGACCCGACAATAAGATATATTTGCAACAGGATTGAACAGCATACATTGATTTAACCAAAAATATATTCAACATATTTTATTAACAATCTATTAATTCAATTGTGTGCTGTCACCAGATTTGTTTAGTATTTATAGTGAGATTATTTAAAGATCCATAAGGGCATGCCTGATAACAATTGGAGATCATAATATAAATAATCTAAGGTATGCTGGTGATAAAATCTTAATCGCTAAGAGTGAAAATGTGTTACAAGAAATGTTAGGCATTAAAGTGAAAGAAAGCAAAAATAAAGGACTCAGCCTTAATAGCAGAAAGACAGAAGTAATGGTAACAACAAAGAAAATACATCACCTCAGTGCAAAATAAAGACAAGTGGAACAATAATAAAACAGGTAAATGAATTTAAATATTTGGGAACGTTGTTAACCTCAAACGGAAGATGTACAACAAGGTGAGATGCAGAATGGCTCAGGCAAAAGTAGCTTTCCAAAAAATGAGGAAGATACTATGCAATCCATTTTTGACAATATAAACAAGAAAAAGAGTTCTTAATGTTATGTAGAGCCAGTCTTATTATATGGATGTGAACCATGGATAATAGGACTACAGATAAGAAAATCACCGGAGTCGGTAGAATGTGGTTTTACAGAAGAATGTTGAGAACATCCATGGACAGCTAAGAAGAGTAATGAAAACGTTATGAAAGAGGCCAAAGGAAAAATAGAGCTAATTTCCAATATTTTTAGGAAGAAACAATCATCATTTTTCGGCCATGTAATGAGAAGAGAATAACTGGAATATATTGTAACAACTGGAAAAATTGAGGGACGAGAGATAGAGGGAAGGAAAGAGAAAAATACCAGACAGCTTATTAAGAGAATGTTTTGGCAGAAGGTCAACAACAGAAATGATAAACAACTGTCGTGATCGAAATTTGTGGAGAGACATGATCACCTACGCCAGCAGACCCGGTACATGATGATGATGATGATTAATTCAATAAATTGTAAGCATCAAAATAATAAACAGGCGACTATTACTGGAAAAAAGTTATTAGCCAAACAAACGTTAAATTACCGCGCTATTACGCATCAAATGTTAACTAATAGCCTCATTAACAACACATGTTAACAAATTGCTTCATTAACTAGAGAATGTTAACTGGTAGGATCATCACCATTGACTACCCAATTTCCCCTCATTAATATTCAAACATTTTACTCTCCTGAACGACAGCGCAGAATTTCCCGTGAACATAAGCGACCCGAACGTGACCACGTTCCTCCTAAACAAATCGCTAGGATTTGTCCCTGACGCATTCTGCGACAGTCCTACGTTAAACTGTTCCCAAGTCTATGAATATGTTAGCCTCCAGCATTCCATCTCAACAGGAAGAGATGACTGCTGTAACTTAAGCAAAGCATAGACAGACATTCAGGCTTACTCAACGAGCGAACGGCGAGAGCAATTTTATAAACGAGTGAATTTTATTTCTTCTTCTATCCTCACTCATTTATCGCGACTATCATTTGAGGGAGAAGACAGAAAGTGATCATTTGATCTCTCAGAGATTCTCTACTTTGCGGAAGAGCCGACGTACTTTCTTGGACAATTTGGTTTTCCAATATTAAGTGCGCTCCTTGTCGTGTGTGTATGTCGTATTGTACTCGTTATGTTGTACACGTTTTGTTTTAGAAATGTACTGTGGTGTCTTTTCTTGTGTAGTATTAATGTTTTGGAATTTGAACGTAACACTTTCAGAATGAAATTAACGAACTAAAACTTTTGGATTACATTGTAGCGATTGAATTTCGGTGGATCGACACGATTTTTTAGCGTTGGACCATGAAAGTTGACGTTGGCGATTGAAATGGACTTTTTAAAAAATATGTTCCTTGGTTATGCTGATGGATTTGGAACTTGTTCATCCTAGTTGCATCGCAATGCTATTTCTTCTACATCAATGGACTCCACACATTACTGAACCGACAGATCTATAGTGTTGGCATATCTACAGAGTACCAGAGAGAGCTTTACTGGCAGATGAAGTGAGGCTTCTATCAGTTTTGGTTTGTCAGTTCTGCTGTAGCACTTTTAAGTAGCCTACAATTAATCGGAGAATTGTTGTTCTTGTTGCTAGGATCATCA
This sequence comes from Megaustenia siamemsis, assembly GCA_032433765.1. NCBI lineage: Eukaryota > Metazoa > Mollusca > Gastropoda > Stylommatophora > Ariophantidae > Megaustenia > Megaustenia siamemsis. The sequence goes on from JAVIAB010000108.1 coordinate 74,473,088, forward strand.
TTGCTAGGATCATCATTGCTAGGATCATCATTGCAAGGATCATCATTGTTAGGATCATCATTGCTAGGATCATCATTGCTAGGATCATCATTGCTAGGATCATCATTGCTAGGATCATCATTGCAAGGATCATCATTGCAAGGATCATCATTGCTAGATCATCATTGCTAGGATCATCTTGCAAGGATCATCATTGCTAGGATCATCATTGCTAGGATAATCATTGCTAGGATCATCATTGCTAGGATCATCATTGCAAGGATCATCATTGCTAGGATCATCATTGCTAGATCATCATTGCTAGGATCATCATTGCTAGGATCATCATTGCTAGGATCATCATTGCTAGGATAATCATTGCTAGGATCATCATTGCAAGGATCATCATTGCTAGGATCATCATTGCTAGGATCATCATTGCAAGGATCATCATTGCTAGGATCATCATTGCTAGGATAATCATTGCTAGGATCATCATTGCTAGGATCATCATTGCAAGGATCATCATTGCTAGGATCATCATTGCTAGGATCATCATTGCTAGGATCATCATTGCTAGGATAATCATTGCTAGGATCATCATTGCTAGGATCATCATTGCTAGGATCATCATTGCAAGGATCATCATTGCTAGGATCATCATTGCTAGGATCATCATTGCTAGGATCATCATTGCTAGGATCATCATTGCTAGGATCATCATTGATAGGATCATCATCACTGCACACTCAATGAACCCATAGGTGCTCCGATATCCATCCCTGTCCTCCCCCCCCTTCTCCGTGGAAATCTACGGAAAATTCTGGTCCACGTGCACGAACTCCGCAGCACGGTTAAGGGTCCTCTGGTATAGGTAGAGGTTTTTGCCCAGTTCCATGGCCTACTCTTTTCACTTTTAACTGCAAATTGTCCTTTAACGTGTGCAAGTGCACACGGGACCTCCTGTTTTTTGCCGTTGTTCGAGAGCGCAAGACATTGGATTCTCACTACCCAAGAGATCAGAGGAGATAAAAGTAACAAAGAAAGCAAAGTTAATTTCGTCGGAATAAAAGTAACAAAGAAAGCAAAGATTAATTTCGTCGGAATAAAAAAAGAAAAAACCCACCGCTCGTGAAAAGCTTTGAACTCGGGTTAATCCGGCCCGAAGCCGAATTTGTAGACTACCCAACCACTGGAGATTGGAGAGTGGTTAAATCGTTGGAAATATTTACGTGAAACTAAACAGAGTAGGACCTTCTTCTAGGGAAGGCAAATCACTGAATATAGAACATTATAGTAGAAAAAAAAAAACAAGAACAGAGCGGCTACACGGAAACGGGAGGTTACAAGAAGAAATGAAGAAGAGCGAACGAGATTTAACGTACAAGGTATAAGGAACAAAGAGTATCATTTATGGGTTTTATGAATGCGCACGGATTGCATGATCTAGCGCGGGAACGGTCCACGACAGAACGTGATAGAACTAGTAGGACATCCGTCCACGACAGGACATGATAGAACTAATGGGACACGGTCCACGACAGGACGTGATAGAACTTGTAGGACAACGGTCCACGACAGGACATGATAGAACTAATGGGACAACGGTCCACGACAGGACGTGATAGAACTTGTAGGACAACGGTCCACGACAGACGTGATAGAACTTGTAGGACAACGGTCCACGACAGGACTTTGATTGAACTTATATGACAACGGTCCACGACAGGACTTTGATTGAACTTATATGACAACGGTCCACGACAGACTTTGATTGAACTTATATGACAACGGTCCACGACAGGACTTTGATTGAACTAGTATGAAAACAGTCCACGACAGGACTTTGATTGAACTAGTATGAAAACAGTCCACGACAGGACTTGAGTGAACTAGTATGAAAACAGTCCACGACAGGACTTGATTGAACTAGTATGACAACGGTCCACGACAGGACTTGATTGAACTAGTATGACAACGGTCCACGACAGGACTTGATTGAACTAGTATGACAACAGTCCACGACAGCACTTGATTGAACTAGTATGACAACAGTCTACGACAGGACTTGATTGAACTAGTATCCCAACAGTATCTTGAACTAGTTTTCCCGAAGCTGTCGGTTGGGATCGAACCATACCCCTTGTCCTTTGTAGTCCAGTTCACTAATCACTGGACTATCGCGGCTCCATTTAGAAACATGAAAATGGTTAAAATTTGTGCAAAATGAGCACCAGTTTGTTTCCCTTTATTATCCCATAAATGAGCACCAATTGTTTTTCCTTTATTATCTTCACAAAATGAGCACAGATTGTTTTTCTCTTTATTATCCCATAAAAAGAGTACCAATTGTTTTCCCTTTCTTATCCCATAAAATGAGCACCAATTGTTTTCCCTATATATCCCACAAAATGAGCACCAATTGTTTTCCCTTTGTATCCAAAAAAGTGAGCACCAATTGTTTTCCCTTTATTATCCCACAAAATGAGCATCATTGTTTTCCCTTTATTTTCCCATAAAATGAGCACCAATTGTTTTCCCTTTGTATCCAAAAAAGTGAGCACCATTGTTTTCCCTTTATTATCCCACAAAATGAGAACCAATTGTTTTCCCTTTGTATCCAACAAAATGAGCACCAATTGTTTTACCTTTATTTTCCCATAAAATGAGCACCAATTGTTTTCCCTTTGTATCCAAAAAAGTGAGCACCAATTGTTTTCCCTTTATTATCCCACAAAATGAGAACCATTGTTTTCCCTTTGTATCCAACAAAATGAGCACCAATTGTTTTACCTTTATTTTCCCATAAAATGAGCACCATTGTTTTCCCTTTGTATCCAAAAAAGTGAGCACCAATTTTTTTCCCTTTATTATCCCACAAAATGAGAACCAATTGTTTTCCCTTTGTATCCCACAAAATGAGCACCAATTGTTTTACCTTTATTTTCCCACAAAATGAGCACCAATTGCTTTCCCTTTATATCCCGAAATGAGCACCACTGTTTACCCTTTAAGTCCCACAAAATGAGCACCAATTGTTTTCCCTTTATTACCTCACAAAATGTGTTGGTCCTTGCCATTGTATCGGTCCTTATAGCTTCAACATAGACAGCAGCCATAGCTCACTGTTAGGGAATTGGACTCATCATCATCGAGTGCCATCTCCGCAAAGAAGGTTGGCTACCATGGAGCGCCATTCTACTCTGTGTCTTGTTTTGATGGTGTAGGTTGTCATAGGCTGATGTGTCCATCTTTTGATGTTACTCGTCCATGTTAGTCTTGGTCTGCCTCTGCCTCTTTTACCTGTATTTTCCCCTCCAGGATTACTTTTAGTAGGCTGCTGTGTTTTTAACATGCCCAAAAATCGCATTTGTCTTGTTTCAATGTGTTTAGTAGTTCTCTTTTCATTTTTAGTTTTTTTAAGACTTCATCTTTTTTTTTTCTTTTCCTTCCATCCAATTCTACATATTCTTCTATATATCCACATTTCAAGCCTTCAATTCTCTGTTCTGTTTTCTTGTCTAATGTCCATGTTTCTGCACCATATAGGAATTAGGAGTAGAACTGGACTACGTAGAACAATATGTGGAGTTTGATACTAATCGAGGTTTTAATTTTTCGAGGAAAGAAAAAGGGCGCGGTCGTAATATCCACCACATTACCCCACAAATCATAAGCAAAGTTAAAAAAAAAAAACAGCATATGGGGCGCTAGCACCATATTCTCTATACGCCATTTTGCGTGGCCTAAGCTTCTTTCCTGTTTCAGCTTCAGTTCAGTTTTGTTGAGAGCTCGCAATTGCTGAGATCTCCCAGTAAGTACGATCCTCAACACCCAGCGTTTAAAGATACCGATGTTGTATTGGTTGACAAGCCTTCTTCCTTTCGGCTTCATGTTTGTATCTCCCGGTCTGTGAGCAAGTACAGGGGTGGGTAGCGTGAAAGTCAATAAACGATTCTGGTTTTATATTTTTGAGAGACAGAAATTAACAGGAGTGCAATATAATAAAGGGGAAAAATGGCGTGGTTATAACTTTAAGGTAACAACAGATTACATAAGACCTCGACCCGAAACATAAAGACTTACATACAAGCACAGACAAAAGAAACAAAAATGTAAAATTAAAATTACAAAGATAATATATATACATATAATAAATTACAAAAAGACTTGTTAGGGATTTAAAGACTTGAAAATGTCTGCTCTGATTAGTATGACCGTGAGAGCAACGTCATTACTTTTTTCGTCTACTAGCTGTACCACAGACTCGTCAACTGTACCGCAGACTCGTCAACCGTACCGCAGACTCGTCAACTGTACCGCAGACTCGCAACCGTCCCGCAGACTCGTCAGCTGTACCGCAGACTCGTCAACTGTACCGCAGACTCGTCAAATGTACCGCAGACTCGTTAACTGTACCGCAGACTCGTCAACCGTACCGCAACTCGTCAACTGTACCGCAGACTCGTCAACTGTACCGCAGACTCGTCAACCGTACCGCAGACTCGTCAAATGTACCGCAGACTCGTCAACCGTACCGCATACATCGTCAACTGTACCGCAGACTCGTCAACTGTACCGCAGACTCGTCAAATGTACCGCAGACTCGTCAACTGTACCGCAGACGTCGTCAACCGTACCGCAGACTCGTCAACTGTACAGCAGACTCGTCAACCGTACCGCAGACTCGTCAACTGTACCGCAGACTCGTCAACTGTACCGCAGACTCGTCAAATGTACCGCAGACTCGTCAACTGTACCGCAGACTCGTCAACCGTACCGCAGACTCGTCAACTGTACTGCAGACTCGTCAACTGTACCGCAGACTCGTCAACTGTGCCACAGACTGACGTATTTAAGCCCATTCTCCTGTTATCTTACATGACCTCATTCTGGGCAATGCATTAAAATAGAAATCTAATTATAACGAAACTTCAGTTGTTGAATGAATGAAACGAACAAAGAGTTCCATAGATTGCTCTTCACAATTGTATAGCAGAATAGGTAGCTAATTTCCTGCTGAAATAGATTGTGGATGGGGTTTATTTTAAACTGTAGTGAGTAGTGCCATCATCACCTAGTGCCACGTCGGGTGTGTAGGCCGACCATCTTTCTCCACATCACTCGGACCTTCATGTATCCCATAATTTCAGTCGGTGATTTTTTATTATGCCTTTTGGATAAGGTGTTCAATATTATTTTTCTTAATTGTCCTCTGCTCTTCTTTCCATTCATTCTGCTGTTGTTATAGTATTCTCAATGCCGTCATTTCGCATGGCATTTCCAGTAAATGTAGATTGTCTCTTCCTTTTGATTTTGATGATATTTCCGTTTTCTCCGGCTCGTTTGAAACATTCTTCGTTAGTAATTGTTGCTATCCGTGAGTTTGTAGCATTATTCTCGTAAACCACATCTCAGCTGCCTCTAATTTTCTGTGTGTTGTCTTACATATCGTCCATGCTCGCTACCATATAGTAGCACATGTTGCGATGTAGCACTTCAGGACACATTTTCTAATATTAATTGAATTTCCATTCGATTGGGAGTTCTGTCTTTACTTGTCCTATTCTGCTTCTAATTTCTGCAGTACATCTGCAACTGATGTTATTATTGGTCCCATGTATTTAAATCTTTTCCTATGTTCAGGGTTGTTCAATTTAATTTTACTCTATATACTCATGTGTTTGTTTTCTTTTATATTATCATAGTTTTCTGCCATTTTTGATGTTCTGGGTTCGGCTCTTTTGTTCAATTCTGTCACAATTTCATCGAAAGGTTTTTGTAGAGCTTGCTGGTTTTCTGCTATCTGGCCAACCGATGTATCATCTGTTGATGACGATACCACTAAGGGACTGATAAGGGTCCCGTCACGTCGAGTGGTCTGTTATTTGAATATAGTGATAACGCTTACATTTTACAATGACTATCATTACATTTCCAGTACGATCCAAGAACGGAATTTGTTTACTTCTGTCTTGTCGTGCAGCGGTTGGACGTGGGGCTGAGGTTCTCTCACTGAGATTTGTCCAGCGAAACCTCTTGCTGTGGACAGAATGGATGTTGTAGAATCGTGTAGCATTAAGAGTCAGGGATTTTTGTAGAATCTTGAAATGTTATGAGTCAGGTATGATGTAGAATCTTGTAGTGTTATGAGTCAGGTATGATGTAGAATCGTGTAGTGTTATGAGTCAGGGATGTTGCAGAATATTTTAGTGTTATGAGTCAGGGATGCTGCAGAATCTTGTAGTGTTATGAGTCAGGGATGTTGCAGAATATTTTAGTGTTATGAGTCAGGGATGCTGCAGAATCTTGTAGTGTTATGAGTCAGGGATGTTGCAGAATATTTTAGTGTTATGAGTCAGATATGCTGCAGAACCTTGAAGTGTGTTATGAGGCAGGGATGTTGCAGAATATTTTAGTGTTATGAGTCAGGGATGCTGCAGAATCTTGTAGTGTTATGAGTCAGGGATGTTGTAGAATCTTGTAGTGTTATGAGTCAGGGATTTTGTAGAATCTTGTATTGTTATCATGAGTCATGATTGTTGCAGATTATTGTAATATTATAATGTGTCAAGGATGTATTTTTTTTGGGTACAAATAATAATACATAAATATTATTATATGGGAAACTTCCGAGGCGATAATAGGGAATAATAGAACAAAGAAGTATGTGTTAGCACTCGGAAAAATTGACAGACAAACAACAATAGAAAAAAAAAAAAAAAAAAAAAAAAAACGAAGAACAATATATGGTCCGAAGTGGGATCGAACCCGTACTCAGTGGCACCGCGCCTTGCCACGAGAAGCCGAACGCTTGGTACACTGCCACGCAGCCAACTAAAAAATTGGCTATTGCAGTAGTGTCTTCCACGGAAGGCGATCTCAATGACTATAGCATAGGGTAACGATCACAGACCGGAAATAAATTGTATATTTGTACTTTCCTATTAATGCAAGTATCTCCCAGTAGGGCTGAATACTTGTGTTGTAGACAAACATTTATTGGACGAAACAGCACGAATAGTAGTTCCCAGTGGTTATATACTGGGTACAAATAATAATACATAAATATTATTATATGGGGAACTTCCGAGGCGATAATAGGGAATAATAGAACAAAGAAGTATGTGTTAGCACTCGGAAAAATTGACAGACAAACAACAATAGAAAAAACGAAGAACAATATATGGTCCGAAGTGGGATCGAACCCGTACTCAGTGGCACCGCGCCTTGCCACGAGAAGCCGAACGCTTGGTACACTGCCACGCAGCCAACTAAAAAATTGGCTATTGCAGTAGTGTCTTCCACGAAAGGCGATCTCAATGACTATAGCATAGGGTAACGATCACAGACCGGAAATAAATTGTATATTTGTACTTTCCTATTAATGCAAGTATCTCCCAGTAGGGCTGAATACTTGTGTTGTAGACAAACATTTATTGGACGAAACAGCACGAATAGTAGTTCCCAGTGGTTATATACTGGGTACAAATAATAATACATAAATATTATTATATGGGGAACTTCCGAGGCGATAATAGGGAATAATAGAACAAAGAAGTATGTGTTAGCACTCGGAAAATTGACAGACAAACAACAATAGAAAAAAACGAAGAACAATATATGGTCCGAAGTGGGATCGAACCCGTACTCAGTGGCACCGCGCCTTGCCACGAGAAGCCGAACGCTTGGTACACTGCCACGCAGCCAACTAAAAAATTGGCTATTGCAGTAGTGTCTTCCACGAAAGGCGATCTCAATGACTATAGCATAGGGTAACGATCACAGACCGGAAATAAATTGTATATTTGTACTTTCCTATTAATGCAAGTATCTCCCAGTAGGGCTGAATACTTGTGTTGTAGACAAACATTTATTGGACGAAACAGCACGAATAGTAGTTCCCAGTGGTTATATACTGGGTACAAATAATAATACATAAATATTATTATATGGGGAATTCCGAGGCGATAATAGGGAATAATAGAACAAAGAAGTATGTGTTAGCACTCGGAAAAATTGACAGACAAACAACAATAGAAAAAAACGAAGAACAATATATGGTCCGAAGTGGGATCGAACCCGTACTCAGTGGCACCGCGCCTTGCCACGAGAAGCCGAACGCTTGGTACACTGCCACGCAGCCAACTAAAAAATTGGCTATTGCAGTAGTGTCTTCCACGAAAGGCGATCTCAATGACTATAGCATAGGGTAACGATCACAGACCGGAAATAAATTGTATATTTGTACTTTCCTATTAATGCAAGTATCTCCCAGTAGGGCTGAATACTTGTGTTGTAGACAAACATTTATTGGACGAAACAGCACGAATAGTAGTTCCCAGTGGTTATATACTGGGTACAAATAATAATACATAAATATTATTATATGGGGAACTTCCGAGGCGATAATAGGGAATAATAGAACAAAGAAGTATGTGTTAGCACTCGGAAAAATTGACAGACAAACAACAATAGAAAAAACGAAGAACAATATATGGTCCGAAGTGGGATCGAACCCGTACTCAGTGGCCAATTTTTTCAATAGCCAATTTTTTAGTTGGCTGCGTGGCAGTGTACCAAGCGTTCGGCTTCTCGTGGCAAGGCGCGGTGCCACTGAGTACGGGTTCGATCCCACTTCGGACCATATTTTTGTTCTTCGTTTTTTTCTATTGTTGTTTGTCTGTCAATTTTTCCGAGTGCTAACACATACTTCTTTGTTCTATTATTCCCTATTATCGCCTCGGAAGTTCCCCATATAATAATATTTATGTATTATTATTTGTACCCAGTATATAACCACTGGGAACTACTATTCGTGCTGTTTCGTCCAATAAATGTTTGTCTACAACACAAGTATTCAGCCCTACTGGGAGATACTTGCATTAATAGGAAAGTACAAATATACAATTTATTTCGGTCTGTGATCGTTACCCTATGCTATAGTCATTGAGATCGCCTTTCGTGGAAGACACTACTGCAATAGCCAATTTTTTAGTTGGCTGCGTGGCAGTGTACCAAGCGTTCGGCTTCTCGTGGCAAGGCGCGCGGTGCCACTGAGTACGGGTTCGATCCCACTTCGGACCATATATTGTTCTTCGTTTTTTTCTATTGTTGTTTGTCTGTCAATTTTTCCGAGTGCTAACACATACTTCTTTGTTCTATTATTCCCTATTATCGCCTCGGAAGTTCCCCATATAATAATATTTATGTATTATTATTTGTACCCAGTATATAACCACTGGGAACTACTATTCGTGCTGTTTCGTCCAATAAATGTTTGTCTACAACACAAGTATTCAGCCCTACTGGGAGATACTTGCATTAATAGGAAAGTACAAATATACAATTTATTTTTCGGTCTGTGATCGTTACCCTATGCTATAGTCATTGAGATCGCCTTTCGTGGAAGACACTACTGCAATAGCCAATTTTTTAGTTGGCTGCGTGGCAGTGTACCAAGCGTTCGGCTTCTCGTGGCAAGGCGCGGTGCCACTGAGTACGGGTTCGATCCCACTTCGGACCATATATTGTTCTTCGTTTTTTTCTATTGTGTTTTGTCTGTCAATTTTTCCGAGTGCTAACACATACTTCTTTGTTCTATTATTCCCTATTATCGCCTCGGAAGTTCCCCATATAATAATATTTATGTATTATTATTTGTACCCAGTATATAACCACTGGGAACTACTATTCGTGCTGTTTCGTCCAATAAATGTTTGTCTACAACACAAGTATTCAGCCCTACTGGGAGATACTTGCATTAATAGGAAAGTACAAATATACAATTTATTTCCGGTCTGTGATCGTTACCCTATGCTATAGTCATTGAGATCGCCTTTCGTGGAAGACACTACTGCAATAGCCAATTTTTTAGTTGGCTGCGTGGCAGTGTACCAAGCGTTCGGCTTCTCGTGGCAAGGCGCGGTGCCACTGAGTACGGGTTCGATCCCACTTCGGACCATATATTGTTTCTTCGTTTTTTTCTATTGTTGTTTGTCTGTCAATTTTTCCGAGTGCTAACACATGTATTTTTTTGTCGTGTAGAGTTAGAGTGTAGTAGATCTTGTAGAGTTTTAATAATTCATTAATGATTTAGTATGTGTAGTGTGTTTTTGAGTCAGTGATGTTGTAAAATCGTGTAGTATTATGGTGAGTCATAGATGTCGTAGAATTTTGTAGTGTTATAGTGAGTCATGAATGTTGTAGTATCTTGTAGTGTCATGGTGAATCATGTATCTTGTAGTGTCATAGTGAGTCGTGTTAATAAATCTGCTCTTGAAATTAATAGTGCAGCGAATATCATCAGCCCGAATAATCTTCTAGAAGGTTTCAACAATGGCTGTCGATCAAATTAGGACACATTAACAAGAAATAAAAAAAATGCCACCTTGATATACAAGGAATTAGTGAAACTAGATGACCAAGAACAGGGGAAAAATATCGTACCAACAACAAAATAAACATTTATTCAGATACAGATGATAGTAAATGTTATAGAGGGGTGGGGACTATGATGGACGTCACAGCTACTGACAATCTGGCCGGATAGGTGTCGGTGAACTATATGAGTGAGTAATAAATACCCTGCAGAAATGGACGCCATCTTTCCCGGAAGTCATTTGTGCAACACTGAAACAGATTTTGTGGTGTTTCGACTAGTTTGTGTGTGTGATTTGACTGGTTTGTGCGTGTGTGATTTGACTGGTTTGTGTGTGTGTTTTGGAATATCTGTGCGTGTGTGTTGACTGGTTTGTGTGTGTGTTTTAGAATATCTGTGTGTGTGATTTGACTGGTTTGTGTGTGTGTGTTTTGGAATATCTGTGCGTGTGTGTTGACTGGTTTGTGTGTGTGTTTTGGAATATCTGTGTGTGTGTGTGTTGACTGGTTTGTGTGTGTGTTTTAGAATATCTGTGTGTGTGATTTGACTGGTTTGCGTGTGTGTTTGGAATATCTGTGTGTGTGTGTGCGTGCGTTGACTGGTTTGTGTGTTTTTTTTTTTATTATTCCGGTTAATTGGCGTAGGAAGTGGCTGTGAGAAATTTCTTTTCAGTTATGTCGTTTGAAATTGTCGCCCATGCAGCCGACTTGGCTGGCACCTTGTTAATGGCAACCAACTGACAATGCGGAATCAAAAGGATGCATGTCGCCCTGTATTTGCAGAGATTAACGCAGTCGCTTAAACCGTTTCGGTTGCTTTGTTTCTTTTAAATGTTTGTTTAAATGTGTGTTTTAAATGTGTGCTTTAAATGAGTGTTTTAAATGTGTGTTTTAAATGTGTGTTTTAAATGTTTGTTTTAAATGTGTGTTTTAAATGTGTGTTTTAAATGTGTGTTTTAAATGTGTGTTTTCAATCTGTTTTAAATGTGTGTTTTAAATGTGTGCTTTAAATGTGTGTTTTAAATGTGTGTTCTAAATGTGTGTTTTAAATGTGTTTTAAATGAGTGTTTTAAATGTGTGCTTTAAATGTGTGTTTTAAATGTGTGCTTTAAATGTGTGTTTTAAATGTGTGTTTTAAATGTGTGCTTTAAATGTGTGTTTTAAATGTGTGTTTTAAATGTTTGTTTTAAATGTGTGTTTTAAATGTGTTTTTAATGTGTGTTTTAAATGTGTGTTTTCAATGTGTTTTAAATGTGTGTTTTAAATGTGTGCTTTAAATGTGTGTTTTAAATGTGTGTTCTAAATATGTGTTTTAAATGTGTTTTAAATGAGTGTTTTAAATGTGTGCTTTAAATGTGTGTTTTAAATGTGTGCTTTAAATGTGTGTTTTAAATGTGTGTTTTAAATGTGTGTTTTAAATGTGTGTTTTAAATGTGTGCTTAAAATGTGTGTTTTAAATGTGTGTTTTAAATGTGTGCTTTAAATGTGTGTTTTAAATGTGTGTTTTAAATGTGTGCTTTAAATGTGTGTTTTAAATGTGTGTTTTAAATGTTTGTTTTAAATGTGTGTTTAAATGTGTGTTTTAAATGTGTGTTTTCAATGTGTTTTAAATGTGTGTTTTAAATGTGTGCTTTAAATGTGTGTTTTAAATGTGTGTTCTAAATGTGTGTTTTAAATGTGTTTTAAATGAGTGTTTTAAATGTGTGCTTTAAATGTGTGTTTTAAATGTGTGCTTTAAATGTGTGTTTTAAATGTGTGTTTTAAATGTGTGTTTTAAATGTGTGTTTTAAATGTGTGCTTAAAATGTGTGTTTTAAATGTGTGTTTTAAATGTGTGCTTTAAATGTGTTTAAATGTGTGTTTTAATGTGTGTTTTAGATGTGTGTTTTAAATGTGTGTTTTAAATGTGTGTTTTAAATGTGTGTTCTAAATGTGTGTTTTCTAGGAAAACTGGAGCAAGGAAGTGACTGTACACTCTCCACCAGATGGAAGTTCTTTGGAATCGCCACCTGTGCGCCGAGATTAGGGATGCATGTTAGTCGACCATGTTAACATAATTTGCCACTACGATTTGACCGAAGCTGTGACATGAGTGGAGCGGATATGGGAAAGTCTCGATTGCAGTTTTACTGGTTCCATGAACAGAACAGAGTATTTATTAATAATAGCACGCTAGGGAGCCATATGAGACGATAAACAACGTTTCACTGATATGAGCGCACAAATGAAACTGAGAACGACATTAACGATGAATTTTACTACCAGCTGCAACAATTAGTAAACAAAGTTCCTAAACATTAATAGTGATGGTCGACTAAAGTGAAAAGAGACAACAACAGAGTTACGGTGGCAATAGGGAAAGAAGGAGTAGACACTGTCATTCAAGATTGAGAGAGGTTAACAGGCCTACGTTCAACAGAAGAGCTAGGTACAGGTGGAACACTATTTCCACAAAAGGAGTTACATGCGACGACATCCCTCAGATGCTAAAACTAGAAAACCAAACTGACCACCTATGTTTCAGATGACGATTAGAAAATTCCTTGATTGATGTGAGGGCTTATAAAGGAGCTGATGGCAGGAGTGATCATAATCTATGTAATTGGAAAATTATACTCAGGTTGAGACGTCACCACAAGAAGCACATCTTGAAGATATAGAGAGATATACATTACAAGATGAAGATAGCAAAAGACAATTTAATCTAGAACTCAACAATTGTTTTGAAGCTTTGGGTGCAATAGATGGACTTTTTATTGATGAATTATGGGATATCCACATCAAAGCAATTTTAACATCAGCTGAAGTGCCGGATGTAAGGAAACTGAAAGAAAAGAGTGAATCTCAGACATCACATGGAGACATATCAAAACAGACTTGAAGCAAAACTATCCTTGTTAAATGTCAAGACTGAGCTCGGTCAAATCCTAGCCAAACTAACATTTTAAAGGCCTTGATAATGTGAGGAAAAACTCAACAAGACGAGATAAAATTTAATATATAGATAATCTAGCAGTTGAAACAGAATTAGCTTCCAAGACGGGGAAATAGCAAGGTATTAAACAATATACAGAAACAACTAACAGGTTCCTTTACATCAGATGGCCGATCTGTTTTGAGTAAAGATGGCATCTTACTAACTTCCAGTGATAACAAAAAAATTGATGAGCTGAAATTTTCCAGACATTCTTAACCGCCCGCATCCCAGTCATCTGATGCAGTTTGAAACACAGAAGCAATCTGGCAATTAGTCATGAATATAGAAGAAATCACCATAACAGAAATTGAATTTGTAGGGAATCACGTGGCTAATATGAAACCTCTGGTGAAGATAAAATAATGGCACAGATGCTGAAATCATGAAATGCTCAGATCATAATCCACTGTGAAATGATTTAAATGTAAATGAAAATGAAGAATATGAAGAGATGAAGAGAGAATAAATACTACAAACTGGAAGAAAGGGATCATTATTAAATATCTAAAAAGGCTATCTTAAAGATTGCAATAAATGGAGAGGAATTACGCTTTTATCAGTTGCCTTCAAAGTTTTCTGTAGAATCATGGTCGCCATGATTCATGAAACCGAAAAAAAGATGCTATAGATAATATTATGTGCAAAGACCAAGCGAGGTTCAGAAAGAGAAGAAACTGTCATGATCAAATATTCACTCAAAGGATAATACTAGAAGAACATACAGAAACACAACAACCATTAATCTGCATTTTTCATTGATTTATGAAAGTGTTTGACAGCATGCGTAGATTATCCTTGTGGAATATCTTGAAACATGACGGAATACCGCTAAAGATTACCAACATTATAAACGACATATAGGACGGCTAAACTTGCACAGTTGGCACAGAGGAGGGAATAAGTGATTGGTTTGAAATTGAGACAGGAGTCTAACATGGATTGTTACTATCATCATTGCTGTTTGGAATTACCATTGATTACATAATGAATAAATATTGCACAGGAAAGAATGACATTAAACGACACAGCAAGACCTTGGTTTTGCAGATGACAAAGAGCTCCTAGGTGGCAATAAACAACAAGGAGCAAAATGTCATAGATAAGTTATCATCCATGACGGAAAAAAAGACTTTAAATCAACGGAGAGAAAACACAAAATTATGAAAAATAACAAACACCAGAGGACCATGTATATAAATCGCCAAGCATTGGAAAAAAGTAGGAAACTATATTTGTCTTGGTAGCAATATAGATCAAGAAGGTGAAACAGAGAAAGAGATCAGAAGCAGTAAAGCAAAGGCATCAGCGAATTTTACAAACCTGAAGAAAAAAAAATACTCAGCAAGAAAATGAACTTAGAATGTTCAACTCCAACGTATTATCAACACTTACCTACACATGTGAAAGGTGGAAAATAACAAAAGAGATTTAGAGAAACTAAATGGACAAATAATAAAGAAAAATAATCTGTGTATAATTAAATGAATTTAAAAAATAATATAGAAATAGCATAAATGGCCGTGCAAACAACGATCTTATGGACAATCTGGAAGAGGAGAGGTACATATGTTGGGCTTGAGTTGAAAAGAGACACAATATAATTATTAAATAATGTTCTTGTATGGAAACATCAGGATACAGAAAAAGAGGAAGACTAGAGAGATACTGAAAAGAACATTTATAAGAGAAGCAAAGTTGGCAGGCATAGACTAATTTGACAAGATCTAACATTGCGCCCGAAATAGATGCATGTTAAAAAAAAAACACTGGAACCCAAAGCGATGTCTAGCGCCGCTGCAAGGACCAAGATCATTATATTTAGAGATAACGCCGGTTTAGTAGTTCGTTCGACTAGCCCCCCACCTCCCACCCCCACCCCTCCCCCCCCAAAAAAAAAACGATTAAAAAGAGGTACCCATTTTCAACTGAGTGAAGCCGACCGATAGCTGTTTTTGGTCTTTAAAAATAAAATGAGCATACATTTTAGAATTGAACTCGGACCCTCACATCCACTAAGCGAACACATTCTACCACTGCTGCTTCAAATATCAGTTTATGGGAACAGAAGTATCCAGCATGTATTCAGCTGGTGCCGGAGCTTTCTGTCAGGGTTTGAGACTAAAGAATGGTCATCATCTGATGGTCAGAGACTTTATTTTAGCTCTCATCCTAACCCACTTTCCCTTTTCTGCGTATGGGGAAATAATTGCGAATTAAAGGAAAATCGAAGTAGTATGCTCCAGATTGGTAAAAGATGCGCTCAGACAGAGCTACTCAACGATTTACCTTACTTTCTTGGGCTGAAGAGCTAAACTATCATCTAGTGATGATGCACTCTATCTGCTTCTGATTTATTACAAATTTTAAAGATCTGTATATTTTTTAATTCTTTCCGAGTCACACAGATCTTTAAAGTTAACAAAAGAGCAAACAGATTTGACTGGTTCGGCGAGATAAGCTGATGGACAGATCCGATAAGAAATAACTAAACACCGCAGAGATATCAGTAGAATAAAGGATTTAGACAGAGGTAAAACTATATCCCTATTTAGACTTAGGGGAACTTGGGGTGAAGATTGAAAATTACATTGACAAGACTAACCAGACTACCTAGACTAATCAGATTACCTAGACTAATCAGACTACCCAAACTAACCTAGACTACCCATATTACTCAGACTATCCAAAATATTTCAACTATCCAGACTAAGCAGACTACCATGAGTGACACTACATAGACTACCAAGACTAACCTTTCTACGTAGACTAAGACTACACAGACTACCCAGACTAACCAGACTAACCAGACTACCCACACTAGCCAGACTACGCAGACTAACCAGACTACCCAGACAAACCAGACTACCCAGGCTAACCAGACTACCCAGACTAACCAGACTACCCAGACTGAGACTAAACATACTATCTAGACTAACCAGGCTACCCAGACTAACCAGACTACCCAAACTACCCAGACTAACCAGACTACCAAGACTAACCAGACTAACCAGACTACCCAGACCAACCAGACTACCTAGACTAACCAGACTACCCAGAATAACCAGTCTACCCACACTGGGACTACACAGACTACCCAGTCTACACAAACTACACAGACTAGGACTACCCAAACTACCCAGTCTAGGCAGACTACCCAGACTAGGACTACCCAAACTAAGCAGTCTACACAGACTACCCAGACTCAGACTACACAAACTACTCAGTCTCACCAAGGCCGAATTAACCTAACAGTTACGACAAATCGCTGCCAAATTATATTTTACACATATCGGATTTGTTTCACTGAAATGCTCAAAATATCGCAACCACACACACTGCGTCATTTAGCGCCTTCTCAACTACTGACTGACGTAGAAAGTCGTCAGACGAAAATAACAACAGCAAAAGAATAAAGTCCATTAGAGATTGATCTAAAGTCCAGACACACCATTCATTTCTGGATATCCCATTTTTTGTCATTTCTGTTATTTCTAGCCTAATTTACCGAGTATCACTTTCATTAAATATCAACCTCGGATATATAATTTTTCTTTTAAAATTCTCCTGATGCTTCCCAGTTCTCAAAAATTATAATTTTTTCGCTTATTGTCCAGTAAAAACGTGTAGGCGGTTCTATTCAACGATTTCTGTTCAAATCGGCACGAATAGTTTCCTTGTTGCATCATTGCACACGTCTGATATCCGACATAGTTCCCAGAGTTCATTAGAATTGGCACCATTTAGCTTTCTCGGAAATTGCCCCGGGAAAAAATGAATTATAAAGAGACAAATGAGACAGTATTATTTGAGCAATCGGAAATATTACGCAGAAACATCTTTGAAAAATTGTACCCGGTGCAAAATGTCTGATATGAGGGACATGTGATAACAAACGTGATATTAATAAATATATATTTTATCTAAAAAGCAAGATATGGAAGGATAAGAAAATAAAATAAAATTATGTAAAAAAAACACTCGATTATATTTCCTTACTCGTCTCCTCACCCCTCTTTGTTGTTTCCATTCACTCGTGTACTGAACTGATTCTATATTTATCTACAAAATGACGTTGTGGGTTGGGGGGGGGGGGGGGAGAAGGAAACTAATTAACGTTCAGGGAATTTGATTCTCCTCGTCAAGATCAGAGACACGCTTTATGGTGTCTTAATGGGCAACAACAAAATCACCTTCCTTGCGAGGCCGTGGGGTGTCTTTTTTCAGTTTCCTCCAAGCCTAAATAAGCTATTCTTACACTGCGCTGTCATAGCCTTGAATCTTTCTCATCCCCCCTCCACTTAGAGTCAGATGCATGGCGGTTGATTTCTGAATCTACTCTGACAGCTTAGGGAGCCGCGATAGCTCAGTGGCTAGTGAACTGGACTACAAAGGATAAAGAGGTAGGGTTCGATCCCAAACGACGACTTCCGGTTCACCCAGCCTTAAATAGGTAGCGGATTGTTTCTAGGAAAGCCCGCGGCACGGGCGTAATACCGACCACATTACCCCAAAAATAATGTGCTGAAGGTCTGTAAAATGTATGGTCACTTACACCATATTCCCTATACGCCACTTGGCGTGACGGGGGCTCTTTACTTTTTCTTAACTTGCTCTGAGAGCTTGTTGGAGTGATAACGGTTGGAGTTTATGAGTAGCTCTTTCTTGTTTGCGATTGGCTAAATTATATTGAGAATAAAGCTTGTCCAATCATTGGACAGATGTCTACACTGATGTTCGACAAGGAAATCTTTACTTCATCATTGTCATAATCATGTGCCGTACCGGTTGACGTAGGCGATCATGTCCTTCCACAATCTTCTATCTACAGTGCATCGTATCAGTTCAGTTGTTGACTGTCTTCCATGCGATGATACCAAGCTATCCAGTTTTTTCCTCTTTGTTGTCCGCGATCTCTCTTTCCTTGTATTTTGCCAGTTGTAACCAAGTATTCCAAATGTCCTCTTCTCGTGATGTGCCCGACAAATGTTGATTGTTTCTTTCTGTTGTTTTTAGGAGTTCCCTTTTCGTGTTGGCCTCTTTGAGAATTTCTTCATTGGTCCTTTTAGCTGTCCATGGAACTTTCAACATTCTTCTGAGAAATTCCATCTCTATGGCCTCTAATAGTCTTTTAATTTGTTTATCTACTGTCATGGTTCTCTTCCATAGGTCAGAATTGGTTCTATATAGCACTGATGAACTCTCTTTCTCACTTCTATTGACATGGATTTGTTGCATAAGATATTTTTCATTTTCTGAAATGCTATTTAGGCCTGAGCTATTCTGCTTTTTATTTCTGTGGAGCATCTTCCATCTGATATTATTATTGTGCCCAAGAATTTGACACGTTGCGCTTGTTTCAGATTTGTCCTGACGTTTTTTTTTAATGCTGCATGATGGTGATGATTGTTTCCTTGATATGACCATTCCTTCTGTTTTCTTAATTTTCAGTCTGAGACCTTTCTTGCATCTTTACATCAGCAATCCTAATTCTAACGCTGTGTTACCAATGCCACACCAGGAAGGGAGACTCAAAAACAAGAAGAATAGCGACTACCGGAAGGAAATGTTAGACGCATAACAGTAAATAGTTTAAGAGATAAGATCAGAAATGAAGAATTGAAAAAAAAAAACGTTAGGAACAATTCCCGCCATAGAATACATAAAGAAACAACAGATAAAATGACATAGCCACGTGAAAAGGCAGCAAGATTAAAAAAAAACACAACGAGAACATCTGGCCTAAGGGCAGGCCACGAAAAAGGCTAATTGATAGAATATTAGAAACACTAGGAAATATAACAGCAGCAGAGGCAAACAGAAAAGAAAAGAACCATAAACTATATCTCCAACCAAAGGTGAAAGACAAACGAGGAAGGAAAGAGGAAGAACACGATTGTGATCATTTATGTGCTGAGATTCTATGTGATGACACATTCTGTTAAGTTGCTGCCAAAGTTTGGGTCCGCTCAAAATATTGAAGAAAAAAACATGCATGCCTTATGAAGCCTCTGTTGGATAATTTCGGGTACCACCAAAGCTGGTTATATTAATAACGTTGCTCTATATTCCTAATTTCGCTGACTGTTTGCCTCTTTTGTGTTACTATAGGAAAACTAGACGTGAAGATTGAGAATTGCATTGATTAGACTAAACAGACTACCTAGACTACCCAGACTAACCAGACTACCAAGACTAACCAGACTATCTAGACCACATAGACTACCTAGACTACCCAGACTACCTAGACTAACCAGACTTCTAGACCACCTAAACTACTCAGACTACCTAGACCACCTAGACTACCTAGACTACCTAGACTACCAAGACTACCCAGACTAATCAGACTAACCAGACTACCTAAACTACCCAGACTATCTAGACTACCTAAACTACCCAGACTATCTATACTACCTAGACTACCAGACTAATCTGACTAACCAGATTACCCAGACTACCTGAACTACCAAGACTATCTAGACTACCTAGACTACCCAGACTAATCAGACTAACCAGACTACCTAAACTACCCAGACTATCTAGACTACTTAAACTACCCAGACTATCTAGACTACCTAGACTACCCAGACTACCTAAACTACCCAGACTACCTAAACTACCCAGACTATATAGACAACCTAGACTACCCAGACTAATCAGACTATCTAGACTTCCTAGACTACCCAGACTACCTAGACTACCCAGACTAATCAGACTACCCAGGCTAACCAGAGTACCCACTACCTAGACTACACGTACAAACCAGACTACCCAGACTACCTGGACTACCCACCCTTCACAGACTATCTAGACTACCTAGACTACCCAGACTAATCAGACTAACCAGACTACCTAGACTACCCAGACTAACAACACTTCCAGATTACCCACACTACCTAGACTAACCAGACTACCTAGACTGCCCAGACTAACCACACTTCCCAGATTACCCAGACTACCTAGATTATCCAGACTAACCAGACTACCTAGACCACCCAGACTACCCAGAATATCTAGACTAACTAGACTACCCAGACTACTTAGACTACCTAGACCACCCAGACTAACCAGACTACCCAGACTACCTAGACTACCCAGATTAAGCAGACTACTCAGACTAACCAGACTACCCAGACTACCTAGACTACCATGATACTCAGTCTCAGACTACCCAGACTACCAAGATACTCAGACTACCCAGACTAGCCAGATTACACAAACTCATCTGTCTACCCATATTATCCAGACTATATAAAGGACCTAGAGTAACCAGACTACCTAGACTGAGATTACACAGATTACCCAGACTAACTATACTACCCAAACTAACCAGACTACCCAGACTACCCAGACTACACAGACTGAGATTACACAGACTAACCAGACTATCCAGACTACACAGACTGAGATTACACAGACTACCCTGACTAACCATACCCCACGTATGTTCAGTTATGCAGCAATTACCGTGAACTTATTTAGATAACAATCAGCCAACAATCAGGATTGCTTATTTGACACTGGTTCTTAATGAATGATTAAAAAAAAGAATATACTTAAGAGTTACCTCCGCTGATTATATTTCAAGAAACGAGAAATTGTAATATATTTAATCCTTAACAACTTTACAACACATTAATATCATTATCATCATCAAGTGTCATGCCTGCTAGCGTAGGTGATCATGTCTTTCTACAACTCTCGATCTCGAAAGTTATTTATCATTTCTGTTGTTTACCGTTTGCCAAGACATTCTCTTAAGCTGTCTGGTATCTTTTCTCTTTGCTTCCATCTATCTCTTCTTCCTCTTAATTTTTCCAGTTATCACAATATATTCCAACCGTTCTCTTCTCATTACAAGGCCAAAAAAATGATGATTGTTTCTTCCTAATATTGATAATGAGCTCACTTTTTGCTTTTTTTTCCCTATTTCAGAACGTTTTCATTACACTTCTTAACTGTCCTGCTGTTCTCAAATTTCTTTTGTAAAACCACATTTGTACAGCCTCCAATGACTTTCTTATCTTGTCCAATTGTCCATCATTCACATCCATTTGTTAAGACTGGCTCTACAGAACATTTAATTGCTTGTTCTTTTTCCCGTTGTCAAACATGGCTTGGGCTGTCTTCCTCATTTTTTTTAGGTAATTGTACACGAATAATTTTCTTTAACAATTCTTCAATGAAGTTATAGAAACAAACGTGTCTAAATATTTCGTAATTAATTTAGCCCTGCGCATCAGCTTTTAGCCATTTTGTGCTTCCTTTCATATTCACAAAGTCCAGAACCTTTTATTTAAAAATCTTTTTTGATTAAATTGTAGTTTTAGTTCTCCTTGGTATAGCTCTTTAGGGTAGACAAGCAGGTACACGACTGTAAGTTGAGGAATTCCGAAAGATGAAAAAACAAAGTGTAGACCACGTTCTGTTTGGTCCAGTGTGTGACTAGAAGCCAGCGACAACACGGAGTCAGAACAAGGAGAATTTAAAATAAAACAATAAAAATTCAATAAATTTAAAAGTATGAAAAAATGAACATACAAACCACGTGGGTAGGGTCATAGATGCGCTAAAGAAAAGACAAATACACTGTTTAGCTTTGTAGATAAGACACTACTAACGAAACATGCTTTTCGGCTTCTAAGATCTTCAACAGAAGACAAGCACAAACGAAATATAATGTTAATACATTTTTGTTTTCTTTTGATCTTTTCCTATATGCGGTTAGATTCGTAATGTAATGTGTTTGTTCCACGTTGAAGGCGTTTTAGAGTAGAAACGTTGATTTGTTTAACTTTATCTTCTCCGTGCAGTTGAACCATCACACCTTTCGCTTTTTTCTAAATTCTAAATATAAAAGTGTACATATTTTAATTTCTGATGTAAACACGTTCAGGTATATAGATAAAAAAAAAATATTCAAATTCACGCCTACAGCAGTTGAGCTGATAAATTGTAAAGATGTAGACAAATACACGAATTGCGTTGCTGGTAAATAATGAACAGTGAAGATAAAACGCCACTAGAGCGCGTAAATAACTCTACGTCTAGACATACATACGAGGAAAACATACAGGGCCAAAATACGAGGAATACATCGAGGGCCTTTACTCTTGGCACGGCGAGAGATTGAACTATTCCAGCGGATATGCTCTAATCTGTTTAAGTCACCTAGACCTTGAATAAATACATTTGCTGTAGTCAATTCGAGACAGACTTTAATTACATGTCCAAAGTCGAAAGCAACAGTAATCAAAGTCGAAGATGTTGTCACCCCTACCCCTGGGGGTGTTTGAATGAGGTATGTGAAATGGGGCCGCTGTGAGCACAGATCGTGTAAGGGTGAGCTGAAATGTCTTCAGAGAGTGCTAGATTTTCAAAAAGTATTATTGGAAGGCAGTGGTTCTCAAATTATTTTATGTTGCTACTGAGCCGGGTTTGGAATTATGGAAATGCACAGGGGGCCGGCAAATAATGGCAGTGCTGCGGTAAAGCTGGTAGCAAGGAGCCAGTAGTGGCGTGTAACGTACATTCCTATAATGTATGGTGACAGCTTTACAAAAAAGGGACACAACCAAATACTGATCTTTCGGCCTACATGTGGCCTTCTACAGAAAACGGGAAAAAAGACAACACACGATGAGGCACAGTTAAATATTACTACATCTAGGATGAGTGGGACAGGTATGTTAAGGAGAAGTGGACGGAGAGCTGCCTACAAGCTAAATCGCAATTTTATGTATTATCATTTGTCTCTCTCTCTCTCTCTCTCTATATATATATATATATATATATATATATATATATATATATACACACACAATATATATACAATACATATAGTATACAAATATACTTTTATATTTCAACATTTCACCTATCCTACAACATGTAGCACATCTCTCTCTCATTTCATCATCTCATCTCTTATCCCTCCATCCACTTCTCCTTAACTTACCTGTCCCAATCATCCTAGATGTAGTAGTATTTATCTGTGCCTCATCGTTTATTGTTGTTCGTCTCATTTTCTGAAGAAGGCCGCATGCACGCCGAAACATCAGTATTTTGTTGTGTCTCTTTTTTGTAAAGCTGTCACCTAACCTCATAGGAATGTACGCTACAGAGGACATGGAAGAAAGTAATCGACAAGAAGAGTTCATACACGACAATAAAGAGAAGTCATGTTTTCTAAACTCGTGATGATGTGTTACTGATCAAGCGAGGCTGACGTTTGGATTTGTAGTGGGTCATTAAGTTTGTGTTTTGGGAACTGATATTTCATACTTTAAGTTGAGGGTTTCCTTGACAGCTGAAAAGAAAGAGGGAATTCTCAAAGAGGCCAACTTAAAAAGACACCTTCAAAACATCAGAAAAGAAAAACCAACATTTTGGGGCACATCGTAGAAAGAGGAAATTTAAAATACATAGTTACAAATGACAAAATACTTGGGAAGAGATATCGTGGAAGACAAAAAGAGAAAAGATACTAGACAAATTGGTGACATGGCGAGGTGAAAAGTGAACAACATAATTGATTCGATGTACCGTGGAATAAGAGTTTAAGAAACTCATGATCGCAATTCATCATCGTCTACGCTAACTGTTATGTCACATGATGATGATGCTACTTCATAAAATAACGTGGGTATTTCATAAGACAGAACTCGTCTTCCATAAAATAACGTGGGTATTTCATAAGACAGAACTCGTCTTCCATAAAATAACGTGGGTATTTCATAAGACAGAACTCGTCTTCCATAAAATAACGTGGGTATTTCATAAGACAGAACTCGTCTTCCATAAAATAACGTGGGTATTTCATAAGACAGAACTCGTCTTCCATAAAATAACGTGGGTATTTCATAAGACAGAACTCGTCTTCCATAAAATAACGTGGGTATTTCATCAGACAGAACTCGTCTTCCATAAAATAACGTGGGTATTTCATAAGACAGAACTCGTCTTCCATAAATAACGTGGGTATTTCATAAGACAGAACTCGTCTTTCATAAAATAACGTGGGTATTTCATAAGACAGAACTCGTCTTCCATAAAATAACGTGGGTATTTCATAAGACAGAACTCGTCTTCCATAAAATAACGTGGATATTTCATAAGACAGAACTCGTCTTTCATAAAATAACGTGGGTATTTCATAAGACAGAACTCGTCTTCCATAAAATAACGTGGGTATTTCATCAGACAGAACTCGTCTTCCATAAAATAACGTGGGTATTTCATAAGACAGAACTCGTCTTCCATAAAATAACGTGGGTATTTCATAAGACAGAACTCGTCTTCCATAAAATAACGTGGGTATTTCATAAGACAGAACTCGTCTTTCATAAAATAACGTGGGTATTTCATCAGACAGAACTCGTCTTCCATAAAATAGCGCTGCGGCATCTTATAGCATATGCTATCATTTTTTTTTATACAGATCTAAAACTTCGTAACGGCGCGTAACATTTTATGAAGGGAATACTAAAAGTACACTGTAGGGGATAGGTGTTCACATAGAACAATGTCTGAAACCGAAAGTGTGAATTAGTGGACAAGTTCTAAGGAACTTTAATTTGATGATGATTTTACTTCTAAAGCTCACTTTATAATCAACATATAACTTAACTTATTCTGCAAGCACATCTGATTTCATCTACTGTCAATTACTCTATCACCCTGTTCTTCACACTTTCATAACGCCGAGCTTCTGACTTGTATATTTTAATAAACGATTCTAAGACTATCATCAATAGCTCTCCACAACTTCACTATCTATCTATCTATCCATCCATCTATCCATCCATCCATCCATCCATCCATCCATCCATCCATCCATCCATCCATCCATCTATCTATCTATCTATCTATCTATCTATCTATCTATCTATCTATCTATCTATCTATCTATCTATCTATCTATCTATCTATCTATCTATCTATCTATCTATCTATCTATCTATCTATCTATCTATCTATCTATCTATCTATCTATCTATCTATCTATCTATCTATCTATCTATCTATCTATCTATCTATCTATCTATCTATCTATCTGTCTGTCTGTCTGCCTGCCTGCCTGTCTGTCTATCTATCTATCTATCTGTCTGTCTGTCTGTCTGTCTATCTATCTATCTATCTACCTATCTGCATATATGTCTGTCTATCTCTCTGTCTGCCTAGTTTCCTTCCGAGCCATTGACGGTACATGGACCAGAAATTCTAGAACTTCTACCACTGCTTGAATTTTGTAATTGCTAGCGATGTTTTTAAAAGGTACGCATCGCGTGTCTCAAAGACAAGCTAGAAGACCCCTGGTTGTAATGAACATTCCTATAAGTACAATCGCTCTTTGGAATGACACATTTTATTGAAAAATTACGCATGCTTTGAAACATTTATGTTTCACCTCGTTGAAGTCACAAGACAACACTCACGCCTGAATGATTCGTTGAGCATCATAAGTGGAGGCTGGCTCTGTATACAGGCAACGGATCGAGTCATTGTAGAAGTCAAGGATACAGAACGTCACCTCTGTCTACGTCCCTGGATGTAGAATGACCCTGACCTGTCTGACTCTGGGGAAATTGAATAGCGGATAGGTTGACTAGCTGTGCTGTAGTTGAAATCGGTCAACCAATGGGTCAGGCGGACGTAATTAATGCCCTTCGAGATGCTGTTTCTAATACCATGAGCCCATATCTCTCCTTCGGATGAAATAGATGGGAGTAAAGATGGGTACAGCCTGAATCGAGAGACTTAGTGGGCACATTAGAGGAATTATCAACCAACACAGAACTGGAGTCATCAATCTCTGGACGTTGAGGGACATGTTCGGATTACAATAACCCAAAAATAACTCAACAAGTGAAAAGCATTTCTATTTTCTCGTTTTTGATTTCTTATTTCTGTATTACGTTTCATAATTATTCATAACATGTAGACAATACTCTGAATTAGCGATTTTAAAACAAAAATGTTAACCACTATGAGAACAACCAATAAATTTGTTAATATAATAACATAATAAAAGATTAATAAAATAATAATAAAATAAAAGATTTCAAATGTAAACGTCCCGCGCACACACATTTGTCAGTAAAAGAAGACAACAATAAACAAGCAAGATTATATTGATTTCTACTTAGAGCAACCACGCGGTCAAGGAAATGAATTAGCCCTTACAGCAGGAAGTGGCCAGATCATAAGCCCATTCTGGTCACATGACCGCACATGTAGGGCAGGTAGGACAGCAGCACGCCTAAAGAGGCAGTACATCTGATATCTCTGGCCACATGATGAGGTTAATAGAACTGAAACGTACAGGTGACATTTACAAAAAAAAAACAAAAAACAATAGAGATAGAGCGATCACAAATAAAGTATAACAAACAGCATCAAATAATGGTGATGAAGGATATCAGCAGATGAAATCACCTACAAATATAGGCACACATTTATCCTGACACTTGATCACCTACGCTTGCAGATACATTAATTTATAATTATTCGTGCATTAAAATTTTAATTACCCACATGTTTTAAAGTAACAATAGTCTTTTATATTTCTTCTGCATTTAAATTGTTCTTATTGAGTTATTGGGTTATTGAGTTATTGAGTTATTGGGTTATTGAGTTATTGGGTTATTGAGTTATTGGGTTATTTGTGAGTTATCATCTACACGCTGCTCAAACAACGTAAGTTACGCTGGCTTGGCCACGTAAACCGTATGAAAGATGGCTGCATACCAAAAGACATACTCTATGGACAACATATACTACGGAAAACTTCAACTTGTAGACGTGCGTAAAAGTGACATAAAGACCCTGAACATCACCCTGCAGTCTGAGAAGAAATAGCTGGAGACCGCAATCTATGGAAAAATACTCTAAAGCTCCAACTCAAACAAGATGCAGATTCGTAGAAAAAGAGAATACAAGGCGACAGAAAACAAACAATACCATTTCTAGGGGCGCTGGAAAATCCATAGTCAACTATGACTGACGGAGGCTACTACTGTGAGTTATCATCATTTTACTCCGAACATGTTAACAGGTGTTCAAGATCCCCTCCTCAGCAAGTACCACAGTGACTGACGTCTCCTGCTCTGTGTTGGTTAAGTTCTCTTATGCGGCCACTAAGTCTCTCGTTTCTGGATGACCAACATTTACTCTGATCTCTCTCATCCGAAGGAGAGACGTGGATTCCTGGTATTCGAAGACCTGTAGCCTTCCCGCATCTCAGAGGACGTAAATGACGTCTGTCGATTTCATTGGTTGACCGTCTTCGATGACACCATAGCTAGTCAACTATCAACTTTTTCATTTCCGCCTCCACTCTCGAATCACTCAGTATACAGCCGTGAATGTAGTCATGTGACCCCAATCAAATGATCTGGTCACTGCCATCACTTCAATGGTCATGCTACTCGTGGTCACATCGTACACACCAATGTCTTCTTTGACTTTTCTGCCTGCCGAGCGTGCTGTAAATTCACAAGCGCTCCTTTACCGTAGCATCACAGATCCGTCGGTATAGATGACTGAGTTTTCCAGGTCGATGATGTTCAAGATGAGGGCGTTGCCTTCCGCATTTATCGCTGTTTATTAAAATTGTTACTAAAGTGAAACCTCTTTTTTCATGAAAGCAGTTTCTTTTCAATAATGTTTCAAGAATCGTAGTCTAATCTTCAAATGAAGTGTACAAATATTACATTTCAGCAGTTCTTATTGCGCTCACAAACAAAGCCTGTGATATATGTATTGTCATTATTTCACACTGGGGGTAGAGGGCGGGATAATAGACATCATTTACGTCATTCTTCTGGAATACTGTCTATCATTTTTTTCCCATTTCTCTCTCTCTCTTTCTCTCTCTGCTGCCTATCAAGGTAATTCATTGTGCAGTAAATAACATTAGTGACGCCTTAACAAAGATCTTTACGTGTCAAGAATGACGTAGAAATAATGAAAATATTTTAGATAAAGATTATAGATTTATTTTTAATAATTAAATCTGCGACATACTGCCAGCCATTGTGTTTTTTTTTAATTTTAAAATTTAAACTAGGATTGAATCAGAAACGCATTTGATGAACATGTCATATTGCAGAAGATATAAATATTTATTTATCCATCATTTGTGAGCGCGTGGTCTTGTGGCAACATCCACTGTTTCTCTGCTTGTAAAGCCGCCTACGGTGTTCGAAACCAGCGAGGACAGAAAGAATTTTTTCTGTCGGGGGTGAAATAATAATCCTATGTCTCACACGTCGTGGCGACTGCTTTGACCAAGCGGCCTTTATCCCTCTGGTCCTGTATTGAACTCCTCGACATATACCAGCAATGTGTCGTCAAGATAGTTTTTTTTTTAAATTTTTCTTTAATTTCGGCCTCGTGGGATAGTTTGTTTGTAGTATGCTCAAGTCATCGTGTGTCCCAAGACCGACCATGCGCTAATCTTGCGATCTTGCGTTTGGTGTGCATCGGGGATAATCTGACGACGAACTGTGTTTTGTATGTTCGGAGTTGGAGTTAAACACGATGTCCTAACATCATCAAGCGCCATACATTTACTATGACGATCATCATTTTCAGGAGGACGTGATCTTCCGGGCAATGTGATGGATAGGCGGCAGGAACCATTGAAGGCTATGTCTGCAAAGTGTTCCTTGTTGCAGTTTCCTCATGTTCCAAGTCCGGCTTGTTGCAGGAGCTACTGAGTTAAGTGCTCTGTACACACCGTGAGCTGTGTGTCTCATCCATTTTGATCATGTTTCGATACTCCAATTGTGTACGATGAATGATGATATCGTATGACAGGGAATAGTTGGCTGTGTTCACTTTCTGTGCGGTTTCGCCTTATGTCTTTTGGCGTGTGCTGAGACTGCTATGATGGGGACTACAGCTACCTTTCTTTATTTGGAAGATGAGTTATAATTCGGATGATTCCACTGGCACGGGCGGTTGAGCCATTATGGATTTTAAGTCGCTTGCAGTGATACCGAGGCCTTCCATAACCAATAACCAATGCTCAAGTTTCCTAATTTTATCTCGCATCTGTTGATATGTGTGTGATGGGAGAGCTGTACCAGCAGTAATTATATGTTAATTGTGATTATTCATTGAAGAAAATAATACTATGGGGATGGAGAAAAAAGTATAAATTCTCTAATGATCTATACCACGGCTAGGGGATTACGTGAACGATGTAATTCTCATGTCAGTTATGCTGAAAAAATTGGTACCTGACTCAAAGCTGTGGAAGGTAAATAACAGTATGAAATAGCCCTGACCACGTTACCTCGTACAAGCAATTGATCGCTAGAGCCTTACATCGCTATAGCATGGTATGGGGCACGCATACTAATTCTGGCACATTCTTATATTTCAATGTAACATGTCATGGGATGCATAGGCTAATTGGGCCATATTCTCATATGACAATGTAACGTGTCATGGGATGCACAGGCTAATTCTGGCACATTTTTATATGACAATGTAACATGTCATGGGATGCACAGGCTAATTCTGGCACATTTTTATATGACAATGTAACATGTCATGGGATGCATAAGCTAATTCGGCCATATTCTCATATGACAATGTAACGTGTCATGGGATGCACAGGCTAATTCTGTCACATTTTTATATGACAATGTAACATGTCATGGGATGCACAGGCTAATTCTGGCACATTTTTATATGACAATGTAACATGTCATGGGATGCACAGGCTAATTCTGGCACATTTTTATATAACAATGTAACATGTCATGGGATGCACAGGCTAATTCTGCCACATTCTTATATAACAATGTAACATGTCATGTGATGCACAGGCTAATTCTGTCACATTCCCATATGACAATGTAACATGCCATGGAATGCACAGGCTAATTCTGTAACATTCCCATATGACAATGTAACATGTCATGGGATGCACAGGCTAATTCTGGCACATTCCCATATGACAATGTAACATGTCATGGGATGCACAGGCTAATTATGTCACATCCTTATATAACAATGTAACATGTCATGGGATGCACAGGCTAATTCGGCCATATTCTCATATGGCATTGTAACATGTCATGGGACGCACATGCTGATTGTGCCATATTCTCATATGACATTGTATCATGTCATATGATGCACAGGATAATTATGTCACATTCTTATATGACAACGTAACATGTCATGTGATGCACAGGCTAATTCTGCCATATTGTAATATGACATTGTAAAATGTTATGGGATGAACATGCAATCATGCCATATTCTCATTTAACATTGTAACATGTCATGTGATGCATATGCTAATTCTGTCACATTCTCATGTGGCATTGTAACATGTCATGTAATACACATGCTAATTCTACCATATTCTCATATGTCATTGCAATATGTCATTGGGCGCACATGCTAATTCTACCATATTTTCCAATGACAATGTAACGTGTCATGATGGCAAACATGCTTCTTATGCCATATTCCTCTATGACATTGCCTCAAGCCAAGGGACAACATTGCTTGCTATAGCGGCCTACGCTGTTCAGAGATACATTCCAGAATTTTCGAAAAATAATTACATTTGTCGATGAGCAAACACAGTAACTGTAACATAATAAGAAGACATTAAAAAAATATTTCATGTAAACATTATCTGTTCGGGGAAAAATTATGTCAAGGTCGGAATTTCGACCAATGAAAATATGTTTCTGAATCCTTGATGTAATTTGCGCATGTTCAGTGATTTAGGCGAATATGATTAAACAAATGTAATCTTTTATGATATTTTGATGATATTTGTAAGAAAGCGGGCGGATGTGGTTAGTGGTGGTTTGTTCTTTGGAAAGAGAAGTCAGTCTTGTTTGCTCGGTTTAATATTATTTCTGAGTGAGCTCAGGAGAGAAGGTCAGGAATACACTTAAGAATGTTTCTTTCGTTAGAAGACCTGTGAGGGGAATGTAGTTATTGGAGATCTGTGTGGAGGATGTAGTTATTGGAGACTTGTGTGGGGGATGTAGTTATTGGAGATCTGTGTGGGGGATGTAGTTATTGGAGACCTGTGTGGGGGATGTAGTTATTGGAGATCTGTGTGGAGGATGTAGTTATTGGAGACTTGTGTGGGGGATGTAGTTATTGGAGATCTGTGTGGAGGATGTAGTTATTGGAGACTTGTGTGGGGGATGTAGTTATTGGAGATCTGTGTGGGGGATGTAGTTATTGGAGACTTGTGTGGGGGATGTAGTTATTGGAGATCTGTGTGGGGGATGTAGTTATTGGAGACCTGTGTGGAGGATGTAGTTATTGGAGACCTGTGTGGGGGATGTAGTTATTGGAGACTTGTGTGGGGGATGTAGTTATTGGAGATCTGTGTGGGGGATGTAGTTATTGGAGACCTGTGTGGGGGATGTAGTTATTGGAGATCTGTGTGGAGGATGTAGTTATTGGAGACTTGTGTGGGGGATGTAGTTATTGGAGATCTGTGTGGAGGATGTAGTTATTGGAGACTTGTGTGGGGGATGTAGTTATTGGAGACCTGTGTGGGGGATGTAGTTATTGGAGACCTGTGTGGGGGATTTAGTTATTGGAGATCTGTGTGGAGGATGTAGTTATTGAAGACTTGTGTGGAGGATGTAGTTATTGGAGACTTGTGTGGGGGATGTAGTTATTGGAGACTTGTGTGGGGGATGTAGTTATTGGAGATCTGTGTGGAGGATGTAGTTATTGGAGACTTGTGTGGGGGATGTAGTTATTGGAGACCTGTGTGGGGGATGTAGTTATTGGAGACCTGTGTGGGGGATTTAGTTATTGGAGACCTGTGTGGGGGATGTAGTTATTGGAGACCTGTGTGGGGGATATATTTATTGGAGACCTGTGTGGGGGATGTAGTTATTGGAGATCTGTGTGGGGGATGTAGTTATTGCAGACATGTGTGGGAGATGTAGTTATTGGAGTCATGTGTGGAGGATGTACTTATTGGAGACATGTGTGGAGGATGTACTTATTGGAGACTTGTGTGGGGGATGTAGTTATTGGAGACATGTGTGGGGGATGTAGTTATTGGAGACCTGTGTGGGGGATGTAGTTATTGGAGACCTGTGTGAAGGATGTAGTTATTGGAGACCTGTGTGGCGGATGTTGTTGTTGGAGACCTGTGTGAGGGATGTCGTTATTGGATATCTGTGTGGGGGATGTAGTTACTGGAGACCTGTGTGGGGGATGTAGTTATTGGAGACCTGTGCGGGGGATGTAGTTATTGAAGATCTGTGTGGGGGATGTAGTTATTGGAGATCTGTGTGGGGGATGTAGTTATTGGAGACCTGTGTGGGGAATGTAGTTATTGGAGACCTGTGTGGGGGATGTAGTTATTGGAGACCTGTGTGGGGGGGATGTAGTTATTGGAGACCTGTGTGGAGGATGTAGTTACTGGAGATCTGTGTGGGTGATGTAGTTACTGGAGAGCTGTGTGGGGATGTAGTTGTTGGAGACCTGTGTGGGGGATGTAGTTATTGGAGACCTGTGTGGGGGATGTAGTTATTCTATATCTGTGTGGGTGATGTAGTTATTTGAGATCTATGTGGGGGATGTAGTTATTGGAGATCTGTGTGGGGGATGTAGTTATTGGTCAACTGTGTGAGTGATGTAGTTATTGGAGATCTGTGTGGGGAATGTAGTTATTGGAGACCTGTGTGGGGGATGTAGCAATGATGACGGTACTTGATTTGCTAATTACATATATGTGCATATATACGACAAAACTACGATATTTATATTTTCATACCTTCTTCTTATTTCATTTCTCATTTACTTCAGTGTCGACGGGAGATATAGTTCGCGGTTTTTGTTCTTCTGCTCACTTCTCCTGCTGTTATGATTTCTAGTGTTTTTAATATTCCATCAATTGATATTTTTCGTTTTTGGCCCTTTGTTAACGGTGCTCTCACATCTTTCATTGAAGGCTTGTTGTGTAGTGTTTTTTTTTAATATTTCTGTCTTCATCGTGAATCATGAACAATAGGATAACAGACAAGAAAATCACAGGAGGCTGTAGAAATGAGGTTTTACAGAATAATGTTAAGAATACCACAGAGAGCTATAAAGAGTAATGAAAACGTTCTGAAATAGGCCAAAGCAAAATGATAGCTAATGTCTAATGTTTGGAAGAAACAATCATCATTTTTTGGCCATGTAAGGAGAAGGAAACAGCTGGAATGTATTGTGACAACTGGGAAAATTGAGAGACGAAGAGATAGAGGGAAGCAATGAGAAAAGACACCAGACAGCCTAAGAGAATGGCTTGGCAGAAGGTCAACAACGGAAATGATAAATAACTGTCGAGATCGAAAGTTGTGGAGAGACATGATCACATATGTCAGCAGGCATGGTACTTGATGATGATGATGTCTTATCGTGTAGCCAACATATTTTATCTGTTTTTCTTGTACATGTCTTCTTGTACCGACATATGTAATTCCGTAATACTATGTGTGTGAACCACGTTTCCATTTCTTTTTCAATATGTAATGATAAAGACAAAGAAATAGACATGCGATTGAACAAGTCAAATCAAATATTGAGACAGTTGTCCCCTACACCTTAACATAAAGCAATACCTGTTACCACCAAGAAACATCTTATACAGAGAATAGTTATTCGAACATTGTGCTACCAATGCCAACCATGGTCATTACGACCAAACATAAAAGCTAGTCACCATATTGATGAGCAAAGCACTGAGATTATCCAGAAAAGACAACATAGGAGAGGGCAGAAGAGAAAGAGACAGACCCAGCGTTAGATGGACAAGCAACATCAAAGAAGCGCTACAACAACATCAAAGAAGCGCTACAACAACATCAAAGAAGCGCTACAACAACATCAAAGAAGCGCTACAACAACATCAAAGAAGCGCTACAACAACATCAAAGAAGCGCTACAACAACATCAAAGAAGCGCTACAACAACATCAAAGAAGTGCTACAACAACATCAAAGAAGTGCTACAACAACATGAAAGAAGCGCTACAACAACATCAATTGACAATTAATGAACCCGCCAAAAGGGCGAGATCCAGAACTTTGTATCTCCCTCGACACCCGAACTTGTACAAAAGGAAGTGAAGAAAGAAGAAGATTCGATATCTACTCCACGAACCAGCTCTCATTTCTGGATTCTATGTCACGTGAATGTATTTGACCCTTGTTCACATCTCAGGCTGAACGATACATCATCTACAACTTTCGCAGTGACGTCAGCTCATTCAGAACACACGTCTCCATCTTTCTACTATCGTTTACGTTTGTGTGCAAATTGAAAGTCTCAAGATTGTCATCTAGACCAAGCTCAAAGACGTCTTCCTCTTCTACTTCCTCTACTTCCTCTTCTTCTCCTCTTCTTTATCTTCTTCATCCTCTTCTACTTCTACTTCTTCTTCTTCTATTCTTCTTTTCTTCTTCTTCTTCATTCCTCCTCTTCTTTCTACTTATTCTTCCTCTTCTCCTCTTCTTCTTTAGCTTCCTCTTCTTCCTCCCTTAATAACAATTTGTTTTCAAAGATTTATGACCATTTCTATTTCCAATATAACACGCTCTGATTCTATCAAAATCTTCTGTTGTACTCTTCTTTATCCCTTCATTTCCAAGTTTCGCTACGTGTCTTCCCTTTCTTCCTCCTCTCCTCTCCCGCATTCTTCGTCTCTTGTTCTTCAACAAACCACAAAGTTAATTTCAAGAAATTTTAACATTATTTCTTAATTAAAATTACTTTTTATCGAAGTCATTTTTATCCTAACTCGAAGCCATTCTCAGCTTATCATCTCTCTCCTGTTTCTCGCTCCACAGACCTGCCTCCTGTCTTTTAGCAACGCTACTGTCGTTATTCACTTCATGTTTTTATACTTTCTTTTTATTCTTCAGTCACTCGCAAATAATTTGTCCAAATCCTCATTTCCAATGACCTGGCGTTTAATTCGATTTTCCAAGTCACGTGACCCCGAACAGGTTCAAAATATCGATAATCTGAATCTGTCACGTTTGTCTTCGACCAGCTCGTCAACACTTGACATCACAAGGCTCGTTTGCTTTTTGCTGCTTCAGTTCAACAACCTTTCAATATTTGGATGTTAATTATGTCCCCTTTTCTGCACAAAGACTGTTTATCTTTATTTGTGTTTCTGGTCGCGCTGATATATAATGATCCTCCTGAAATATTTATCAGATTGGATACAGATCGACGGGATTAAAATGTTGTGCCATGTCACAGAGGCTATCTGGGAGGCTGCGGTGATACATTTTTACAGAAAATGTTGAGCTTATCATGGACATATTATAAGAGTATCAAGGATAATCCAAAAAAACGTGATTAATGCAGAATTAATGTCAACTTATTCTAGCATTTAGTTCTACTTTCATTGTAGGCGTTGCACGGATCATCATCATCATCATCATCATCATCATCATCATCATCGAGTGCAGTCTCCGCAACGAAGGTTGGCTACCATGGAGCGCCATTCTGCTCTGTCTCTTGCTTTGATGGTGCAGGTTTACCATAGGCTGATTTGTCCATTTTTTTATGTTACTCGTTCATGTTAGTCTTGGTCTGCCTCTGCCTCTTTTACCTTGTATTTTCCCCTCCAGGATTACTTTTAGTAGGCTGTTGTGTCTTTTAACATGGCCCCAAAAGTCTCATTTGTCTTGTTTGAATTGTGCTTAGCAGTTCTCTTTTCATTTTTAGTTGTTTTAAGACTTCATTGTTTGTTTTCTTTTCCTTCCATCCAATTCTACCTATTCTTCTATATATCTACATTTTAAAGGCTTCAATTCTCTGTTAAATCACGGATATCAAATATAATAAAGAAAAATACTATGTGCTCCCGGTGTATAGCTGCAGAAAACAAAGAAAAATAAACTGTAAATGGCATTGATGAGCTAAATTAATAGAAAGACAAGACAAGGTACACAGTTTCGGCGAACACCTTCATCAGGTATAACAAACACAGTATGTAGATTAAACACAAAATTCCGAGTTAGAATACACAACAACGAATCATAGCCTGCTTTGGTACTCTCCAAAGGAGATGATTAAACTCTTTTTTTAATCTTCTCATTTAATCTCTAGTCTCCTCTCTATGTCTTTCATATGTCATATCCTTATTCCTCACTGCGTTATCTTTATTACCTCTCTTGTTATTCTTCCCATTGCCATCCCTATCCTCTCTCTTTTACTCTTCCTCCCGTTTTCTTTGCACCCTTTGGAACACATTCTTTCATTTTTTTTTCAAACACTTCATTATTTCGTTAATTTTGTCTAATTAAATCCTACCTGCACTATTGTCTCTGAAACTCTTAAACCTGATTTAACGAAACTCCTCGCCACTGCCTCCTCCACCATTTGTAGATACATGATGCTGTGCATTCTTGCTCGGAATTGTCATCGATAATTGAAGCCATTTCTTAAACAAATAAAGTAATTTTTAAACTAACATGTCAATTTGAGTTTAAAACAAACAAC
Source organism: Megaustenia siamemsis (assembly GCA_032433765.1). Taxonomy (NCBI): domain Eukaryota; kingdom Metazoa; phylum Mollusca; class Gastropoda; order Stylommatophora; family Ariophantidae; genus Megaustenia; species Megaustenia siamemsis. The sequence goes on from JAVIAB010000108.1 coordinate 74,509,937, forward strand.
AGATGTACAGTGAAACCAATTATTTCAGATATAGATACATTTACAATTTGTACAGACACAAACAACAGATGTACAGTGAAACCAATTATTTCAGATATAGATACATTTACAATTTGTACAGACACAAACAACAGATGTACAGTGAAACCAGTTATTTCAGATATAGATACATTTACAATTTGTACAGACACAAACAACAGATGTACAGTGAAACCAATTATTTCAGATATAGATACATTTACAATTTGTACAGACACAAACAACAGATGTACAGTGAAACCAATTATTTCAGATATAGATACATTTACAATTTGTACAGACACAAACAACAGATGTACAGTGAAACCAGTTATTTCAGATATAGATACATTTACAATTTGTACAGACACAAACAACAGATGTAGAGTACAGTGAAACCAGTTATTTCAGATATAGATACATTTACAATTTGTACAGACACAAACAACAGATGTACAGTGAAACCAGTTATTTCAGATATAACTACATTTACAATTTGTACAGACACAAACAACAGATGTACAGTGAAACCAGTTATTTCAGATATAACTACATTTACAATTTGTACAGACACAAACAACAGATGTACAGTGAAACCAGTTATTTCAGATATAGATACATTTACAATTTGTACAGACACAAAAAATCGTCGTCAAAAATAACAAATATATTTTAAAGAGAACAATTTTGTAACAAAAAGAAATAAACGTTGAGTAGATGAGACTGAGGTATAGAGTTATGGGAAGTACAATAGCAATGAGACAAGAAATGCCACCTAGAAATTACCCCGAACATAATGTACATAAAACACAAATATTGATATGATGTAGAAATTGGGAAGAAACATTTATCAAGAATGATTGCAATTTTGAAACAAACATTGTTGGGGGGGGGGGGGGGTTGTATTCAGGGACAGTTACAAGTAGTCATTATAACAGACAAGAGAAATATCAGGGACTGTTACAAGTAGTCATTATAACAGACAAGAGAAATATCAGGGACTGTTACAAGTAGTCATTATAACAGACAAGAGAAATATCAGGGACTGTTACAAGTAGTCATTATAACAGCCAAGAGAAATATCAGGGACTGTTACAAGTAGTCATTATAACAGACAAGAGAAATATCAGGGACTGTTAAAAGTAGTCATTATAACAGACAAGAGAAATATCAGGGAGTGTTACAAGTAGTCATTATAACAGACAAGAGAAATATCAGGGACTGTTACAAGTAGTCATTATAACAGACAAGAGAAATATCAGGGACTGTTACAAGTAGTCATTATAGAAGACAAGAGAATAGTAGGGGACTGTTACAAGTAGTCATTATAAAAGACAAGAGAATAGTCGGGGACTGTTACAAGTAGTCATTATAAAAGACAATAGAATAGTCAGGGACTGTTACAAATAGTCATTATAACAGACAAGAGAATAGTCAGGGACTGTTACAAGTAGTTATTATAAAAGACAAGAGAATAGTCAGGGACTGTTACAAGTAGTCATTATAACAGAGAAGAGAATAGTCAGGAACTGTTAAAAGTAGTTATTATACAAGACAAGAGAATAGCCAGGTAATGCTACACGTACAGATTATAACAGATAAGAGAATAGTCAGGGACTGTTACAAGTAAAAAAAAAAGTAAAGTAAAACCCCCCCCCCCCCCCCCCCCTCACGCCAAGTAGCGTTTAAGTTAATATGGTGTTAGTGACCCTATATTTTACAGACCTTCAGCACATGTTTTTTGGGGTAATGTGGTCGGTATAACGCCCGTGCCGCTTTACTTTCCCAGAAAAAAATCCGGTACCCACTTAAGGCTGGGTGAACCCGGAAGTCGTCGGTTGGGATCGAACCCTACCCACTGTTACAAGTACACAAAACAAAAGACAACCAAATAGACAAGAACTGTTACAAAAGTAACTTTTGAATAAAATGAGACTATCTGAAATAGATACGAAGATATTATTAGTTTTATGTTTTGCGAAAAATGAATGGATAACATACTACTTGCAAGGAACAAAGAACAAAAAGGTATAAATTTGAACTTGGACTGTATATGTTTAAGAGATAAACTTATCTGTTTTCATAATGTAGCGACAAGGCTTAATCACTGTTTTTATTTCTACATTTCAAAGTGATCACAGATTAAATTATTGTCGCTGAAAGAGTCCAAATCCCCGAGCACACTAGCGAGTACACGTAACTCACGAGATGTACTATGCGTATTTCTTTCACTTACCTTGACCTCTATTACAGGATTTATGCTCAAAATAGAGTATCCTTATTGGCTTTAATTTGAGTTGAAGTTTGTTTAGACAAAAAAAAATTGTATTTGTACTAGTTTAGTTTTGTCTCGATAGACTTCCGCTAAATTGATTTTGTCTCAGTCTGCCAGACTTTCTTAGATTACACTGTAATTTGAGTTCCTGAAAAGGGCATAATTTTCTTGAAGCCTATACATTTGTTTTGATTTGTTTCAATTCTGATAAATTCAAGCGTATTCATTGTGTTTATTTTTGTTGCCAACTTTAATATCTTGTTGAGTACTTTCGTATACTGACCTTTTCAGCGACATTTATATTACGTCACAATGTCTGGCACGTCAAAGCCGAATTAGTAGTGGTTTAGTCTGAAAAGCCATCAGCAAAATTTAACAGATATCTACAAACAGTAAGCAATAAATAATATCCATAAACACCAAGCAATCAATAATATATACAAACACCAAGCAATAAATAATATCTTCAAACAACAAGAAATAAATAATATATACAAACAACAAGTAATAAATAATATATACAAACAACAAGTAATAAATAATATATACAAACATCAAGTAATAAATAATATATACAAACATCAAGTAATAAATAATATATACAAACAACAAGTAATAAATAATATATACAAACATCAAGCAATAAATAATATATACAAACAACAAGCAATAAATAATATATACAAACAACAAGCAATAAATAATATATACAAACAACAAGTAATAAATAATATATACAAACATCAAGCAATAAATAATATATACAAACAACAAGTAATAAATAATATATACAAACAACAAGCAATAAATAATATATACAAACAACAAGCAATGAATAATATCTACAAACATCATGCAATAAATAATATATGCAAACAACAAGCAATAAATAATATATACAAACAACAAGCAATAAATAATATCTACAAACATCAAGCAATAAATAATATATACAAACAACAAGTAATAAATAATATATACAAACACCAAGCAATAAATAATATCTACAAACAACAAGCAATAAATAATATATACAAACATCAAGCAATAAATAATATCTGCAGACATCAAGCAATAACACATATCTGGAAACAGCAAACACTGATAAATATCTACAATCAGCAATTACTGATATATATATATATATATATATATATATATATATATATATATATATACATACATCAAATAATTGCAAAAACATGCAATCAGCAAACAATGACATAAACAGCAAACAATGACATATAAACAGCGAACAATGTCTATGTAAAAACTGGAAACAAATTAAGAACAAAAAAAAAAATTTTTTTAATTGTAGCAGTCAGTCACGAAACATTTAAAAAAAAAAGAAACTGCTACGAACAGACAACACATTAGTAAAATATTGACACAAACGTCAAACAATAAAAAAAAAACTGCTACGAACAGACAACACATTAGTAAAACATTGACACAAACGTCAAACAATTAAAAAAAGAAATATGTAGTAAATATCATCCCCATTTTATTTTATTTTTCATCGTTTGTTTTTCATAATAAATCTTTATTACAATTATTTAGTTTAAACTTATTTTTCGTCTCCTAGATGTCAGTCATATTTTTGCAGCCCTATATATTCATCTTCTTCTTCCGTTCAGCTCCCTGTGGAGTATAGGTCTTCAATAAACACTTTTCAAGCCGTTCTGTTTCTTGTCAATCTTTTAAGATCATTTCATGCCTTCCTATCATCTTCATCTCGCTTCCGTCTGTCTTCTCCGATAATATTTTGGTCCTCCTCTTTTTTTCTTTTTCCCTGAGGATTCCAAAGAGGGCCTGTCATGTAATACTACTTGGCTTCCACATTGTGAGTCCTATCCAGCGCGATCGTCTTAATTGTATCTCTTTTTCCACTGTTATTTGACAGGTACTTTTCCATAATTCTACGTTAGCAATTTTGTCCTGCCATTTCCATCCTTTTACTCAAGTGTCCATTAATGTCTGTATTGTCGTGTTTCTCATTTTTTTGTTCTCCATGTTTCACAGCCATATAAAAGGACTTACTTAACATTGGAATTGAATATTTTTATTTTTGTATTTAACCTAATTTTTTAGAATGTCCATGTGTTTACTATTACAACGATGACCCATCTTGCTCTGTGTATTCTTATTGTGCTTTTTTCCTTATCTATCTTATATATTGGCTTTCTAATCTGACCAGGTGTCTTTCTTTGCCTGTCTTAATCTTTCACCCTGTATGTATGTCTCTCTCACCCATACCCCTTTTTTCAGTACCACTCTCTATATCTCCGTCTTTATAGTAATCGTTAGATCAACTTTATGCCCCGAATAGACGGTAACAACACAATTTGTGATGAAGGGAACTGACATTGATGGACTTTCTTGGCGATAAGGAGAATATATAACAGATCAAACGTATCACAATAAGGAGAATATATAACAGATCAAACGTATCACAATAAGGAGAATATATAACAGATCAAACGTATCACAATAAGGAGAATATATAACAGATCAAACGTATCACAATAAGGAGAATATATAACAGATCAAACGTATCACAATAAGGAGAATATATAACAGATCAAACGTATCACAATAAGGAGAATATATAACAGATCAAACGTATCACAATAAGGAGAAAATATAACAGATCAAACGTATCACAATAAGGAGAATTTGTACAGACACAAACAACAGATGTACAGTGAAACCAGTTATTTCAGATATAGATACATTTACAATTTGTACAGACACAAACAACAGATGTAGAGTACAGTGAAACCAGTTATTTCAGATATAGATACATTTACAATTTGTACAGACACAAACAACAGATGTACAGTGAAACCAGTTATTTCAGATATAACTACATTTACAATTTGTACAGACACAAACAACAGATGTACAGTGAAACCAGTTATTTCAGATATAACTACATTTACAATTTGTACAGACACAAACAACAGATGTACAGTGAAACCAGTTATTTCAGATATAGATACATTTACAATTTGTACAGACACAAAAAATCGTCGTCAAAAATAACAAATATATTTTAAAGAGAACAATTTTGTAACAAAAAGAAATAAACGTTGAGTAGATGAGACTGAGGTATAGAGTTATGGGAAGTACAATAGCAATGAGACAAGAAATGCCACCTAGAAATTACCCCGAACATAATGTACATAAAACACAAATATTGATATGATGTAGAAATTGGGAAGAAACATTTATCAAGAATGATTGCAATTTTGAAACAAACATTGTTGGGGGGGGGGGGGTTGTATTCAGGGACAGTTACAAGTAGTCATTATAACAGACAAGAGAAATATCAGGGACTGTTACAAGTAGTCATTATAACAGACAAGAGAAATATCAGGGACTGTTACAAGTAGTCATTATAACAGACAAGAGAAATATCAGGGACTGTTACAAGTAGTCATTATAACAGCCAAGAGAAATATCAGGGACTGTTACAAGTAGTCATTATAACAGACAAGAGAAATATCAGGGACTGTTAAAAGTAGTCATTATAACAGACAAGAGAAATATCAGGGAGTGTTACAAGTAGTCATTATAACAGACAAGAGAAATATCAGGGACTGTTACAAGTAGTCATTATAACAGACAAGAGAAATATCAGGGACTGTTACAAGTAGTCATTATAGAAGACAAGAGAATAGTAGGGGACTGTTACAAGTAGTCATTATAAAAGACAAGAGAATAGTCGGGGACTGTTACAAGTAGTCATTATAAAAGACAATAGAATAGTCAGGGACTGTTACAAATAGTCATTATAACAGACAAGAGAATAGTCAGGGACTGTTACAAGTAGTTATTATAAAAGACAAGAGAATAGTCAGGGACTGTTACAAGTAGTCATTATAACAGAGAAGAGAATAGTCAGGAACTGTTAAAAGTAGTTATTATACAAGACAAGAGAATAGCCAGGTAATGCTACACGTACAGATTATAACAGATAAGAGAATAGTCAGGGACTGTTACAAGTAAAAAAAAAAAAGTAAACCCCCCCCCCCCCCCCCCTCACGCCAAGTAGCGTTTAAGTTAATATGGTGTTAGTGACCCTATATTTTACAGACCTTCAGCACATGTTTTTTGGGGTAATGTGGTCGGTATAACGCCCGTGCCGCTTTACTTTCCCAGAAAAAAATCCGGTACCCACTTAAGGCTGGGTGAACCCGGAAGTCGTCGGTTGGGATCGAACCCTACCCACTGTTACAAGTACACAAAACAAAAGACAACCAAATAGACAAGAACTGTTACAAAAGTAACTTTTGAATAAAATGAGACTATCTGAAATAGATACGAAGATATTATTAGTTTTATGTTTTGCGAAAAATGAATGGATAACATACTACTTGCAAGGAACAAAGAACAAAAAGGTATAAATTTGAACTTGGACTGTATATGTTTAAGAGATAAACTTATCTGTTTTCATAATGTAGCGACAAGGCTTAATCACTGTTTTTATTTCTACATTTCAAAGTGATCACAGATTAAATTATTGTCGCTGAAAGAGTCCAAATCCCCGAGCACACTAGCGAGTACACGTAACTCACGAGATGTACTATGCGTATTTCTTTCACTTACCTTGACCTCTATTACAGGATTTATGCTCAAAATAGAGTATCCTTATTGGCTTTAATTTGAGTTGAAGTTTGTTTAGACAAAAAAAAATTGTATTTGTACTAGTTTAGTTTTGTCTCGATAGACTTCCGCTAAATTGATTTTGTCTCAGTCTGCCAGACTTTCTTAGATTACACTGTAATTTGAGTTCCTGAAAAGGGCATAATTTTCTTGAAGCCTATACATTTGTTTTGATTTGTTTCAATTCTGATAAATTCAAGCGTATTCATTGTGTTTATTTTTGTTGCCAACTTTAATATCTTGTTGAGTACTTTCGTATACTGACCTTTTCAGCGACATTTATATTACGTCACAATGTCTGGCACGTCAAAGCCGAATTAGTAGTGGTTTAGTCTGAAAAGCCATCAGCAAAATTTAACAGATATCTACAAACAGTAAGCAATAAATAATATCCATAAACACCAAGCAATCAATAATATATACAAACACCAAGCAATAAATAATATCTTCAAACAACAAGAAATAAATAATATATACAAACAACAAGTAATAAATAATATATACAAACAACAAGTAATAAATAATATATACAAACATCAAGTAATAAATAATATATACAAACATCAAGTAATAAATAATATATACAAACAACAAGTAATAAATAATATATACAAACATCAAGCAATAAATAATATATACAAACAACAAGCAATAAATAATATATACAAACAACAAGCAATAAATAATATATACAAACAACAAGTAATAAATAATATATACAAACATCAAGCAATAAATAATATATACAAACAACAAGTAATAAATAATATATACAAACAACAAGCAATAAATAATATATACAAACAACAAGCAATGAATAATATCTACAAACATCATGCAATAAATAATATATGCAAACAACAAGCAATAAATAATATATACAAACAACAAGCAATAAATAATATCTACAAACATCAAGCAATAAATAATATATACAAACAACAAGTAATAAATAATATATACAAACACCAAGCAATAAATAATATCTACAAACAACAAGCAATAAATAATATATACAAACATCAAGCAATAAATAATATCTGCAGACATCAAGCAATAACACATATCTGGAAACAGCAAACACTGATAAATATCTACAATCAGCAATTACTGATATATATATATATATATATATATATATATATATATATATATATATATATACATACATCAAATAATTGCAAAAACATGCAATCAGCAAACAATGACATAAACAGCAAACAATGACATATAAACAGCGAACAATGTCTATGTAAAAACTGGAAACAAATTAAGAACAAAAAAAAAAATTTTTTTTAATTGTAGCAGTCAGTCACGAAACATTTAAAAAAAAAAGAAACTGCTACGAACAGACAACACATTAGTAAAATATTGACACAAACGTCAAACAATAAAAAAAAAACTGCTACGAACAGACAACACATTAGTAAAACATTGACACAAACGTCAAACAATTAAAAAAAGAAATATGTAGTAAATATCATCCCCATTTTATTTTATTTTTCATCGTTTGTTTTTCATAATAAATCTTTATTACAATTATTTAGTTTAAACTTATTTTTCGTCTCCTAGATGTCAGTCATATTTTTGCAGCCCTATATATTCATCTTCTTCTTCCGTTCAGCTCCCTGTGGAGTATAGGTCTTCAATAAACACTTTTCAAGCCGTTCTGTTTCTTGTCAATCTTTTAAGATCATTTCATGCCTTCCTATCATCTTCATCTCGCTTCCGTCTGTCTTCTCCGATAATATTTTGGTCCTCCTCTTTTTTTCTTTTTCCCTGAGGATTCCAAAGAGGGCCTGTCATGTAATACTACTTGGCTTCCACATTGTGAGTCCTATCCAGCGCGATCGTCTTAATTGTATCTCTTTTTCCACTGTTATTTGACAGGTACTTTTCCATAATTCTACGTTAGCAATTTTGTCCTGCCATTTCCATCCTTTTACTCAAGTGTCCATTAATGTCTGTATTGTCGTGTTTCTCATTTTTTTGTTCTCCATGTTTCACAGCCATATAAAAGGACTTACTTAACATTGGAATTGAATATTTTTATTTTTGTATTTAACCTAATTTTTTAGAATGTCCATGTGTTTACTATTACAACGATGACCCATCTTGCTCTGTGTATTCTTATTGTGCTTTTTTCCTTATCTATCTTATATATTGGCTTTCTAATCTGACCAGGTGTCTTTCTTTGCCTGTCTTAATCTTTCACCCTGTATGTATGTCTCTCTCACCCATACCCCTTTTTTCAGTACCACTCTCTATATCTCCGTCTTTATAGTAATCGTTAGATCAACTTTATGCCCCGAATAGACGGTAACAACACAATTTGTGATGAAGGGAACTGACATTGATGGACTTTCTTGGCGATAAGGAGAATATATAACAGATCAAACGTATCACAATAAGGAGAATATATAACAGATCAAACGTATCACAATAAGGAGAATATATAACAGATCAAACGTATCACAATAAGGAGAATATATAACAGATCAAACGTATCACAATAAGGAGAATATATAACAGATCAAACGTATCACAATAAGGAGAATATATAACAGATCAAACGTATCACAATAAGGAGAATATATAACAGATCAAACGTATCACAATAAGGAGAAAATATAACAGATCAAACGTATCACAATAAGGAGAATATATAACAGATCAAACGTATCACAATAAGGAGAATATATAACACATCAAACGTATCACAATAATGAGAATATATAACAGATCAAACGTATCACAATAATGAGAATATATAACAGATCAAACGTATCACAATAATGAGAATATATAACAGATCAAACGTATCACAATAATTCATCATAACGTCATCATCATGTACCATAGCGGTTGGCGTAAGCGATCATATTCTTCAACAATTGACTGTTTTCCATGCCATGACACTAGGATATCCAGTATATTCTCTCTTTGTCGTCCGCTATCTCTCTTTCCCTGTATTTTGCCAGTTGTAAATGAATATTCCAACATTCTTCTTCTTATTGTGTCCCGAAAAATGTCGATGACGTTTCTTTCTGATGTTTCTTAGGAACTCTCATTTTCGTGTGTTGGTTTCTTTTAGCAGAATTTCCTCGTTGGTCTTTTCATCTGTCCAGGGAAATCTTTATCTTCTTCTCAGAAAACTCATCTCTGTGGCCTCTGATCGTTCTTTCATTTGGTCGTCTACTGTCCATGATTCACTTCCATAGGTCAGAACTTGCTCTATATAACACCGATGAACTCTCTTTCTCACTTCCATAGGTCGGAACTTGCTCTATATAACACCGATGAACTCTCTTTCTCACTTCCACAGGTCAGAACTTGCTCTATATAACACCGATGAACTCTCTTTCTCACTTCCATAGGTCAGAACTTGCTCTATATAGCACCGATGGACTCTCTATCTCACTTCCATAGGTCGGAACTTGCTCTATATAACACCGATGAACTCTCTTTCTCACTTCCATAGGTCAGAACTTGCTCTATATAACACCGATGAACTCTCTTTCTCACTTCCATAGGTCAGAACTTGCTCTATATAACACCGATGGACTCTCTTTCTCACTTCCATAGGTCTGAACTTGCTCTATATAACACCGATGAACTCTCTTTCTCACTTCCATAGGTCAGAACTTGCTGTATATAACACCGATGAACGCTCTTTCTCACTTCCATAGGTCAGAACTTGCTCTATATAACACCGATGAACGCTCTTTCTCACGTCCATAGGTCAGAACTTGCTCTATATAACACCGATGAACTCTCTTTCTCACTTCCATAGGTCGGAACTTGCTCTATATAACACCGATGAACTCTCTTTCTCACTTCCATTGACATATACTTGTTACACATTACGTTTTAACATTTTCTGAAAAGTTATTTTGGCCGGAGCTATTCTGCAATAGAGTTCTGTGGAACATCTTCCCGCCTGATGTTATTATTGTGCCCAAGTATCTGATACAAGCATGTACATAATTCAACCTTCCCATATCTCAATGTCATGTATATTCAGAATATGGTATTAGTACTCATATTTTTTACCATGACAAACGGTTCATTTTTTAGTGATATGGTAAGTATCACGTCAGGCCTCCCTAACGTCACGGGAATAAATGTATTATGTCTATTTGTAGAGAATGGGTGTATGCTGGAACCTTGTCGGTTCACTACAAAAGTGGTCATTTCCTGTAGTTGTGGACAAACCTTTCTGATGAATACCGAGTTCATTGACAACACAAAAAGGGCGACAACCAGAATTGTGTATCTTTCAGAACCCTCAAATGATACAAGAGGAAGTGACGAAAAAAAGACAAAAGGAAGGAAAGAAAAAAAGTGAAAGAAAGTCCATTGACAGTTTCTCATTCGACACATTTTATTTATCCACATATTTTCTGTCTGTCCTTTCAGACGTGCTCATATATTGTTTTTTTTTTCTCTTACACAGCTTCTCTCACTTTTCCTTACCTCTTTAACTCTTTCTTTCACTCTTACATAATGTTTATCTCTCATACATCTATCTATCTATCTATCTATCTATCTATCTATCTATCTATCTATCTATCTATCTATCTATCTATCTATCTATCTATCTATCTATCTATCTATCTATCTATCTATCTATCTATCTATCTATCTATCTATCTATCTATCTATCTATCTATCTATCTATCTATCTATCTATCTATCTATCTATCTATCTATCTATCTGCCTGTCTGTCTCTCTATCTACCTGTCTATCTATCTATCTATCTATCTATCTATCTATCTATCTATCTATCTATCTATCTATCTATCTATCTATCTATCTATCTATCTATCTATCTATCTATCTATCTATCTATCTATCTATCTATCTATCTATCTATCTATCTATCTATCTATCTATCTATCTATCTATCTATCTATCTATCTATCTATCTATCTATCTATCTATCTATCTATCTATCTATCTATCTATCTATCTATCTATCTGTCTGTCTGTCTGTCTGTCTGTCTGTCTGTCTGTCTGTCTGTCTGTCTGTCTGTCTGTCTGTCTGTCTATCTATCTATCTATCTATCTGTCTGTCTATATGTCTGTCTGTCTGTCTATCTATCTATCTAATTATATGTCTGTCTGTCGGTCTATCTATCTGCTGTCTGTCTGCCTATCTGTTTGTCTATATGTCTATCTATCTGCCTGTCTGTATGCCTATCTATCTGTCCGCCATTCTGTCTGTCTATCTGTATGTCTGTCTAACTAGCTATTTATATATCTATATATTATCTCTCTATCTATCCGTGTGTCTTTTTGTCTGTCTGTCTGTCAGCCCGCCAGTCAACCCGTCCCCCCCGTCTGTCTGTATCTGTCTATCTATATAATAAAAGAGCTTCATATACATATAAATTGTATATATAATGCCATTCTGACGCGCATTCTCACTTTCTCTAACAGTCGACCCTCCCTTCTCTCCCTCTCTCTCTCTCTCTCACTCTCTCTCTCTATCTCTCGCATACACAACATAATTTAGTACAAAGTCTAACTGACTCTTCATCTTCCACTAGCAAATAAAAATGCAACATAATTGTGCATATTTCTAACGTGAATGTACACTTTTACTGTCCAACCATTCACTCAACTGATAACATCTATTACATTAGTCGTTACGATGTCCTTCGTTCAGGTACCCAATCAACAGATCGAGGGGAAGATAAGTCACATCAATCAGCTCATGCTTTGCTGTTGTTGACCACACTATCGTAAGTCATCAACGATGGCCTAACATCTTCAAGGGCTATAAATATGAAGATCATCATTTTCAGGAAAACGTGAACTTCCGGTATATGGTGGATAGGCGGCAGGAACCATTGAAGGATATGTATGAAAAGTGTTCCTTGTTGCAGTTTCCTCATATTTCAAGTCCGGCTTGTTGCAGGAGCTACTGAGTTAAGGGCTCTGTGCACACCGTGAGCTGTGTGTCTCATCCGTTTTGATCATGTTTCGATATTCCAATTGTTTACGATGAATGATGATATCGTATGACAGGGAACAGTTGGCTGTGTTCACTTTCTGCGCGGTTTCGCCTTATGTCTTTTGGCGTGTGCTGGGACTGCTACGATGGGGACTACAGTTACCTTTCTTTGTTTGGGAGATGAGATATTAATTTGGATGATTACGGTGCCACGGGCGGTTGAGCAATTATGGATTTTAATTCGTTTGCAGTGATACCGGGGCCTTCCATAACCAAATAAGCAAAATCAAGCGATCAGTTATTTGGATCGGTTTGCGCTGAGTGTGATTCAATCAAATTTTGTGAAACTAGTGATGACTCATTTTGTTTATACTCGGGGACCAAACTTTGTCAGGGCCCGTAATTGTTGTTTTTATTTATTTAAATTATTTTAGGTTTTTTTGGGCACAATAATAACATCAGGTGGAAGATGCATCACAGAAATAAAAAGCAGAATAGCTCAGGTCAAAATAGCATTTCAGAAAATGAAAAAAAATCTTATGCAACAAATTCATGTCAATAGAAGCGAGAAAAAGAGTGCATCAGTGCAATATAGTGCTAATTTTGACCTACTACGGAAGTGAATCATGGATAGTAAAGAAACAAATGAAAAGTCGATTAGAGGACGCAGCGATGGAATTTCTCAGAAGAATGTTGAAAGTTCCCTGGACAGATAAAAAGATCAATGAGGAAAATCTCAAAGGGACCAACACAAAAAGGGAGCAACTAAAAAAACATCAGAAAGAAACAATCAACATTTTTCGGGCACATCATGAGAAGAGGAAAGTTAGAATATTTGGTTACAACTGGCAAAATAGAAGGAAAGAGAGATCGTGTACGACAAAGAGAAAAAATACTGGATAGCTTGGTGTCATGGCATGGGAAAAGACCAATAACAGAATTGATACGATGCACTGTATATAGAAGATTGTGGATTACATTATCGCCAACGCCAACCGGTATGGCACATGATGATGGCTTTAGTTTTAATTGTGTTGGAAATTACTAGACCACGTTCTACGAATGGAAAGAACCAGGCACTCGCACCTAGCATTAGCATGGAAACTACCTGGTAAATGAAGAAGAGGCAAGCCATTGGGGGACATGACTAGGAATCACACATGATGAAATGATAGATGGTGACAGGTCCTGTCGATAATTACTGTATACGCGGTGATTCAGACCAGTTTGGGTGGAATCTCTTGTGGGTGCCCTATGCTCGGATTGAGGTAACTCGCCGGCGTGGAGCCAAATGTCATTTTGAGTTCAACTTGACACTCAGGGTTAGTCCAGTTGATAACAAGAAAGTGTACCTGAATCATTGATTCGATGAAGATAATAAAAAAAGTTTATCTGGCTCATTGAGATGACCTAGCAAATAACAGAAAGTGTTCCTGGCTCATTGAGTCAACACAACTAATAACAGAAAGTGTACCTGGCTCTTTGTGTCGACCCAGCTAATAAAAGAAAGTGCACCTGGCTCATTGAGTCGACCCAACTAATAACAGAAAGTGTTCCTGGCTCATTGAGTCGACCCAGCAAATAACAGTAAGTGTTCCTGGCTCATTGAGTCGACCCAACTAATAACAGAAAGTGTTCCTGGCTCATTGAGTCAACCCAGCAAATAACAGTAAGTGTACCTGGCTCATTGAGTCGACACAACTAATAAAAGAAAGTGTACCTGGCTCATTGAGTCAACCCAGCTAATAAAAGAAAGTGTACCTGGCTCATTGAGTCGACCCAACTAATAACAGAAAGTGTTCCTGGCTCATTGAGTCGACCCAGCAAATAACATTAAGTGTACCTGGATCATTGAGTCGACCCAACTAATAAAAGAAAGTGTACCTGGCTCATTGAGTCGACCCAGCAAATAACAGTAATTGTACCTGGCTCATTGAGTCGACCCAACTAATAAAAAAGTGTACCTGACTCATTGAGTCGACCCAACTAATAAAAAAGTGTACCTGGCTCATTGAGTCGACCCAACTAATAAAAAAAAGTGTACCTGGCTCATTGAGTCGACCCAACTAATAAAAAAGTGTACCTGGCTCATTGAGTCGACCCAACTAATAAAAAAAAGTGTACCTGGCTCATTGAGTCGACCCAACTAATAAAAAAAGTGTGCCTGGCTCATTGAGTCGACCCAATAAATAAAGTCAACCTGCTCCTTGAGTTGACTCAGTTGATAAGTAGTTTAGTTGGCCGTGTGTTCTAGCACTTTTTTCTCGTGGCAAGACGCTGTGTCGAGGTGTATGGGCTCGATCCTGCTTCTGACTGTCTATTTGTTCTTTGTTTTCTGTTCTTGATTATTTGCCATTTTTTCCCCGAGTGCTATAAACATACCTCTTCTTCGGAAACGATTCTCTTATCTATCGCCTCGGAAGTTTTCCTTCATAATTTTCATTTATTATTATTTATCTCCAGACTCACTTAGTAAATAAAAGTAAAGGTAAATTACGAGACTTGAATCGCCGTCTTAACACGCCAGTTTTCACCCATATGTGCTCGGCCGCTTATTCAGAAGTGTTCGGAGACTTCTGGATAGTGTCGCTTCCAGCATCGGAGGTCACGATGCGAGGCGGTTTTCCTCCCCTTCCCACATTACTACCCTGGTACCCAATTCTGCCAGCGGCTGGGTCGACCGCGGGGGTATTTTTTTTCCAACCATTAGTACAACTCACACTGCTTCCAGCGGGAATGGAACACGGGTTGTCCGAACGTCGGTTGATCAGTCGGGTGGTTTTCCCAACTAGGCTACCAAGGCCCCAAATTGATAAATAAAGTATAACTGGCTCATAGATTTGAGGCGGTGTAAAAGGCAAAGATGAGCTCTGACTACCTATATCCACCTCTAAATGCAGTGGTCTAGTAATGTAACATGGATTACTTCATTCCTCTCTTATATTATATTTTTTTTTGACTTCTTTTACATTTATACATTTTTAAAAAATCTCAGAATGAGCATGAGAAATAGCTACATCTATGAGAGCTTTAAAGCTGAGACCACCAACTCGTTTGCCCACTTTAGAAATCGAGTGGTTAACTTATATTACCCTCTTTCAGCCTCGTCTCACTTGGGATCCACGTGCACTCGCTGAAGGGAGTCTTTCTAAACTAAGCCCTTTGCCTTAGGGGACCAAACGAGTGTGAATCGAGGGTAAAAATGTTCACGTGGGAGAGATCAAGAAAAGTAATCGTCCAAGAAAATTTGGGGAAATGTAAGTAGATTTGAAAGGAATGTATATTTAAACGTGGGGGAAAAAAGAAAACATTTGTTTATAATGAGAATGGATAACAACGGGCAAACATTTCTTAATGAAGAGATCGGATGAAGAACTGAAACAAAAAGGAGTTTCCGTTGAAGAAAATGTGTGACGAGAGAAAAATAACACAAATAATTTCGAACGAAAAGCATGGTATGATACCAAGTAATAAAACATGTAATAATTATGAGCAGCATGGTATGATAAGAAATACTCGAACATGTAATAATTTATAATGAAAAGAACGTAGAGAGAAGGGAATTATATGGTTTTAAAAAATAGTTCTAATGAAGGAAATGTATGATGACTAAAATTAAATAATCTGTGATAAAGATAATGTTGATACAAACAAACATTTCTATAAAATCATGCAATAAAACCAATTTATCTGAAGCAAAATATGCTATGTTTGAAGTTATGATGGCTCAGTAGATAGCGAATTCGCTACTACAAGCCAGACAGGCTAGAGTTCTCTTTTCTCGTGTGGGTAACTTCAGGGAGCTACACGGCTGTGAAGCTGTACTCAGCCTATGGAATTTGGGGGAGTCGCAATAGCTCAGTGGTTAGTGAACTGGACTACAAATGACAAGAAGTAGGGTTCGATCCCAACCGACGGCTTCCGCGTTCACTTAGCTTTAATGGGTACCTGATTTTTTTTCTTTCTGGGAAAGTAAAGCGGCACGGGCGTAACACAGACCACATTACCCAAAAATCATGAGCTGAAGGTCTGTAAAATATATGGTCACTAACACCATATTCCCTATACGCCACTTGGCGTGACGGGGGTACTTTACTTTTTTTTTTTTTTCCTAATGGAATTTGGGAGTGAATGGTTTTCGACAGGAAGCATCATGGTTCATGATGTATATTGTTAAGTGTATACATAGTTATGCTGTTAAGTCAACGAAAAATATGACCACAATCACGGTAATTCATATACGCTTTAACACATAAAGGGATCATTTTCTGTTACATTTATATAATAATAATAATAATATAGCAATGAAACAGTAATAATCTGAAACAAGCACAATGAGTCCAATACTTGGGCACAATAATAACATCAGATGGAAGATGTACCGCAGAAATAAAAAGCAGAATAGCTCAGGAAAATAGCATTTCAGAAAATGAAGAAAAAAAACGTCTTATGCAGCAAACCTATGACAATGGAAGGGAGAAATGGAGTTCATTGGTGCTATATAGAGCCAATTCTAACCTATGGAAACGAAGCATGGACAGTAAAGATACAATTGAAAAGACGATTAGAGGCCACAGAGATGGGATTTCTTAGAAGTATGTTGAAAGTTCCTTGGACATCTAAATACACCAATGAGGAAATTCTCAAAGGAGTCAGCACTAAAAGGGAGCAACTAAAAAACATCAGAAAGAAACAATCAAGGTTATTCGGTCACATCATGAGGAAGTTGGAATACTTGGTTACAACAGGGAAAATACAGAAGAAAGAGAAATCGTGTACGACAAAGAGAGAAAACGGTCAATAACAGAATTGATCCGATGCACTGTAGACCGAAGATTATGTGAGGACATGAGCGCCTACATGTACAGTACATGATAATGATGATTTTGGTGATGATGATAAAAATAAGCATTCTCTCCAGATAAATAAAGCATTTTTTTAAAATTATCAAAAATTCTTGATCCTTTAGAATGAGCCAACGTGACCGAAATATTGAGGTCTGGACAGGGAAGTATAATCGTCTACGACTCGAAGCGGCAGTAGCAGTATCGGCGCACCATCAGCTTACCAAGACCTAGCAGTTCTACCTTTTCATAGTCTCCTCCGTTAACAGCCTGCGTCAAAACAGGCCGGCTACCAGAAGGGAGAATTTATTTTTAAAAAAAGAATAAAGTTAAAAAGTGTTTTCTACTTTTTTTTTTCAATTCTCCCTTACATTTAGCTTTAGCGTGACGTTTTTATGCTTTCTTTTGCATTTCTTTGCCTTAACCGTCGGCTCACAGAAGCTTGGATCGCCGTGTTCCCTGTTGTGGTGGCTGCTACTGATATAGAAGATCTAGTACTGCAGTACCTCTGGGCTGGACTAGTAGTTTCCCAGCATGCCCTGGGACTAGACGAACTCAAACGTCTCCACTAAAAGCTGGAAATGTCAAGAAAGTCATCGCGACCCTCCAAATTAATGAATAAAAGTGCACCCTGCCCGCATCCGCTCGTGACACTACATCAACAACAACAGCAACACAAATGAGGTTGGACAGCACAGATTCTTCGTAAACCTTACCCCGACTTGTGTTATCTTAAAATTGTTTATCTGCCGTGCTCTCCCTTTATTGACCTACTACGCCACACCCCGTTGATATAGCAAAAATAAAGGACTCAGCCTTAATAGCAAAAAGACAGAGGTAATGGTAACAACAAAGAAAACGACATCACCTCAGTGCAAAATAAAGACAAGTGAAACAATATTAAAACAGGTAAATGAATTTAAATATTTGAGAACTTTGTTAACCTCACACGAAAGATGTACAAAAGAGGTGAGATGCAGAATGGCTCAGGCATAAGCAGCTTTCCAAAAAAATGAGGAAGATACTATGCAATCCATTTTTGACAATAGAAACAAGAAAAATAGTTCTTAAACATTACGTAGAGCCAATCTTAACATATGGATGCGAATCATGGACAATAGGGCAACTGATAAGAAAATCACTGCAGTCTGTAGAAATGTGGTTTTACAGAAGAATGTTGTGAGTGCCATGGACAGCTAAGAAGAGTAATGAAGATGTTCTGAGAGAGGGCAAAACAAAAAGAGAGCTAATTTCCAATATTAGGAAGAAACAATCATCATTTTTTGGGCATGTAATGAGAAAAGAACAACTGGAATATATTGTAACAACTGGAAAAATTGAAGGATGAAGAGATAGAGAGAAGCAAAGAGAAAAAAATAACAGACAGCTTAAGAGAATGGCTTGGCAGAAGGTCAACAACAGAAATGATAAATAACTGCCGAGATAGAAAGTTGTGGAGAGACATGATCACCCACCCCAGCAGGCCCGGTACTTGATGATGATGATGATGCCACACACCGGGTTCTCATTCGAGATGACAAGCCTGCTATACACAAGGACCTACATTTACATCTTTCTTTAATCGCTATATAAAATAACGTCACTTTAATACTTTTTTTGATAGCTCTATAAAATAACATCAACTTAATACTGTTTTTTTAATCGATTTATAAAATAACGTCACCTTAATACTTTTATTGATAGCTCTATAAAATAACGTCACCTTAATACTGCTTTCTGATCCCTCTATAAAATAACGTCAGCTTAATACTGTTTTCTGATCCCTCTATAAAATAACGTCAGCTTAATACTGCTTTCTGATCCCTCTATAAAATAACGTCAGCTTAATACTGTTTTCTGATCCCTCTATAAAATAACGTCACCTTAATACTGTTTTTTCATCGCTCAATAAAATAGTCTATCTATAAATTGTTCTGTCGAGCCGAAGACTGCACATAGAGCAGAAAATCTAGACGATCTTCAAACTGTTAGTCTTGCAAGGGTCTCCATTGTGTCTCGCCGCACAGTCTATTAAATAATGGCTCAATTATACTATTTTTCGAAATTTATGATCAAACTTTATATTTAGCAAACTACCTTCTTAGAGTGCCGAGAAAAATAATGTATGGAAACAATAATGATTCATAGACTGTAGACAAACCAATGAAACGTCGATGAGAGGCTACAGAGATGGGATTTCTCCGGAGACTGTTCAGAGTTCCCGGGAAAGTTAAAAAGACAAATGAGGTCTTTCTCAAAGATGTCAACAAAAAAAGGGAGCTCCTAAACAACATCATAAAGAAACAATCGACATTTTTCTGGGATATCATGAGAAGAGGAATGTTGAAGTACTTGGTTACAACTGATAAAATACAGAGGCAGAGAGATCGCGGACGACAAAGAGAAAAGATACTGGAAGATAGCTTGGCATCATGGGATGGAAAACAGTCAACAACAGAATTGATACTATTTGTTGTTGATAGAGAGTTGTGAATTGTGGAAGGACATAATCGCCTACGCCAGGACATGATGATGATGAATGTTTGATCTGTCGTATTTTTTTTTTCATGTTTGAAATCACGTTACGTCCATGGATTTGCTTAGCTTTTCCCGTTTCCGTATAATACGGACTCTCAAACTGCGCATGCGCATTGAATGTTTTTAGCAATGCATCTAGTCACGTGTTTCCTGTTGTATGAAAACAGATGCATACCCCATGTCTGAGAGAGAATTTTAGAATAAATTTTGTCCGAAATGTTTTCACAAGAACGTCTCAACACTAATTTAATTTTCACTAGATATTTTAACAATATATTTGGTGGTGGAACAAATGTTAGAAAGCGCAGATTGTGGTTGAACAAATGCTAGAAGACGTAGTCTGTGGTTCAACAAATGTTAGAATGCGTAGATTGTGGTTGAACAAATGTTAGAAGGCTTAGATTGTGGTTGAACAAATGCTAGAAGGCGTAGATTGTGGTTGAACAAATGCTAGAAAGCGTAGGTTGTGGTTGAAAAAATGCTAGAAGGCTTAGTCTGTGGTTCAACAAATGTTATAAGGTGTAGATTGTGGTTGAACAAATCGTAGAAGGCGTAGATTGTGGTAGAACAAATCGTAGAAGGCGTAGATTGTGGTTGAACAAATCCTAGAAGGCGTAGATTGTGGTTGAACAAAGCCTAGAAGGCGTAGATTGTGGTTAAACAAATCCAAGAATGCGTAGATTGTGGTTGAATAAATCCCAGAAGGCGTAGATTGTGGTTGAACAAATGTTAGAAGGCGTAGTCTGTGATTGAACAGATGTTAGAAGGCGTAGATTGTGGTTGAAAAAATGTTAGAAGGCGTAGATTGTCGTTGAACAAATGTTAGAAGGCACAGATTGTGGGTGAACAAATGTTAGACGTCACAGGATGTGGTTGAACAAATGTTAGAAGGCACAGATTGTGGGTGAACAAATGTTAGACGTCACAGATTGTGGTTGAACAAATGTTAGAAGACGTAGTCTGTGGTTGAACAAATCCTAAAAGGCGTAGATTGTGGTTGAACAAATCCTAGAAGGCGTAGATTGTGGTTGAACAAATGTTAGAAGGCGTAGATTGTGGTTGAACAAATCCTAGAAGGCTTAGATTGTGGTTGAACAAATGCTAGAAGGCGTAGATTGTGGTTGAACAAATGCTAGAAGGCGTAGATTGTGGTTGAACAAATGTTAGAAGGCACAGATTTTGGTTGAACAAATGTTATAAGGCACAGACTGTGGTTCAACAAATGCTATAAAGCACAGATTGTGGTTGAACAAATGTTAGAAGGCGTAGATTGTCGTTGAACAAATCCTAGTAGGCGTAGATTGTGGTTGAACAAATGTTAGAAGGCACAGATTGTGGTTGAACAAATTCTAGAAAGCGCAGACGGTGGTTGAACAAATGTTAGAAGGCATAGATTGTGGTTGAACAAATGTTAGAAGGCATAGATTGTGGTTGAACAAATCGTAGAAGGCGTAGATTGTGGTAGAACAAATCGTAGAAGGCGTAGATTGTGGTTGAACAAATCCTAGAAGGCGTAGATTGTGGTTGAACAAATGTTAGAAGGCGTAGATTGTGGTTGAACAAATCCTAAAAGGCGTAGATTGTGGTTGAACAAATGTTAGAAGGCGTATATTTTGGTTGAACAAAGCCTAGAAGGCGTAGATTGTGGTTAAATAAATCCAAGAATGCGTAAATTGTGGTTGAACAAATGTTAGAAGGCGTAGTCTGTGATTGAACAGATGTTAGAAGGCGTAGATTGTGGTTGAAAAAATGTTAGAAGGCGTAGATTGTGGTTGAACAAATGTTAGAAGGCACAAATTGTGGTTGAACAAATGTTAGAAGGCACAGATTGTGGTTGAACAAATGTTAGACGCCACAGATTGTGGTTGAACAAATGTTAGAAGACTTAGTCTGTGGTTGAACAAATCCTAGAAGGCGCAGATAGTGGTTGAACAAATGTTAGAAGGTGCAGATTGTGGTTGAACAAATGTTAGAAGGCGCAGATTGTGATTGAACGAATGTTAGAAGGCGCAGATTGTGGTTGAACAAATGTTAGAAGGCGCAAATTGTTATTGAACAAATGTTAGAAGGCGCAGATTGTTGTTGAACAAATGTTAGAAGGCGCAGATTGTGGTTGAACAAATGTTAGAAGGCGCAGATTGTTATTGAACAAATGTTAGAAGGCGCAGATTGTTGTTGAATAAATGTTAGAAGGCGCAGATTGTGATTGAACGAATGCTAGAAGGCGCAGATTGTTATTGAACAAATGTTAGAAGGCGCAGATTGTTATTGAACAAATGCTAAAAGACGTAGTCTGTGGTTGAACAAACGCTAGATGGCGTTGTCTGTGGTTGAACAAATCACGATTCACGAGGTGGAAAGAAAACACTGAGAAATTAGAACAAAAGTCATTAAGCATGTGTATGCACGGCTGTTTGCTTTTATCTCAAAGTGGCATTTTAGTTCTAATCTTAAAATGGTTACATGTATGAATAAACATCTCCTGATGAAACTACATTCTACTCATTCTTGAGATTGATATTTTTATAGAGTGGTTCAAGTTTGTGACCCTGGACAAGAATATAAATATTATAGAATGGTTAATTTGTATGCTGTTTATGTTTCAGTTTTAAAAAGCTGATGATAAAAAATATTTCAAAAAGAGACAAATTTAACCTTTTCTGATGTAAAATAAGCTATAGTTTAACCAAAACTGTTTCAAGAGATTAATTTGAGCGTCAATTATGGTGATTGTTAAGGTACTATAGCAGAGTTATATACCCCGGTCATGTTTCAAAACTGAGAAAATTTCTCAGGTCTACTAATATATCATGAATAAACTGATGTGACCAGTTTTTGTGTGTGTAGAATGCTGGTTGCCGCTTTGATTTTATGTTTAGAAAGTTCCATTTTTAATTCCACTTGGAATTATTCCTGCTCTCAGTGTAGGTGAGACACCTACTGCTATTGAATGTGCACGACAGATCATTGTTCCCGTTTTCACATTACAAACTGTGGAGAAATTCTGACAGTTGAAAAATAAATACAGTATTCGTCATGCAGGGTCAAGACTCTATAAAACAAAATCTTCGAAACAAATGAATTATGAATTTACACCAGATTGTTGACAGTGCTCCGTAGCTCATGCTTTATGCCTAGGTCTTTCTTTACGATCATGCCAGAGATTTACGTCACTAATGGTCACTGTGATAGTACAATGATCATTGTTATATGTTCAATGCCCGTTTGTTAAAATAAAAAAAAATACTGAAGTTCTGATAGATCGTAGTACAATAATAACGTAAAAGTGCATATAACTTCATTCATTTTCATTATTGGCTTGGGTCGAAGACAGCACTTGGAGCTCATAATTCTCCATGATAGCGATGTGCTGCTAGTTCTTGTAAGTCTTTCTTGCTTCATAGTCCAATGGTTGAGCTTTCCTTAGTAATTCTTCTGCGTAGCATCAAACACGGATTAACATGCAACATTCATTGCTTGGTCTCGCTAACGCAAACAAGAAATGTACTACGTAAATAATAGAGTAAAGGAAGAGGAATCCTGTAATGTTTAAAAGGAAAATCAAATAAAAAAGAAACAAACAAAAAACTACTTCAGCAATATCAATAGATATAACAGCGTTAAATCAGAAAGATGTTAATGAAACTTATACTGTACAAGTAAAGAACACATATCAGAAGCTGCTAGTAGAAGAGATTGAGCAGTACAGAAGAGAAAATACTGAGGAAAAAGTAAAAAAAAAATGGCAATGCATAAAAAACAGCATGCAAGAATCCTGCAACACCTTACCCAGAAAGGAAAGTAACAAAAAATAATGGATAACTGACACAATCTTAGAAAAAATGGAAGAAAGGAGACAAGCGAAAAACACTGCTAGATACAAGGAAATTGACAATGAAATACGGAGAATGTGCAAACAGGCAAAAGAAGACAGGCTCAACCAAAGATGTCTAGAAGTCGAAACTATGGAAAGGAAACAAAACTTAAGAGAGATGCACACAGAAATAAAGAGAATGACTAATAAAGAAAAAAAAGTTGTTCCAACGCTGAATCCACTCAAAGTTGTTCCAACTCTGAATCTACTTTCAAAACTGCAGAAAGCGGATGTATTGGAAACAAAGAGGGAAGAATGCTAACAGACAACAAAGATATAATAGATAGATGGCAGGAATATATAACATAATTATTTCATGACGAAAGGGACAAAAAGCCATTTATAAAATGTACATACAACTAAAAATCCTGAAATCTGAAGTAGAAAAAGCTATAAAAACAATGAAAAAGGGAAAGGCAGCAGCACCTGACAATATACAGACAGAGATGATACAAGCGCTAGAAGATTTTGGCATTGAAGTGATCACAGACATATGCAATGACATATACCTTACAGGATACATACCAAACGTACTAAAAACATCAACTTTCATTGCATTGCCTAAAAGGAATGGTGCAGTTGAATGCAGTAATTTCAGAACAATAAGCCAGGTAACAAATATTTTACTAAAAGTTATACAGGGAAGGATTCAGAATAAAATCGATACTGAATTAGATGAGCAACAATTTGGATTCAAGGAAAACAGAGGCACAAAAGAAGCCATATTTAGCATGAGAACATTGATTGAAAAGTACATAGAAGTAAACAACCCAATATATGCCTGCTTCATAGACTACACCAAAGCTATCTCGATAGAATACATCATAAACAACTTATAAACTGTCTAAAGGATATAAATCTAGACGACACAGACATACGACTAATATGTAATTTGTACTGGGAGCAAACAGCAATAATAAAATATAACAAGGAGAAATCTACACCCATGGATATAAAAAGAGGAGTAAGACAAGGATGCATCCTATCACCAAGCTTATTCAATTTATACACTGAGCAAATCTTTAAAAACATCTCAGAGATGCCAGGCTTAAACATTAATGGAAAGATAATCAATAACCTAAGATATGCTGATGCCACTGTTCTACTAGCAGAAAATCCTAAAGACCTACAACAATTGCTTAATGTAATAAACATTACCAAAAAAATTTGGACTAGATATGAATATAAAAAAGACTAAAACTATAATCATAAACAAAGAAAATTCTCAAGACCTACAATTAAATATCACAGTTGAGGGAATACATCTGGAGACAGTCCAGAGCTACAACTACCTGGAACATACTATAACCAATGATGGAAAATGTAAAATTGAAATAAACAAAATAATAGGTATGGCAACAAGTAATTTTAATGCATGAAAAATATACTAACATCAAAACAAATAACAATAGGGCTGAAACTAAGAATAGCAAAATATTACATCTTCTCAATATTCCTGGATGGTGCAGAAACATGGACATTAGACAAGAAAACAGAACAGAAAATTGAAGCCTTTGATATGTGGATTTATAGAGGAATAGGTAGAATTGGATGGAAGGAAAAGAAAACAAATGATGAGGTTTTAAAACAACTAAAATAAGAGAACTACTAAAAAAGAGACAAATGAAATTTTTGGGGCACGTTAAAAGATAAAACAGCCTACTAAAAGTAATATTGGAAGGGAAAATGCAAGGTATAAGAGGCAGAGGCAGACCAGGGCTAACATGGACGAGTAAAATCAAAAGATGGACAAGTCAATCTATGACAACCTGCACCATCAAAGCAAGAAACAAAGGGGAATGGCGATCCATGGTAGCCAACCTTCGTTGCGGAGACGGCACTTGATGATGATGAAAGGAAGAGGTTTTTGTTTTATCATCATCATCATCAAGTACCGGGCCTGCTGGAGTAGGTGATCATGTCTCTCCACAACTTTCGATCTCGACAGCTATTTATAATTTCTGTTGTTGACCTTCTGCCAAGCCATTCTCTTAAGCTGTCTGGTATCTTTTCTCTTTGCTTCCCTCAATCTATTCGTCCCTCAATTTTCCCAGTTGTTACAATATATTCCAGTTGTTCTCTTCTCATTGCATGGCCAAAAAATGATGACTGTTTCTACCTAATATTGGAAATTAGCTCTCTTTTTGCTTTGGCCTCTTTCAGTACGCTTTCATAACTCTTCATAGCTGTCTATGATATTCTAAACATTCTTCTGTAAAACCACATTTCTACAGACTCTCGTGGTTTTCTTGTCAGTTGTCCTATTGTCCACGATTCACAACCATATGTCAAGACTGGCTCTACATAACATTTAAGAACTCTTTTTCTTGTTTCTATTTTCAAAAATGGATTGCATTGTATTTTGTTTTAGACTCTACTTTACTGCCAATGTCTGTACAAGTTGTTGATGATATGCGTGAGTTATGGCTAATCCCTTAGCGCTTGTGATCAAGAATGAGCTATTTGCCTCGTTGTTTTTATGTTTAAGGCCTGAATTATCAGTGCTTCACTTTAGCATCATCCTACCTTTGTCATCATTCTACCTTTTGATGATAGTGTATCAATAGCAGAAAGTTCTAAACATCAACAACAAATGCCCGTGTCATCTTATGTAAACATATCAGGGCTTTAACTCTGAAAGAAAACAATGAGTAAATAACGTCTGTAGCTGTTATCAACAACTTGCAGTTAATATCTGGACGGAAGCGTCTGCAAACTTTGTCACAAGTGATGAAAACACTACTACACATCCATGCATCTGATACATCTGGTCTACATTGTCATCATCGAAAATAAAAGACAGATAAGAATAAACACTTTAAACATCGAATCATTTAAACAGTTAAGAAAAGAGAGGCAGTTGAAGAAGAAATTGAGAGAAAAAAATAACAGTAGTTAGAAAATAAGAGAAGGGGAGAAATGGCCGAACTCCTGCTTCCACAAAACAATATTTTGTAACTTTGATTATCCTTCAACTGTTTCACGAGTTCTTGATTCTACGTTACATCCTTAACTACGTTACACCCTTAACTACGTTACATCCTTAACTACGTTACATCCTTAACTACGTTACACCCTTAACTACGTTACATCCTTAACTACGTTACATCCTTAACTACGTTACACCCTTAACTACGTTACATCCTTAACTACGTTACATCCTTAACTACGTTACACCCTTAACTACGTTACATCCTTAACTACGTTACACCCTTAACTACGTTACATCCTTAACTACGTTACATCCTTAACTACGTTACATCCTTAACTACGTTACACCCTTAACTACGTTACACCCTTAACTACGTTACATCCTTAACTACGTTACATCCTTAACTACGTTACATCCTTAACTACGTTACATCCTTAACTACGTTACATCCTTAACTACGTTACATCCTTAACTACGTTACACCCTTAACTACGTTACACCCTTAACTACGTTGCAAGCGAGGTATTTATTTTCACTTACTACCAGCCGTCTTTCTACTTAACCTTTTTCACAACCTGGTGTTGTATTTCCTGTTCTTAAGCAAACGACTAACCTCTGCAGGCAGATATTGATTCACCTGGGATGAGAACTCGGCTGCAGTGTCTTATCCTACAGATGCCACTTCTCCTGTTCGTGCCTCTAATAAGAAACATCAGTAGTGATACCATGAAGACAGAGTCTTGATAGTTAAGTGTATTTCGACTGTAAGGCTCGATCATATTGGAAGACGCACTCGCTACGGGAATCCGGCGTGTCTTTAACTGGGTTATCACAAAACACACTCTTATCCAAAGTATCATCATGTGCCTTACCGGTTGGCGTAGGCGATTATGTCCTTCCACAATCTTCTATTTACGTCTCCATGGTTTCAATTTTGTTTGTTGACTGTTTTCCATGCCATGACATCAAGCTATTTAGTATCTTATCTCTTTGTCGTACGCCATCTCTCTTTCCCTGTATTTTGTAAGTTGTAACCAAATATTCTAACTTTTCTCTTCTCATGATGTGCCGATGTGGACTGCTTCTTTTAGATTTAGGGGCCCACTTCTTGTGTTGGCCTCTTTGATAATGTCCTCGTTGGTCTTTTTAACTTTCCCAGTAACTTTCAACATTCTTCTGAGAAATACTAGGTCCGTTTAGTCGAAACACGCACGCGCGCGTTACAAGCACTCATATTTCTCACATAACGCACTCCAGTACAAAAATCGTTACACAGTTGGTGCTAAAATTATTGGCAAAGTTCCGGGTACCGAAGCGGGTGAAACACTCAGTACTTCTTTTTAATTTATAAAATAAACATAAACTCTCATGTAGTAGCTAAGCTAATAGAAAGACAAGGTAAATTACGACGTTACGGCAAAAGTATCCATATGGTATAACAAACAAACTATACAAATTAAACACACAAATCCAAGCCAGAAAACACAACAACCAACATTTCTAAACAAATGGCGGGAAAAGCTGGTGACCAGAATTTACATAGAGTCTGGTTCAAATATAAATAGGCAAGTCGAAAATCTGGCTAGAGACAGAGAGTCTTTCAGATGGATTCTGGTGAATGCGACGTTCTACAAAGGACAAGATGCTGACTCCTTTCTGATGTCTGTAACATGTTTTTGTGTTTTAAATGTCTTCTTTGCGCACATATTTAATTGACATTTACTATGCGCTTAGAAGAACTTCTCAGATATGAATTGTGATAACATATCTTAAGCTGGGCACAGATTGGTTATTGCTTAACGCTGAGCAGGATAAGCGTACCCAGGAACAAAACAAAGTCTAATTAGCACTTGTATCTGTTGATAAGTATGGCTGACAAAGGATGAGTCTCAAAACCTCTGTTCATATTTGCCATTTATTCGTGTAAGTTTTCTTACAAAAAGAGCTCAGCTTTTACTCAATCTTCATGTGAGTTTTGTTACAATCTGAGCTACGTTTCTTTCTCAATCTTCATGTGAGTTTTGTTACAATCTGATCTACGTTTTTTCTCAATCTTCGTGTGACTTTTGTTACAATCTGATCTACGTTTTTTCTCAATCTTCATGTGACTTTTGTTACAATCTGATCTACGTTTTTTCTCAATCTTCATGTGAGTTTTGTTACAATCTGATCTACGTTTTTTCTCAATCTTCATGTGAGTTTTGTTACAATCTGATCTACGTTTTTTCTCAATCTTCATGTTAGTTTTGCTACAATCTGCCCTAAGTTTTTTCTCAATCTTCATGTAAATTTTGCAACAATCTGAACTACGTTTTTTCTCAATCTTCATGTGAGTTTTGTTACAATCTGAGCTATGTTTATTCCCAATCTTCATGTAGGTTTTGTTACAATCTGAGCTATGTTTATTCCCAATCTTCATGTAGGTTTTGTTACAATCTGAGCTACATTTTTTCTCAATATTCATGTAAATTTGGCTACCAACTGAGGTATATTTATTCTAAATCTTCATGTTACTTCATTCTTTGGTTTATTTCAATCTTTTTTTTTCCCCGTGACTCTAAAAACATCCCTCATTATATTACATTATTTCTTATTTTAAAATTCGAATTATTTTTTATATCCACGTTTTAATATGTTTTCTTCTACTTTTTTTGTATCTCCCAGACTCATCTTCCTTACAACTACATTTACACCAACACTTTCTTTCACCATATTATTGAGTCTGAAACCACTCAAAGTTGTTCAAACTCTGAAACCACTCAAAGTTGTTCCAACTCTGAATTCACTCAAAGATGTTCCAAGTCTGAATCCACTCAAAGTTGTTCCAACTCTGAATTCACTCAAAGTTGTTCCAACTCTGAATCCACTCAAAGTTATTCCAACGCTGAATCCACTTAAAGTTGTTCCAACTCTGAATTCACTCAAAGTTGTTCCAACTCTGAATCCACTCAAAGTTGTTCCAACTCTGAATCCAATCAAAGTTTTCCAACTCTGAATCCACTTAAAGTTGTTCCAACTCTGAATCCACTTAAAGTTGTTCCAACTATAAATCCACTTAAAGTTGTTCCAACTCTAAATCCACTTAAGGTTGTTCCAACTCTAAATCCACTTAAAGTTGTTCCAACTCTAAATCCACTTAAAGTTGTTCCAACTCTAAATCCACTGGAAGTAGTTCCAACTCTGAATCCACTCAAAGTTGTTCCAACTCTGAATCCATTTAAAGTTCTTCCAAATCTGAATCCACTTGAAAATGTTCCAACTCTGAATCCACTCAAAGTTGTTCCAACTCTGAATCCGCTTAAAGTTATTCCAACTCTGAATCCACTCAAAGTTGTTCCAACTCTGAATCCACTTAAAATTGTTCCAACTCTGAATCCACTTAAAGTTGTTCCAACTCTGAATCCACTTGACGTTGTTCCAACTCTGAATCCACTTAAAGTTGTTCCAACTTGAATCCACTTAAAGTTGTTCCAACTCTGAATCCACTTAAAGTTGTTCCAACTCTGAATCCACTCAAAGTTGTTCCAACTCTGAATCCACTTAAAGTTCTTCCAAATCTGAATCCACTTGAACATGTTCCAAATCTGAATCCACTCAAAGTTGTTCCAACTCTGAATCCGCTTAAAGTTATTCCAACTCTGAATCCACTTGAAATTGTTCCAACTCTGAATCCACTTAAAGTTGTTCCAATTCTGATTCCACTTGAAATTGTTCCAACTCTGAATCCACTTAAAGTTATTCCAACTCTGAATCCACTTAAAGTTGTTCCAACTCTGAATCCACTTAAAGTTGTTCCAACTCTGAATCCACTTAAAGTTGTTCCAACTCTGAAACCACTTAAAGTTGTTCCAACTCTGAAACCACTTAAAGTTATTCCAACTCTGAATCCACTTAAAGTTGTTCCAACTCTGAATCCACTTAAGGTTGTTCCAACTCTGAATCTCCTTAAAGTTGTTCCAACTCTAAATCCACTTAAAGTTGTTCCAACTCTGAATCCACTTAAAGTTGTTCCAACTCTGAATCCACTTAAAGTTGTTCCAACTCTGAATCCACTTAAAGTTGTTCCAACTCTGAATCCACTTAAAGTTGTTCCAACTCTGAAGCCACTCAAAGTTGTTCCAACTCTGAATCCACTCAAAGTTGTTCCAACTCTGAATCCACTCAAAGTTGTTCCAACTCTGAATCCACTCAAAGTTGTTCCAACTCTGAATCCACTTAAAATTGTTCCAACTCTGAATCCACTTAAAGTTGTTCCAACTCTGAATCCACTTGACGTTGTTCCAACTCTGAATCCACTTAAAGTTGTTCCAACTTGAATTCACTTAAAGTTGTTTCAACTCTGAATCCACTTAAAGTTGTTCCAACTCTGAATCCACTTAAAGTTGTTCCAACTCTGAATCCACTTAAAGTTGTTCCAACTCTGAATCCACTCAAAGTTGTTCCAACTCTGAATCCACTTAAAGTTGTTCCAACTCTGAATCCACTCAAAGTTGTTCCAACTCTGAATCCACTCTAAGTTGTTCCAACTCTGAATCCACTTAAAGTTGTTCCAACTATGAATCCATTCAAAACCAAATCGTTTTCGACTCTAACTCAAATATAAAAGTCTCCGAAGCTGACTCTCTGGAAAAAAAATAGCTTCTTACTCGATCAGAAAATGTTTATAGCTGCGAATTTTCAACAAATTAGTTCTCACTGCGAATCAATCCACAAATAAAAGTGCTTCAACCTCAATCTCCACCCACATGCATTATCTACATCAACATCTTCTTCTACCTATTAACTCCATGTGGATCATATGACTTCGACAAACACTTTCAGGTCCCGTGTAGCATAGATCTTCAACACTTTCAGGTCAGGGTGGAGCATAGGTCTTCAACAAACACTTTAAGATCCCTATTGAGCATAGGTCTACAAAAAAAATGTTTGGCTCCGTTGGAGCATAAGTCTTCAACAAACACTTTCAGATCCCTGTGGAGCATAGGTCTTCGGTAAACACTTTCCGAGCCGTTCTGTTTTTTGCCATTCTTTTAAGATTATTTCATGTCTTCCCGTCCTCTTTATCTCTGCTTCCACTTGTCTTCTCCAATAATATTGTGGTCTTCCTCTTTGTCTCTTTCCCTGGGGATTAAAATAAAAAAAGGATATTCCGTGCTTGTTCATGTTTATGAAGTTTTTACGGCTTATATTTTTAACAGTACAGAATAGCCGGTCTCATGCCCAACTCTTTCGTACAAGCCAGGTGGAGAAGAGGACTACAATTCGTTAATCACAATTCTGGCCAGTGCAGACGAGCAGCTCACGGGCAGCATCAACTTAATCCACATTTAATATGTACATCAAATTAATCCATATTTATTAGCTACATCAAATTAATCCACATTTATTATCTACATCAAATTAATCCATATTTATTATCTACATCAAATTAATCCACATTTATTATGTACATCAAATTAATCCACATTTATTATCTACATCTAATTAATCCGCATTTATTATCTACATCAAATTAATCCACATTTATTATCTATTTCAACTTAATCCACATTTAATATGTACATCAAATCAATCCATTTTTATTATCCACATCAATTTAATCCGCATTTATTAACTACATCAAATTAATCCGCATTTATTATCTACATCAAATTAATCCACATTTATTAAATACATCAAATTAATCCATATTTATTTTGCACTTGACTTTATACCCCAACACCTTTCGTCCCCACCCACTACTACTAACTACTTACCCTCCCCTCTTCACCCCAACC
Source organism: Megaustenia siamemsis (assembly GCA_032433765.1). NCBI lineage: Eukaryota > Metazoa > Mollusca > Gastropoda > Stylommatophora > Ariophantidae > Megaustenia > Megaustenia siamemsis. Next base: position 74,542,823 of record JAVIAB010000108.1, read on the forward strand.
CAACTACCTTACATCCATATATAAGAACTTTTAACCCTCATCTGTTAAGACGACTTAAGTACAACCGATAAGGCAAACATCGTGACCCTAACTGTCAAAACCTCTATCCAATCATTGGTGGTAACCCAGCTCTGAAGGGAGTCAGACATCACAGAGTCCAGGAGAGAGATCATGCGCCCTCTCGCGTAGAAAAAAAAAATGCGGATGAGCACTGTTGAGATTAAAATTAATCGAGTGAAGAATATTTGGTTTATCTCACTGCCTCGGACGGAAATTGCGAGTCGAGAATTCTGGTGGAGTTTCTGACTGATCTCATGGTCAATTTGAGCCACATGTCAAGTAGGTATTCAGTTTAATTGGTTGATTTCTCAGTGCATATTGTACGCGTTCATGACCTTATATCTTCAGATATATGGGAGTTATAGCGTAAGGTGTGTACGTCGACTTTACTATCTCTTTAGATATATGGGAGTTATAGTGTAAGATGCGTACGTCAACTATACTATCTCTTTAGATATATGGGAGTTATAGTGTAAGATGCGTACGTCGACTTTACTATCTCTTTAGATATATGGGAGTTATAGTGTAAGATGCGTACGTCGACTTTACTATCTCTTTAGATATATGGGAGTTATAGTATAAGATGCGTACGTCGACTTTATATCTTTAGATATATGGGAGTTATAGTGTAAGATGCGTACGTCGACTTTATATCTTTAGATATATGGGAGATACAAGAGAAACAAGAAAAAAAGTTCTTAAATGTTATGTAGAGCCAGTCTTAACATATGGATGTGAATCATGGACAATAGGACAACAGACAAGAAAGTCACTGGAGTCTGTAGAAATATGGTTTTACAGAAGAATGTTTAGAATACCATAGACAGAAAAGAAGAGTAATGAAAATGTTCTGAAAAAGGCCAAAGTAAAAAGAGTGCTAATTTCCAATATTAGGAAGAAACAATCATCATTTTTTTTTGCCGTGTAATGAGAAGAGAACAACTGGAATATATTGTAACAACTGGAACAATTGAGAGAAGAAGAGATAGAACGAGCAAAGAGAAAACATACCAGACAGCTTAAGAGAATGGCTTGGCAGAAGGTCAGCAACAGAAATGATAAATAACTGTCGAGATCGAAAATTGTGGAGAGACATGATCACCTACGCCAGCAGGCCCGGTACTTGATGATGATGATGATGTGGGAGTTAAAACGTAAATTGCGTACGTCGACTTTTTAGCGTTAGATATAAAAGAATTATAGCGTATGTTGCGTACGTCGACTTTTTAGCGTTAGATATAAAAGAATTATAGCGTATGTTGCGTACGTCGACTTTTTAGCGTTAGATATAAAAGAATTATAGCGTATGTTGCGTACGTCGACTTTTTAGCGTTAGATATAAAAGAGTTATAGCGTATGTTACGCACGTCGACTTTATAGCTTTCGCGAAGTCCCGAGAGACATAATATTTGCGTGTATATCACTTTTTTTTCCAGTTCCACACCAAACGTCTTGTTCACAGGTGTCCCTCGCCATTCAGGTGTATATTCTCCGACTTCGGAGGCAATCTTATTATTTTTAATGGTCGATAGTTCTGATGTTCTTGGGTAGATAACTCTTATAATTTATTCTAGGACAGCGGCCATTGTGACCTACTTGTGTCGATATCCAAATGGTTGGTTAATGTGCCTAGAAAGCACAAGTAGCCTCCTGCTTTATTTCGCGTATATAGAACATGTCGTATATATATATATATATATATATATATATATATATGTATATATGGCCCTTTTCGTCTTGTCAGACGGTCTAGTGGAGGCTATTGCGTATTTTTTTGAGGTATTGTTTTTGCCGAACAGCTTCTCTCGTGGCTAATTCTACCAATGTTTGACAAACACACGCGGTCACATAATGAACAGGTCAGGCTCGCTGGTCCACAGGGTTTACCATCCTTTTTTATGAGTCTCTTCTCTTCTAAGTCCTGTCTTAGCACAGTCTCAAATGTTGTTATACCGTTCCTTATACGTGCTCTCCATGATGTGCGATCACTTGCCAGATGTTGCCAGTCGTTTTCACAGATGGAGAAGTCTTTCAGAGATGATTTGCAGATATCTCTATATCGTAGTTTAGGTCTGCCGATTTGTCGTTTTCCGTGTTTTAGCTCGCCATATATGTAGGGCAGCAATATCAACATGTAGCCTATTTAGTTCTTTATCTATGAGTGCTGTTGTTCTAATTTGTCCTTCTTTCAGTGTGCTTGTTTTAGTAAGTCCAGGGCACATGGTCCTTACGTTCCATGTGCCAAGTTTAAACATTGGTGCTTTCTTCCTCATTTCACTTTGTCTACTCTGCCTGGGCACAGGATATGGAGATAGTGCTTTACCCAGTCGCACTATCCCCCTCTCGACTTCGTTTCAAGGATTTCCGAAGGAGGGACAAAGTCCATACGTTAGGAATTGAAAGAAGGTGCAGGGGATGCAAGAAAGACGATTAACGCCGTCCACTGCCTTAGGGTCCCTCCCTCCAGATTTTTACTCTGGGTGTACTCCCATAACCTTCGATTCTAACTAGAAACTAGTCCACAAGGTAGTGGAGGGTTTTGTGGTCGAAGTTTCCCTTCTTCTAGACGGGTTGCCAGCCAAGGTTTACGAGTCCCGTCTACCCGGAGCGATATCTAAAGATACGATGTCGTATATAAAACTTGATATATATAGATCGTGTCATATATAGATATTCACACACACACACACACACACACACACACACACACACATATATATATATATATATCATGCCATATATAGATCTTGACAGCATATACAAATAATGTCGTATATAGATCATGAAAAATGATATATATATCTTGTAATATATAGATTTTGACATATATAGATCTTGACACATATACATCTTGAGACAGCATATATAGATCTTGACATATATAGATCTTCACAACATACATAGATCTTGATAACATATATAGATCGTGATATATATATATATGTCTTGACACTTATATATATATATATATATATATATATATATATATATATATATATATATATATAGATCTTAACAACATATACAGATCCTGACATCATATATAGGTCTTAACAACATATATAGATCTTACCATAAATAGATCTTGACAACTAATATAGATTTTGATAACATATATTTATATCTTGACATATTAAGATCTTTACAAAATATATAGATCTTGACAACATATACCGATCTTGACAACATATATAGATCTTGACACATACAGATCTTGACAACATATGTAGATCTTGACAACATATATTGATCTCAACATATATAGATCTTGACAACATATATACATCTTGTCATATATGGATCTTGACATATATAGTTCTTGACATATGTATCCTGAATGTATTTTTTGTATTACTTTTCAATCAACATGATACAAACAAAGCGCTATTTAGCTCTGACATATCATTTAGTTTAGTGTAGTCGATAGGTCGTCTTCATTTTCATATGAAAAACTATACAGTGCTCAGAACTCTTGTAAGATATCATATTTATTTAATAAAGAATCGGGTTGCATGTTAAATGCTGAAGTTGCACTCATCATAGCCCGTCTGAAAGAATCTCTGTCACCAGTTAAAATAATTACTGCTTCTGTTGTCCCTTTTCAATGCTCCTCCTCGATTTAGCTTCGTAATTCAAACATTACTACAGTTCAACTCATCTTTTAATCTTCGTATTTTTAACTCCACAACATCAGTTCCTCTCTTGATTTGATATAAAGTCAATCAGTATTCCACAGCAAAACTACTTCATAAATGGGATTAATTTAATGGTTTTTTCACTGTTCACTGCTTTCAGGTTTCAATTTCAAACGTTGACGAAGTATATTCGTAGATGCTTTTAGCGATGAGCTTGCTGTGAAACTACAGAACATGAACACCGTGATCGTCATCAACATTGATAAACAAACAAACAAAAGTAGGGCAAAAAAAGTGAAACAATTTTGCTAGCAAAAAATGTCGGAATCTTAACAAGAAAATAACGATAAAACTATTAACTAAATCAAAGGAAAAATTTAATAGTTTAAAACAGGGGAACAAAATTTAATATCATCATATTGTCATCGTGCTATTTACAGCACAACTTCTTTTTGCGATACCTTCATTCTTATATCTTTCTACCAACTCGATTTATATTTCCTCCCAAAAATATCACTATAATATTGTTATAATAAAATCCTCTCTCCTTCTTATATGTCCCTAATATGGTGTCTAATTTGTCTCCCCTTTCAATTATTTCCCCTACACTCACTCTTCCAAGACATCTTTACTTCATTCCGATTCCAGGAAAGGAGGTCCATTATTCCCAGAAAGCTCGTATGAATGAGTCTACATTATGAAAAAATTACATAAAACCTATGATGGTTATGAAAAACCGATAGCGACAAACTATTCTTATATTATTCCTAAAAATATGCTGGACGGAATGAGACATTTCCCAAGACAAGATATCAGTTCAAAAAAACGTGAGTACAAAGCGACTTTCATCAAATGAAATACTGAAGTGCCGTCTGGGGCTTCACAAACTATTACAATCTCACCGAATGAAATATTCCGAACAAAGGAACTATACAAAAAATCAACCGAATATTCGTTTTAAAGAATTCAATAAAACAGAAATATTGTATCCGTCAAAATTCTTACATAAACAGCTTCAGCCGATATTCATAAATACGCCCAAGAGAAAAAGAAGATATAGCCCGCGGCTGTGAAGCTGTTTCCTGTTTCGGGACACGTTCTACGTAACAATGGGTAAAATAGACACGTTTTGATTCGTCATGTCCACTTGGCCTAGCTCTTGAAATAGAAAACAAACGCATTGTTATTTCATGTTCCTATTTACAAATTGCGGTCGTGGTATGTTGATGTTGCATTTGGCATTCACAAGAAATGGATGCATTATTGATATGACATGATAGGATATGTGCAATTCTCAATAATTTGGCTACAATGCGAATCTTTGTCAGTTTTGGCTTAAATAAAGATATCATGTGTGCACTTTACAAGAAAGTGGCCATAAACTACTTTTGCTTTTATGTAAAAATGTTTCTTTCCCTGCCTGGATGGGCGTATCGGGAATATGGTGTTAGTGACCCTTTTTATTCATTACCACAGCACATTTTTTGTATTATGTGGTCGGTATCACGCCAGGCCGCATTTACTTCCCAGAAAAATATATGGTACCCATTTTTAGAGGCTGGGTGGAATCCTGAGCCTTATTTGTCAGAAGAAAAAAATCCGGGAACCGAAAGCAGCCTCTTCTGATCAGGAAACGAGCGCACTGAGCCACAATAACAATACACGTTTAAACCGTGCACTTTTAAAACGAAAACTACTATAATGTAGGTTTCCTATGTGGCTACTTGCAAAAACAATTAGCGGTATTGTATATTATACCTTTCCATTTTCATGAAATAACCTGAATGAGATAAGAAAAAAATATATTCGTCTTTTACAGAATGGGCAATCTCTCAGACATGAAAATTAGTTCATTCAAAACAAAATGATGCTGAAAAATCCTTAAGATACCTTGGATAATGAAAAAAGAGCAATGAAAACATATTAAAAGATTGAAACATGACAAAGAATTCACTTATAAACACAATTGTACAGAGGAAATTAAAACACTACGGCGACGTGAAAAGACACAGCGGGCTGGAATGAACAATAAGGGAAGGCGTGGTACCTGGGCGACGCGTCGGGGGCAGACCAAGAAAAATATAGTTTAAGGACATCAAGAAGAATGTTAACATGACAACAAAAGAAGTGGTAGAATTTTCCGAGAGACAGAGATATTTTTCAGATGGGCTGTGGTGAATGCAAGGTTCTGTAGTAGATCTAGCTAGAGACACGAGAGTTTCTTTCAGACGGGCTGTGGTGAATGCAAGGTTCTGTGGTAGATCTGGCAAGAGACAGAGATCCTTTCAGACGGGCTGTGGTGAATGCAAGGTTCTGTGGTAGATCTGGCTAGAGTCAGAGATTCTTTCAGACTGGCTGTGGTGAATGCAAAGTTCTGTGGTAGATCTGGCTAGAGACATAGATTCTTTCAAACCGCGTTGGTGAGTGCAAGGTTCTGTGGTAGATCTGGCTAGAGACAGAGATTCTTTCAGACTGGCTGTGGTGAATGCAAAGTTCTGTGGTAGATCTGGCTAGAGACATAGATTCTTTCAAACCGGCGTTGGTGAGTGCAAGGTTCTGTGGTAGATCTGGCTAGAGACAGAGATTCTTTTAGACTGGCTGTGGTGAGTGCAAGGTTCTGTGGTAGATCTGGCTAGAGACAGAGATTCTTTCAAACCGGCGGTGGTGAATGCAAGATTCTGTGGTAGATCTGAATAAAGACAGAGATTCTTTCAGACGGGCTGTGGTGAATGCGAAATTCTGCAAAGGATGATGCGACCTGATAATGGTGTCTTTCGCTGTAACAAGCTAAAATGTTGTCAAGTCAAGTCTACCAACAATGGCTACACTGTAGATTTCAAATCCATGAAAAGTAAAGGTTCCCTTTGCTATTCATTTCCTGTTAGAGGAATATATTGTTAATGACCACACATTCCTCCATGATTATTTTAGGTTGATGTGGTCGGTATCACGTCAGGCCCCCTTACTTCTCAGAAAAAACTAATCTTTGGTACCAATATTAGAGTCCTAGTCAACCCCGAAACCATGTGTGTCCGAGTAAAATGTGGTCACTTGTCGAAATAAAACCCTTATGATTGTCACCAAGTGCTCTATCTGTATTTTTTTACAGTCAATGAATGGCACAATCACTTGTACTCTCTGTACAAAAGTGACACTTTCACATCTGCTGTTACAATAAATGACACGTTCACATCTGCTGTTACAATAAATGACACTTTCATATCTGCTGTTACAATAAATGACACGTTCACATCTGCTGTTACAATAAATGACACTTTCATATCTGCTGTTAACAATAAATGACACTTTCATATCTGCTGTTAACAATAAATGACACTTTCATATCTGCTGTTAACAATAAATGACACTTTCATATCTGCTGTTACAATAAATGACACTTTCACATCTGCTGTTAACAATAAATGACACGTTCACATCTGCTGTTAACAATAAATGACACTTTCACATCTGCTGTTAACAATAAATGACACTTTCACATCTGCTGTTAACAATAAATGACACTTTCATATCTGCAGTTACAATAAATGACACTTTCATATCTGTTGTTACAATAAATGACACTTTCATATCTGCTGTTACAATAAATGACACTTTCACATCAGCTGTTAACAATAAATGACACTTTCACATCTGCTGTTAACAATAAATGACACTTTCATATCTGATGTTACAATAAATGACACTTTCACATCTGCTGTTAACAATAAATGACACGTTCACATCTGCTGTTAACAATAAATGACACTTTCACATCTGCTGTTAACAATAAATGAGACTTTCACATCTGCTGTTAACAATAAATGACACTTTCATATTGCTGTTACAATAAATGACACTTTCATATCTTCTGTTACAATAAATGACACTTTCATATCTGCTGTTACAATAAATGACACTTTCATATCTGCTGTTACAATAAATGACACTTTCACATCTGCTGTTAACAATAAATGACACTTTCATATCTGCTGTTACAATAAATGACACTTTCATATCTGCTGTTACAATAAATGACACTTTCATATCTGCTGTTACAATAAATGACACGTTCACATCTGCTGTTACAATAAATGACACGTTCACATCTGCTGTTACAATAAATGACACTTTCATATCTGCTGTTACAATAAATGACACGTTCACATCTGCTGTTACAATAAATGACACTTTCATATCTGCTGTTAACAATAAATGACACTTTCACATCTGCTGTTAACAATAAATGACACTTTCACATCTGCTGTTAACAATAAATGACACTTTCACATCTGCTGTTAACAATAAATGACACTTTCACATCTGCTGTTAGCAATAAATGACACTTTCACATCTGCTGTTAGCGATAAATGACACTTTCACATTTGCTGTTAGCAATAAATGACACTTTCACATCTGCTGTTAACAATAAATGACACTTTCACATCTGCTGTTAGCAATAAATGACACTTTCCCAGGTAAAAATAAAAAAAAGTAAAGAGACCCCGTCACGCCAAGTAGCGTAAGGGAATATGGTGTTAGTGACCATACCATTTACAGACCTTCAGCACATACTTTTTGGGGTAATGTGGTTCGTATTACGATTGTGCCGCTTTACTTTCCTAGAAAAAAAATCCGGTACCCATTGAGGCTGGGTGAACCCGGAAGCCGTCGATTGGGATCGAACGAATCCTCCTTGTTTTCTTTTACCTTCTGGTCTCCATATATGGGCCTGGTAGGGTAACCTTCTAACGTCCATTCTGAGAACGTGGCCAAGGTATTTCCAGCGTCGCTGTCCAGCATTGTTGGATACATAGTCCTGTTTAGTTCAAGTCTTATTTTTGTAATTGATTTGAAATCTGACCAATGGATGTTTAGCAGTCTTCGAAGGCATTTGTTCTCGAAAGTGTTTAGTCCTTGGTCTAGATCTTTTGTTGATTTCCAGCTCTCGTACCCGTATGTTAAACTGGAATCACGCAAGAATAAGCATTTTATAAAGATGTAAAGAATTAAAGAATAAATTGTTGGTTACATATGAAAACACGATAAAAATATGTTAATGTATGTCATAAAGCACAAATTAGCATGAACACGCATATATGACTTTTAGCTGTGAGGACTAAAGACATGTATTACGAACAAAGCACATAAATTATCAAAATGCTCATTCTTTATAATAAAACAATCAAATTGAGCACCCGTGGGCCAGTCTAAAGTGCAATAAAGCAGTTTCTGTTAACAAATCGACTGCACGCTATTTTGCTATCCCATCTGCCCTTTAAATCACATTGACCGCCATCTGGCTCTCACGTCATTTCACGTGTTTTCTTGTGGTTTCCATCACGCCTTTTGTTTTTTATTAATCCGTGTGTGAGCATTACTTTTGTTTCTTCCATTCTTGCATAATCTTTGACGCTAAAACACGTTTCTCGTTTGAATATCTTATGACACAGGCAGCGTGTGAGAAAAGATGTTGACAAAAGAAATTAAAGAAAAGAATAGACCAGGCAAAATGAAAATTATTTCAAGTAAAATATTGAAAGCAAAGTGCGCTACTAAAGCTTTGTTGCAAAAAATGAGAAAGGAGACATTCAATATTTCATACAACTCGTCATCTCATGTTAGAGGAGTCGGAGTTAGATCGTCTTCTCATGTTAGAGAGGTCGGAGTTAAATCGTCGTCTCATATTAGAGAGGTCAGAGTTAGATCATCTTCTCATATTAGAGAGGTCGGAGTTAAATCGTCGTCTCATGTTAGAGAGGTCGGAGTAAGATCGACTCCTCATATTAGAGAGGTCGGAGTTAAATAGTCTTCTCATGTTAGAGAGGTCAGAGTTAGATCGTCTTCTCATGTTAGAAAGGTCGGAGTTAGATCGTCTTCTCATGTTAGAAAGGTCGGAGTTAGATCATCTTCTCATGTTAGAAAGGTCGGAGTTAGATCATCTTCTCATGTTAGAGAGGTCGGAGTAAGATCGACTCCTCATATTAGAGAGGTCGGAGTTAAATAGTCTTCTCATGTTAGAGAGGTCGGAGTTAGATCATCTTCTCATGTTAGAGAGGTCAGAGTTAGATCGTCTTCTCATGTTAGAGAGGTCGGAGTTGGATCGTCTTCTCATGTTAGATAGGTTGGAGTTAGATCGTCTTCTCATGTTAGAGAGGTCGGAGTTAGATCGTCTTCTCATGTTAGATAGGTCGGAGTTAGATCGTCTTCTCATGTTAGAGAGGTCGGAGTTAGATCGTCTTCTCATGTTAGAGAGGTCGGAGTTAGATCGTCTTCTCGTGTTAAATAGGTTGGAGTTAGATCGTCTTCTCATGTTAGAGAGGTCGGAGTTAGATCGTCGTCTCATGTTAGATAGGTCGGAGTTAGATCGTCTTCTCATGTTAGAGAGGTCGGAGTTAGATCGTCTTCTCATGTTAGATAGGTCGGAGTTAGATCGTCTTCTCATGTTAGAGAGGTCGGAGTTAGATCGTCTTCTCATGTTAGAGAGGTCGGAGTTAGATCGTCAGTAGTATACAATGGTGTATTTGGATATTATTTAGGCGCTAAATTAACAAAGATATATAGTAGGCGCGCGGCGCGCCTAATGTACCGTAGGCGCAGGGGGAGTTAACCGTGACATTTCGAGTCGGGATATTGACCGCTAGGCCAGGTGCTCCGTATTTTAAAAATTCCGAATTATTTTAAAAAAACAGTCTCCATCTGATTTCGAACACGGGTCTACGGCGTGCCAGGCCAGACACTTACCACTATGCTACAGGCGATCACAGAATTAGAGGCTGAATGAGACAGGTGACGCGTGATGCTTTTGTTGGTGCTCGACAGCTAGCTAGCAGTAGAGAAAGATTGACCCGCATTTAGGCGCTAAATTAACAAAGATATATAGGGCGGCGCGCGGCGCGCATAACGCGTGCGGCGCAGGGGGAGTTAACCGTGACATTTCGTGTCGCGATGCCTGGTGACCTCTCGTTGACCTCTCAACCTCTCGGCGCCATGGTCGGGGTGAGCTCTCGCAGTGGGGGACCTGTTATGATCAAAGACCCTATTTCTCTGTGAAATTTCTCACTTGGGTAACTTAAGCTGGTCTAGCCGTCTAACAGAGAGACATTAAATTAATGTACTTTTGATATTCTATTACTGTTGTGTTTTTTTTTTTTTGTAGTGGTTGTAGTAATAGTAGTAAAAGTTAAAGTCGTTATTGAAGTTGTACAACTAGTGTGACTTGTATTTTGTAGAGTTATAACAGACAAGTGGGGGCTATGCCTTTTTTTTCATGTATAGTAGAGAGATGGTAGAGTCTTATAGTTATTTTTATGCATGACAACTTTAATGTATCTATAAAATTCATTTTGAAATTAATGGAAACATACAACTTATTCAGGGCTTGGCCAACTAACAGCAACGGTCTTGCTAATATATTTAACCCGTGGAAACATCAGCATCATGAGACTTATTAATGTCCAAATTGACCGCTTGTTCATAACACGAATACGACAGCGATGATGACTTTAACGGGTACACAATCAAAGATCCCGTGGGTTTTGTTTTAGTCGATGACAACTTTTGAAATAGTAGCTGACAACTTTTGTATTAGCAGATGACAGCTTTCAATGACTGTTTACATGCTATGTCATTGTAGCAGTCATGTATGTCATGTCGATGTAGTAGACACGTATGTCATGTCATTGTAACAGTCATGTCAATGTAACAGTCATGTCAATGTAACAGTCATTTCGTTGTAATAGTCATCTCGTTGTAACAGTCACGTATGTCATGTCGTTTTATCAGACACGTATGGTATGTCGTTGTAACAGACATGTCGTTGTATCAGTCATGTCGATGTAGTAGACACGTATGTCATGTCATTGTAACAGTCATGTCAATGTAACAGTCATGTCAATGTAATAGTCATTTTGTTGTAATAGTCATTTCGTTGTAACAGTCACGTATGTCATGTCGTTTTATCAGAGACGTATGGTATGTCGTTGTAACAGACATGTCGTTGTATCAGTCATATCGATGTAGTAGACACGTATGTCATATCATTGTAACAGTCATGTCAATGTAACAGTCATGTCAATGTAACAGTCATTTCGTTGTAATAGTCATCTCGTTGTAACAGTCACGTATGTCATGTCGTTTTATCAGACACGGATGGTATGTCGTTGTAACAGACATGTCGTTGTAATGGTCATGTCGATGTAGTAGACACGTATGTCATGTCATTTTAACAGTCATGTCAATGTAACAGTCATGTCAATGTAACAGTCATTTCGTTGTAATAGTCATCTCGTTGTAACAATCACGTATGTCATGTCGTTTTATCAGAGACGTATGGTATGTCGTTGTAACAGCCATGTCGTTGTATCAGTCATGTCGATGTAGTAGACACGTATGTCATGTCATTGTAACAGTCATGTCAATGTAACAGTCATTTCGTTGTAATAGTCATCTCGTTGTAACTGACACGTATGTCATGTCGTTTTATCAGACACGTATGGTATGTCGATGTAACAGACTTGTCGTTGTATCAGGCATATCATATCGATGTAGTAGACACGTATGTCATGCCATTGTAACAGGCATGTCAATGTAACAGTCATGTCAATGTAACAGTCATTTCGTTGTAATAGTCATCTCGTAACAGGCACGTATGTCATGTCGTTTTATTAGAGACGTATGGTATGTCGTTGTAACAGACATGTCGTTGTATCAGTCATGTCGATGTAGTAGACACGTATGTCATGTCATTGTAACAGTCATGTCAATGTAACAGTCATTTCGTTGTAATAGTCATCTCGTTGTAATAGTCATCTCGTTGTAACAGTCACGTATGTCATGTCGTTTTATCAGACACGTATGGTATGTCGTTGTATCAGACATGTCGTTGTATCAGTCATGTCGATGTAGAAGACACGTATGTCATGTATTTGTAACAGTCATGACAATGTAACAGTCATGTCAATGTAACAGTCATTTCGTTGTAATAGTCATCTCGTTGTAACAGTCACGTATGTCATGTCGTTTTATCTGACACGTATGGTATGTCGTTGTAACAGACATGTCGTTGTATCAGTCATGTCGATGTAGTAGACACGCATGGTATGTCATTGTAACAGTCATGTCAATGTAACAGTCATGTCAATGTAACAGTCATTTCGTTGTAATAGTCAACTCGTTGTAACAGTCACGTATGTCATGTCGTTTTATCAGAGACGTATGGTATGTCGTTGTATCAGGCATGTCGATGTAGTAGACACGTATGTCATGTCATTGTAACAGTCATGTCAATGTAACAGTCATTTCGTTGTAATAGTCATCTCGATGTAACAGACACGTATGTCATGTCATTGTAACAGTCATGTCAATGTAACAGTAATTTCATTGTAATAGTCATCTCGTTGTAACAGTCACGTATGTCATGTCGTTATATCAGAGACGTATGGTATGTCGTTGTAACAGACATCTCGTTGTATCAGTCATGTCGATGTAGTAGACACGTATGTCATGTCGTTGTAACAGACACGTATGGTATGTCGTTGTAACAGACATCTCGTTGTATCAGTCATGTCGATGTAGTAGACACGTATGTCATGTCGATGTAGTAGACACGTATGTCATGTCATTGTAACAGTCATGTCAATGTAACAGTTATGACAATGTAACAGTCATTTCGTTGTAATAGTCATCTCGCTTTAACAGTCACGTATGTCATGTCGTTTTATCAGACACATATGGTATATCGTTGTAACAGACATGTCGTTGTATCAGTCATGTCGATGTAGTAGACACGTATGTCATGTCATTGTAACAGTCATGTCAATGTAACAGTCATGTCAACGTAACAGTCATTTCGTTGTAATAGTCATCTCGTTGTAACAGTCACGTATGTCATGTCGTTTTATCAGAGACGTATGGTATGTCGTTGTAACAGACATGTCGTTGTATCAGGCATATCGATGTAGTAGACACGTATGTCATGTCATTGTAACAGGCATGTCAATGTAACAGTCATTTCGTTGTAATAGTCATCTCGTTGTAACAGACACGTATGTCATGTCGCTTTATCAGACACGTATGGTATGTCGTTGTAACAGACATGTCGTTGTATCAGTCATGTCGATGTAGTAGACACGTATGTCATGTCATTGTAACAGTCATGTCAATGTAACAGTCATGTCAATGTAACAGTCATGTCAATGTAACAGTCATTTCGTTGTAATAGTCATCTCGTTGTAACAGTCACGTATGTCATGTCGTTTTATCAGACACGTATGGTATGTCGTTGTAACAGACATGTCGTTGTATCAATCATGTCGATGTAGTAGAAACCTATGTCATGTCATTGTAACAGTCATGTCAATGTTACAGTCATTTCGTTGTAATAGTCCTCTTGTTGTAACAGACACGTATGTCATGTCGTTGTAACAGACACGTATGTCATGTCGTTTATCAGTGACGTATGGTATGTCGTTGTAACAGACATGTCGTTGTATCAGTCATTTCGATGTAGTAGACACGTATGTCATGTCATTGTAACAGTCATGTCAATGTAACGGTCATGTCAATGTAACACGTGTCAGTTCTGTTGTTAACTGTTTTCCATGTCATGTCGTTGTAGTAGTCATAGGTGTCACACTGTCGTATGTATGTTGTCCAGTGTGACATGAAAGTTGTATGTAGGTTGTCTTCATACAGCCATCACGACACACTAGACAACCTACATACAACTTTCATGTCACACTGGACAACATACATACGACAGTGTGACACCTATGACTACTACAACGACATGATATGGAAAACAGTTAACAACAGAACTGTAACGTGTTACATTGACATGACTGTTACATTGACATGCCTGTTACAATGACATGACATACGTGTCTACTACATCGATATGACTGATACAACGACATGTCTGTTACAACGACATACCATACGTCTCTGATAAACGACATGACATACGTGTCTGTTACAACGACATGACATACGTGTCTGTTACAACGAGAGGACTATTACAACGAAATGACTGTAACATTGACATGACTGTTACAATGACATGACATAGGTTTCTACTACATCGACATGATTGATACAACGACATGTCTGTTACAACGACATACCATACGTGTCTGATAAAACGACATGACATACGTGACTGTTACAACGAGATGACTGTTACATTGGCATGACTGTTACATTGACATGACTGTTACATTGACATGACTGTTACATTGACATGACTGTTACAATGACATGACATACGTGTCTACTACATCGACATGACTGATACAACGACATGTCTGTTACAACGACATACCATACGTGTCTGATAAAGCGACATGACATACGTGTCTGTTACAACGAGATGACTATTACAACGAAATGACTGTTACGTTGACATGACTGTTACATTGACATGACTGTTACAATGACATGACATACGTGTCTACTACATCGACATGACTGATACAACGACATGTCTGTTACAACGATATACCATACGTGTCTGATAAAACGACATGACATACGTGACTGTTAAAGCGAGATGACTATTACAACGAAATGACTGTTACATTGTCATAACTGTTACATTGACATGACTGTTACAATGACATGACATACGTGTCTACTACATCGACATGCCTGATACAACGAGATGTCTGTTACAACGACATACCATACGTGTCTGTTACAACGACATGACATACGTGTCTACTACATCGACATGACTGATACAACGAGATGTCTGTTACAACGACATACCATACGTCTCTGATATAACGACATGACATACGTGACTGTTACAACGAGATGACTATTACAATGAAATTACTGTTACATTGACATGACTGTTACAATGATATGACATACGTGTCTGTTACATCGAGATGACTATTACAACGAAATGACTGTTACATTGACATGACTGTTACAATGACATGACATACGTGTCTACTACATCGACATGCCTGATACAACGACATACCATACGTCTCTGATAAAACGACATGACATACGTGACTGTTACAACGAGTTGACTATTACAACGAAATGACTGTTACATTGACATGACTGTTACATTGACATGACTGTTACAATGACATACCATGCGTGTCTACTACATCGACATGACTGATACAACGACATGTCTGTTACAACGACATACCATACGTGTCAGATAAAACGACATGACATACGTGACTGTTACAACGAGATGACTATTACAACGAAATGACTGTTACATTGACATGACTGTTACATTGTCATGACTGTTACAAATACATGACATACGTGTCTTCTACATCGACATGACTGATACAACGACATGTTTGATACAACGACATACCATACGTGTCTGATAAAACGACATGACATACGTGACTGTTACAACGAGATGACTATTACAACGAGATGACTATTACAACGAAATGACTGTTACATTGACATGACTGTTACAATGACATGACATACGTGTCTACTACATCGACATGACTGATACAACGACATGTCTGTTACAACGACATACCATACGTCTCTAATAAAACGACATGACATACGTGCCTGTTACAACGAGATGACTATTACAACGAAATGACTGTTACATTGACATGACTGTTACATTGACATGCCTGTTACAATGGCATGACATACGTGTCTACTACATCGATATGATATGCCTGATACAACGACATGTATGTTACATCGACATACCATACGTGTCTGATAAAACGACATGACATACGTGTCTGTTACAACGAGATGACTATTACAACGAAATGACTGTTACATTGACATGACTGTTACAATGACATGACATACGTGGCTACTACATCGACATGACTGATACAACGACATGTCTGTTACAACGACATACCATACGTCTCTGATAAAACGACATGACATACGTGACTGTTACAACGAGATGACTATTACAACGAAATGACTGTTACATTGACATGACTGTTACATTGACATGACTGTTAAAATGACATGACATACGTGTCTACTACATCGACATGACCATTACAACGACATGTCTGTTACAACGACATACCATCCGTGTCTGATAAAACGACATGACATACGTGACTGTTACAACGAGATGACTATTACAACGAAATGACTGTTACATTGACATGACTGTTACATTGACATGACTGTTACAATGATATGACATACGTGTCTACTACATCGATATGACTGATACAACGACATGTCTGTTACAACGACATACCATACGTCTCTGATAAAACGACATGACATACGTGACTGTTACAACGAAATGACTATTACAACAAAATGACTATTACATTGACATGACTGTTACATTGACATGACTGTTACAATGACATGACATACGTGTCTACTACATCGACATGACTGATACAACGACATGTCTGTTACAACGACATACCATACGTGTCTGATAAAACGACATGACATACGTGACTGTTACAACGAGATGACTATTACAACGAAATGACTGTTACATTGACATGACTGTTACATTGACATGACTGTTACAATGACATGACATACGTGTCTACTACATCGACATGACATACATGACTGCTACAATGACATAGCATGTAAACAGTCATTGAAAGCTGTCATCTGCTAATACAAAAGTTGTCAGCTACTATTTCAAAAGTTGTCATCGACTAAAACAAAACCCACGGGATCTTTGATTGTGTACCCGTTAAAGTCATCATCGCTGTCGTATTCGTGTTATGAACAAGCGGTCAATTTGGACATTAATAAGTCTCATGATGCTGATGTTTCCACGGGTTAAATATATTAGCAAGACCGTTGCTGTTAGTTGGCCAAGCCCTGAATAAGTTGTATGTTTCCATTAATTTCAAAATGAATTTTATAGATACATTAAAGTTGTCATGCATAAAAATAACTATAAGACTCTACCATCTCTCTACTATACATGAAAAAAAAGGCATAGCCCCCACTTGTCTGTTATAACTCTACAAAATACAAGTCACACTAGTTGTACAACTTCAATAACGACTTTAACTTTTACTACTATTACTACAACCACTACAAAAAAAAAAAAAACACAACAGTAATAGAATATCAAAAGTACATTAATTTACTGTCTCTCTGTTAGACGGCTAGACCAGCTTAAGTTACCCAAGTGAGAAATTTCACAGAGAAATAGGGTCTTTGATCATAACAGGTCCCCCACTGCGAGAGCTCACCCCGACCATGGCGCCGAGAGGTTGAGAGGTCAACGAGAGGTCACCAGGCATCCCGACACGAAATGTCACGGTTAACTCCCCCTGCGCCGCACGCGTTATGCGCGCCGCGCGCCGCCCTATATATCTTTGTTAATTTAGCGCCTAAATGCGGGTCAATCTTTCTCTACTGCTAGCTAGCTGTCGAGCACCAACAAAAGCATCACGCGTCACCTGTCTCATTCAGCCTCTAATTCTGTGATCGCCTGTAGCATAGTGGTAAGTGTCTGGCCTGGCACGCCGTAGACCCGTGTTCGAAATCAGATGGAGACTGTTTTTTTTAAATAATTCGGAATTTTTAAAATACGGAGCACCTGGCCTAGCGGTCAATATCCCGACACGAAATGTCACGGTTAACTCCCCCTGCGCCTACGGTACATTAGGCGCGCCGCGCGCCTACTATATATCTTTGTTAATTTAGCGCCTAAATAATATCCAAATACACCATTGTATACTACTATCGTCTTCTCGTGTTAAATAGGTCGGAGTTAGATCGTCTTCTCATGTTAGATAGGTCGGAGTTAGATCGTCTTCTCATGTTAGAGAGGTCGGAGTTAGATCGTCTTCTCATGTTAGATAGGTCGGAGTTAGATCGTCTTCTCATGTTAGAGAGGTCAGAGTTAGATCGTCTTCTCATGTTAGATAGGTCGGAGTTAGATCGTCTTCTCATGTTAGAGAGGTCAGAGTTAGATCGTCTTCTCGTGTTAAATAGGTCGGAGTTAGATCGTCTTCTCATGTTAGATAGGTCGGAGTTAGATCGTCTTCTCATGTTAGAGAGGTCAGAGTTAGATCGTCTTCTCATGTTATAGAGGTCAGTGTTAGATCGTCTTCTCATGTTAGAGAGGTCGGAGTTAGATCGTCTTCTCATGTTAGAGAGGTTAGAGTTAGATCGTCTTCTCATGTTAGAGAGGTCGGAGTTAGATCGTCTTCTCATGTTAGAGAGGTGAGATCTAGATCGAGTGTTTGTGTTAAAAGGTAAACGTTGAAGGTTACTTGCATGCCTTGCTACACGTATGCGGAATGTGGTGTTTAGTGACAATTTTTCACGACTAATGGCACATTTTTTGTGATGTAGTCGATACCATGCCAGGTCGTTTTAAATTTCCAGGAAAAATCTCTGGTTATTATTATGGTCATAGAAGGCCGGGTGTCACTGCAAACGAATTAAAATCCATAATTGCTCAACCGGCCGTGCTGGTGGAATTATCCGAATTTATATCTTATCTCCCAAACAAAGAAAGGTAGTTATAGTCCCCATCATAGCAGTCTCAGCACACGCAAAAAGACAATAGGCGAAACCGCACTGAAAGTGAACACAGCCATCTGTTCCTCGCCATACGATATCATCATTCATCGTAAGCAATCGGAATATTCAAACACGATCTAAACGGATGAAACGCACAGCTCACGATGTGCACAGAGTAATTAACTCAGCAGCTCCGGCAGCAAGCCGGACTTGGAATATGAAGAGACTGCAACAAATCCCTGATACTCATTTTTAGTGGCTGAGTGAACTTCGAAGTGACTTATTTTGTGTTCCTACTAACGAAAAACGTATTTGATACGAACAACAATAGGTCTACAATATCTATGGAATGTTAATCTGACATTGTTCTTGAATGATGCCCAAGTTAATGAGACATCAGAATCGTGTGGCAGCAGCTACAAGAAGGGAGCGGAGAACATCAAGTTCTGCTGCTATAAAGGAGACTTGCCTTGCTATCCCAGAATTGCCTTAACTGGAATCACTGTAGTTGACAACTTCTCCTCTTGTGTAAACTACACATTCACATCTAAGAGTGAATCAGTGAAGGTCACAAAATCATATTCTCTTTGTGGTTTTACTAACTACAGGTCATGTGGCTTCTGTTGGATTGGAAATGACAAATTACCACCACTGTGTGTCTATATGTTTGGAATTGGAGTCATCAATGACGGCCTAACATCATCAAGTGCTACGACGATCATCATTTTCGGGAGGACGTGAACTCCCATGGTATATGGTGGATAGGCGGCAGGAACCATTGAAGGCTATGTCTGAAAAGTGTTCCTTCTTGCAGTTTCCTCATATTCCAAGACCGGCTTGTTGCAGGAGCTACTGAGTTAAGTGCTCTGTGCACACCGTGAGTTGTGTGTCTCATCCGTTTTGATCCTGCTTCGATATCCCGCTTGTTTACGATGAATGATGATATCGTATGACAGGGAACAGTTGGCTGTGTTCACTTTCTGCGCGGTTTCGCCTTATGTCTTTTGGCATGTGCTGAGACTGCTACGATGGGAACTACAGTTACCTTTCTTTGTTTGGGAGATGAGTTGGTAATTCGGATGATTCCACTGGCACGGGCGGTTGAGCAATTATGGATTTTAATTCGTTTGCTGTGATGCCGAGGCCTTCCATAACCAATAACCAATAACCAATAACAATAGGTCACTTCTGAGCATTGAACCCGTGAAATTCAGATCAGAAAGCGAGCACACGCACCACTCATCCACCGAAGATCCTTGGTGTAATGGTGCTAGCCTTGTAGCTGGAAAAGACTCGGTTCAAATCCACCATAAAGTAAATCAGTGAAGAGTCCCGTCACGATAAATGGCGAGTAGGGAATATGGTGTTACTAACTGTAATTTTTATAGACCTTCTACTCATGATTTGTTGGTGTTATGTGTCGATATTACGTGCCGCTTTACTTTGTCAGAAAAATTCCGGTACCCATTTAAGGCTGAGTGAACCCGGAAGCTATTGATCAGGATCGAACCTGACCTCTTGTGTTTTGTAGTCCAGTTCACTAACCACTGAGCTATCGCGCCTACCTCAAAACCCCTTTAGGAGTGATCACACCTGTTATCCAGCGATCCTTGATCTCAAAGTACATGATTTACAGATTCTTGTCGGCGATAAATAAAGTTCAATAATAACCCGGAGATCGATCACGTTTTAAAACAACCCTGATAGTTTATAATCGATATGAGAATGTTTAATGCCGCTGCCTGGATAAGTAGTAATACTACAACTAAAATACCTACCATTCATCCCAATAAGTAATCAGTTTTGCATCAATCACTCTAGTGACCTTTGTAGTTTCTATGGAGATCATCCACATATTAATGCTTCCTTTGGAGGTCATCCACATATTAATGCTTCCTATGGAAGTCATCCATGTATTGATGTTTCCTATGGAGGTCATCCACATATTAATGTTTCCTATGGAGGTCATCCACATATTAATGCTTCCTATGGAGGTCATACACGTATTGATGTTTCCTATGGAGGTCATCCACATATTAATGTTTCCTATGGAGGTCATCCACATATTAATGTTTCCTATGGAGGTCATCCACATATTAATGTTTCCTATGGAGGTCATCCACATATTAATGTTTCCTATGGAGGTCGTACACGTATTAATGTTTCCTATGGAGGTCGTACACGTATTGATGTTTCCTATGGAGGTCGTACACGTATTGATGTTTCCTATGGAGGTCGTACACGTATTGATGTTTCCTATGGAGGTCGTACACGTATTGATGTTTCCTATGGAGGTCGTACACGTATTGATGTTTCCTATGGAGGTCATCCACATATTAATGTTTCCTATGGAGGTCGTACACGTATTAATGTTTCCTATGGAGGTCGTACACGTATTAATGTTTCCTATGGAGGCCGTACACGTATTGATGTTTCCTATGGAGGTCGTACACGTATTGATGTTTCCTATGGAGGTCGTACACGTATTGATGTTTCCTATGGAGGTCGTACACGTATTGATGTTTCCTATGGAGGTCGTACACGTATTAATGTTTCCTATGGAGGTCGTACACGTATTAATGTTTCCTATGGAGGTCGTACACGTATTGATGTTTCCTATGGAGGTCATCCACATATTAATGTTTCCTATGGAGGTCATCCACATATTAATGTTTCCTATGGAGGTCATCCACATATTAATGTTTCCTATGGAGGTCATCCACATATTAATGTTTCCTATGGAGGTCATCCACATATTAATGTTTCCTATGTTAGTATCAATAACGTCGGAACGGAGTTCGCAGCTGTCCGAGAACGGTAGACTTGGTCGTAAGTTAAAGTCTTGGTCGTAAGTTAAAGTCTTGGTCGTAAGTTAAAGTCTTGGTCGTAAGTTTAAGTCTTGGTCGTAAGTTAAAGTCTTGGTCGTAAGTTAAAGTCTTGGTCGTAAGTTAAAGTCTCGGTCGTAAGTTAAAGTCTCGGTCGTAAGTTAAAGTCTTGGTTTGTGGTCAAAGAAAACGCTGGAGATTGATTGATAGGCCAAGTGTTCAGAATAGATTCAAAAGAAATTACACGAACTCTCATGCAGGAAGGTAAAATAAAGGCAGACCTAAAAGCAATTTAATTGAGAACAATGAAAGCAAATAACTAGGGTTAACTGTTTCTACCTGCGCGATCGGAAGAAACGGGCCATCAATTCAGATCTGAGAACAGAGCACACTTTACTTGGAAAAAAGTACACAGAGTTAAAGATTGAAAACACAAAATGTGTACACGTGGATAAGCAAGGGAGACTGTAACACATATCTTACACGGCTGCTGGCAGTACACATCTTTGAGAGATCCGCACTCCCAACACTGGAGTAGTATAATTAAACTAAATTCATCGAAATGATAACTAGGCAGATAATGGCTTTAACGAAGGAAAAAAGAAAAAGATTGACTTGGTAGACTAGACCTTGAAAACGTATAAGAGACTGCCACGTATTGCACACAATGGCATTGTTCATTCATAGTACACGAGACGAAACAAGGGAAGACATATTCGACGTTACAAAGACAGCTAACGCTGGCTTGAAAGCAGACGAACTCAACTTGAGAAAAGGGAGACAAATCAACTTGTTAACAATTTGCGTTCAAGGGCGATAAATCCATTGTCTCTCCCAGACTGGTTTTATTCTGTTCATGAAATAAGTTTCATCGCAGACGGGGCATCCCCATATCCGCTCGACCAAGCATCGCAGTATTTCTTGACGACAATGCAGACTGATCTTTTATGTAGGGTGTAGATTGTGGATACATTTACTTTCATTATTATTTACAAGAAACAACAGATAAATTTACTTGGCCACGTGATAAAGCAGAAAGATCAAACCACAACAGAACGAGCCTTCAACAAACGTTACAATAACACCAGACCCAAGGTTCGACCACGAAAAAGATGGATTGACGGAATATCAGAAATATTAGGAAACATAACAGCAGCACATGCCAGCAGTGGAGCTAAAGACCGCAATTTATATCTTCCCTCGACGCTGAAAGGCAAATGAAGAAGGAAAGGAGAAGAAAAATTAATCACCCGGGATCAGCCAGACCCCATTTACACCTCCAGACTCACTAGTCAAACGCTGTAAACATCGACTCATCGCAACAGCGGTCTTTACATGGCCAACGAAAAAATTAATGTATTGACAGATTACTACGCAAAAGCATGAATTCAACATAGAAATGTATATTGTCCAATAATGTAGAGCTAGATTATGTCTTGCTATATGATGCTTTTGTTATATACAATCTTACTTACATATATTTGATATATTATCACATTTACATAAAGCAATCACGTTTTTATGATGAACTCTGGCCTAGTTTTATTTTCTTGCAGTTGTTATTTTAAGAAGATATAGAGGAAGCCCTAGGGCATCAATCATCTTCGTGCACTTTGTCGAGTAAGGCCGTCGATTGATACCGCCACCTTTGTACGTCTTCAGCCAATTTCGTGAGCCCTACACTGCCCCTCGAGTGAAGACATTCTCTTTAACGTCTTTATCGTCGCTACGTCTATCGTGGTCTTATACTTGCTCGTTGATCTGTTGTCCAGTGAAGAGCTTTCCTTAGTGACGTTTGTTGTCGCTAGAGGTTCAGTGAATGTTGCCTTCTTGCTTGTTATACTTGTTGGCGCTACAGCTAGTTCCTCCATTTCTTTTCCTTTGAAAGGACGTGCAATAGACGTAGATATGTTGGACTGAGGCTGTGAAGCATGGAGAACAACAATGATACTCAATGAAGATACAGACCTTCATTAATGGATGTATGTGCAGAATAAACGAACTGAGATATCAAGATAAAATCACTAACTTAGAACTAAGGGAATATACCAGTCAAATAAAAACCAGCGAAGAAAGAGAAACAACGCAGACGATGGTGCTAGATAGGACACACACTGCGGAAGCCAACTGAGAGTATTACACGACAGGCCTTATTTTGAAATCCCTAAAGGAAAAGACAAAGAGGAAGACCAAAATATTATTGGGAAGACAGGTGGAATCAGAATATAGGGTACGTGTGGACCGATCTTAAAAGAAAAGAAAGAAACAAAACGGCTTGGAAAGTGTGTGTTGAATATCTATGCTCCTCAGG
This sequence comes from Megaustenia siamemsis, assembly GCA_032433765.1. Classification (NCBI taxonomy): domain Eukaryota; kingdom Metazoa; phylum Mollusca; class Gastropoda; order Stylommatophora; family Ariophantidae; genus Megaustenia; species Megaustenia siamemsis. The sequence continues at coordinate 74,567,146 of JAVIAB010000108.1, forward strand.
GACCTGAAAGTGTTTTTTGAAGACCTATGCTCCACAGGGAGCTAAAATAGAGTTGCTTGCACAGAACAGAGACAAATGGAGAGATTTGATAAAATGCTTTAGGAGGATTGAAAACTGCTGGAATACAAATTTAGATAAGAGAAACAGTATATGGGTCTACGCTCGATGGGCCGGCTACAGCTCGAAAGGTCAATAGATAGATAGAATCTTTATTTTGCTGCTAATAATTGTTCTACCTCTCTGAGTCATGTACCCATTTTTACATCAACTTGGAAATGCTAGGACGGAACCAAATTTCACTCTCCAAACTTGAGCTTTAACTTAAAAAACTGGTCTACTATATTTGTTTCTCTAAACATTGCTCTTTTACTCTCGTTTCACCGAGCATTTCATCAAATCGAGTTTGTATCATGACCTATTTTAAATATACTTTACGCATTTCAATTTTGATTGGCTTTTACGTGCGTTCTAAAAATAGAGAAGAAGATTCTCTAAGATTCCTTTGTGTGCTCTCAAATTGATTTTCCTCGGCGCAGATTTTTAGCTGTCCATAAATGTCGTCCGCCTCGTCTGTAGCATAATTGCCATGCCACGGTTAATAATATATTTCATGTTGTTTCAGATTGTTTGGTCATAGACGAAAATATCACAGGTAATCTGTCATTAGATTTTCGTATTACATGTAATAATGTTTGTTTGTTTTAAATTTAAAGCAATAAATGAAAGTATAATAAAAGATAAATAAGATTATGTGTTACAAATCGGGGAATATATCCTCCTCGGGGACTGGTTGGTCTCGAGGCAAGACGCCTGTCTCGAGAGAGAAAGGTTGTTAGTTCAAATCCAGGTAACACCAGTTGGGATCTTTATTTGTGATTTCTCAAGGCGGAGACCACTCTTGATCTCCGCAGCGAGGCCCGGCTTGAAACGTCCATTACTCATCGACGGAAGAAATATAAGTACCTCCGAAGGCGGAGTTATCTGCCTGTACGGCGAGGGAACTCCGTGCACACGGCTGCCCGGGAAAAATGGATTAGCACTCAAAATTAATTTCCAAGAATCTCGAAACTTCACCAAGGATGAAAGCTGTTGGAAAAAAGAAACGAGATATATATCCTCCTTTTCTTCTCTTATATTCTTCTTCGACTGCTTTCTTTGGCTGCAAGTGTTTTGTTCGGCAACAAAAAAAGCTACGCAGTTAAGAGCTGCCGCGTTCATACCATATCTCATGCCATATCAACACAATACATATACAAATCTCATAAGAATCAAAAACGTTTTAAAAGAAAATAAAAGTCAAAATACCTGTCTATCCTTGTTGTGAAAGTAGAATATAAAAGTGTTAATACGCAAGGCACTCTTAAAAATGTTAACTTTGAAAGAGAACTCATTAAAAAAAATACATTAAAAATAAGTAGCTATTTTTCAGACACATCATGTGAAGTGTGAGATTAGATATCTTGGTTTCAACAGGCAATATACAAGGAAAGAGAGATCATGGATAACAAAGAGAGATGACACTTGATATCTTGGTGTCGTGGCACGTCAAAAAGTCAACAACAGAATTTACACGAAGCAAGATAATGATAGAGAATTGTTGATAGACAAGATCACCTATGCCAGCTGGTATGGCACGTGATGATGATGAACTGTGTTAGTGCCTATATGTTACATGAAAACTGGCACGTGATGATGATGAGCTGTGTTAGTGCCTATATGTTACATGACAACTGACACGTGATGATGATGAGCTGTGTTAGTGCCTATATGTTACATGACAACTGGCACGTGATGATGATGACCTGTGTTAGTGCCTATATGTTACATGACAACTGGCACGTGATGATGATGAGCTGTGTTAGTGCCTATATATTGATTGTGTTATTTGTTTTGATGTTAGTATGTTCTTCATGACATTAACATTTTTTTTTGCCATTCCTATTCTTTTGTTTATTTCGTTTGTACATTTTTCATCACTGGTTATAGTATGTCCAAGGTAATTATTGACACATGACATAAATCATTACAACAATGTCACAAATGACGTCACATGACATAAGTCAGATAAAGGATTAATGACAATCAACTGTGACTCTTTCATCATCATCATGTACCGTACCGGTTGGCGTAGGCGATCATGTCCCTCCACAATCTTCTATCCACAGTGCATCGTATCAGTTCTGTTGTTGACTGTTTTCCATGCCATGACACCAAGCTATCCAGTATTTTCTCTCTTTGTCGCCCGCGATCTCTCTTTCCATTTATTTTGCCAGTTGTAACCAAGTATTCCAGCTTTCCTCTTCTCATGATGTGCCCGAAAAATGTTGATTGCTTCTTTCTGATGTTTTTTAAGAGCTCCCTTTTTGTGTTGGCCTCTTTGAGAACTTCCTCATTGGTCTTTTTAGCTGTCCAGGGAACTTTCAACATTCTTCTGACAAATCCCATCTCTGTGGCCTCTAATCGTCTTTTCATTTGTTTGTCTATTGTCCATGATTCGCTTCCATAGGTCAGAATTGGTTCTATATAGCACTGATGAACTCTCTTTCTCATTTTTATTGACATAGATTTGTTGCATAAGATATTTTGACTCTTTATTGGGTATATAATATTTAATAATCAATTCCTGTTGGTTTTACATAAGGCGTCATAACGTCAACGTTTTTTTAATACGACAGCATTATATTTAATCAGCATTATATTTAATCAGCATTCAACGTTTTTGAGAGTTGACATCACAGAACTCTTGGCATTCTCATGGGTGCTTAGTCATTTCCATCAGAGGGCATTGTGCATGCGCACATATATAGCTGCAAGAGCAATCCGATTGTTCACGTACTTAGATCGAACGTAGTTTATTAGACCTGAATGATCAAACATAGAATGAATAAAAAGTGACAAATGACGAAAACAACATTCTCAATATCTCCATGCGATTTATACAAAACAAGCATAATCTCTAAGGACCAAGATATGAAAACCGCATTATAGAAGTTTGTATATTGCGAATAGAAGCGAATTGTTTTGAATCTAATATTTCACAATAAAATACGATTGTATAAATTGGGTCTGACTTTAGCGAGCGACTGTTTTGAAGAAAATAAAATTAATTTAAACCAACAGTATTTTTTATCTATATATTGTATCTGGTTTAATTAAGGCAATACTTGTGTCTTATTACTTTTGACGTTAGACTTATCTCGTTTTTTTTTAAAATTACCTCTTTATTACGTCACCGTTGGAGTTGAACTAATATACAGATAAGAGGAACGATCATACAACCAACGATCTCATCTATAATTAGGAAGTAAATATGGGCATATGTCGGACATATGTTGAGACGAGACAATAAGACATTCCAAAACAGGCTCTTCTATGGGAAGCATCAGGATACAGAAACAGAGGAGGACCTAGAGAGACACTGAAAAGAACACTTATAATAGAAGCAAAGTTGGCAGGCATTGACTCATTAGTTGTGATCGAACATCTCGCCAGCAATATACATGGATGGGAAAGAAAAACTACAAGCCATATATGACGACTAGCGGCTCTGGAGGAATCATGATCAAGAAGAATGGAGTTCTTGTGACTATGTGGTTAGTGGGGTCAAGAAGAATGGAGTTCTTGTGACTAAGTGGTTAGTGGGGTCATGAAGAATGGAGTTCTTGTGACTATGTGGTTAGTGGGGTCAAGAAGAATGGAGTTCTTGTGACTAAGTGGTTAGTGGGGTCAAGAAGAATGGAGTTCTTGTGACTAAGTGGTTAGTGGGGTCAAGAAGAATGGAGTTCTTGTGACTATGTGGTTAGTGGGATCAAGAAGAATGGAGTTCTTGTGACTATGTGGTTAGTGAGATCAAGAAGAATGGAGTTCTTGTGACTATGTGGTTAGTGGTGTCAAGAAGAATGGAGTTCTTGTGACTAAGTGGTTAGTGGGGTCAAGAAGAATGGAGTTTTTGTGACTAAGTGGTTAGTGGGATCCAGAAGAATGGAGTTCTTGTGACTAAATGGGTAGTGGGGTCAAGAAGAATGGAGTTTTTGTGAGTAAGTGGTTTGTGAGGTCAAGAAGAATGGAGTTCTTGTGACTAAGTGGTTAGTGGGGTCAAGAAGAATGGAGTTCTTGTGACTAAGTGGTTAGTGGCATAAAGAAGAATGGAGTTCTTGTGACTAAGTGGTTAGTGGGATCAAGAAGAATGGAGTTCTTGTGACTAAAGGGGTAGTGGGGTCAAGAAGAATGGTGTTCTTGTGACTAAAGGGGTAGTGGGATCAAGGAGAATGGAGTTCTTGTGACTAAAGGGGTAGTGGGGTCAAGAAGAATGGAGTTCTTGTGACTAAAGGGGTAGTGGGATCAAGAAGAATGGAGTTCTTCTGACTAAAGGGGTAGTGGGGTATAGAAGAATGGAGTTCTTGTGACTAAGTGGTTAATGGGGTCAAGAAGAATGGAGTTCTTGTGACTAAGTGGTTAGTGGGATCAAGAAGAATGCAGTTCTTGTGACTAAAGGGTAGTGGGGTCAAGAAGAATGGAGTTCTTGTGACTAAGTGGTTAGTGGGATCAAGAAGAATGGAGTTCTTGTGACTAAGTGGTTAGTGGGATCAAGAAGAATGGAGTTCTTGTGACTATGTGGTTAGTGGGATCAAGAAGAAAGGAGATCTTGTGACTATGTGGTTAGTGGGATCAAGAAGAATGGAGTTCTTGTGACTATGTTGTTAGTGGGATCAAGAAGAATGGAGTTCGTGTGACTATGTGGTTAGTGGGGTCAAGAAGAATGGAGTTCTTATGATTATGTGGTTAGTGCGATCAAGAAGAATGGAGTTCTTGTGACTATGTGGTTAGTGGGATCTAGAAGAATGGAGTTCTTGTGATTATGTGGTTGGTGGGATCAACAAGAATGGAGTTCTTGTGACTAAGTGGTTAGTGGGGTCAAGAAGAATGGAGTTCTTGTGACTAAGTGGTTAGTGGGGTCAAGAAGAATGGAGTTTTTGTGACTAAGTGGTTAGTGGGATCAAGAAGAATGGAGTTCTTGTGACTAAAGGGTAGTGTGGTCAAGAAGAATGGAGATCTTGTGACTAAAGGGATAGTGGGATCAAGAAGAATGGAGTTTCGTTACTGAAGGGGTAGTGGGGTCAAGAAGAATGGAGTTCTTGTGACTAAAGGGGTAGTGTGGTCAAGAAGAATGGAGATCTTGTGACTAAAGGGATAGTGGGATCAAGAAGAATGGAGTTTCGTTACTGAAGGGGTAGTGGGGTCAAGAAGAATGGAGTTCTTGTGACTAAAGGGGTAGTGGGATCAAGAAGAATGGAGTTCTTGTGACTAAAGTGGTAGTGGGGTCAAGAAGAATGGAGTTCTTGTGACTAAGTGGTTAGTGGGGTCAAGAAGAATGGAGTTCTTGTGACTAAGTGGTTTGTGGGATCAAGAAGAATGGAGTTCTTGTGACTAAAGGGGTAATGGGGTCAAGAAGAATGGAGTTCTTGTGACTAAAGGGGTAGTGGGATCAAGAAGAATGGAGTTCTTGTGACTAAAGGGGTAGTGGGGTCAAGAAGAATGGAGTTCTTGTGACTAAAGGGGTAGTGGGATCAAGAAGAATGGAGTTCTTGTGACTAAATGGGTAGTGGGGTCAAGAAGAATGGAGTTCTTGTGACTAAGTGGTTAGTGGGGTCAAGAAGAATGGAGTTCTTGTGACTAAGTGGTTAGTGGGCTCGAATATTGGTTGGTTGGATTTAGCTTCTTCAAGTGGCGAACTTTACTGACCGACATGATATAGTAGTTTGCCTTGAAAATGAACACCAAGATTTTATCTGGGAAAGTGTGCGGCTTGGACTTATGATTACCATCATCGTCATCATCACGTGCCATACCGGTTGGTGTAGTCGATCATGTCCTTCCATAATCTTCTATCTACATCTGCATCCTATCATTTTTGTTGTTGACTGTTTTCCATGCCATGACAACAAGCTTTCTAGTAGTTTCTCTCTTTGTAGATAGCGATCTCTCTTTCCCTGTTTTTTTCCAGTTGTACCAAGTAATGTAAAGGTTAAAGTAAATTACGAGACTTGAACCGGCGTCATAGCACGTGAGTTTACCCCCATATGTGCTCGGCCGCCTATCCAGAAATGTTCGGATATTTCTGGAAAGTGTAGCCTCAAACATCGAAACTCAGATGCGAAGCGACATTCCTCACCTTCCCAGGGTAATACCCTGGTACCCATTTCTGCCAACGGCTGGGTCGACCGTGGGGATATTTTTTTAAATTTCCAACCACGAGTACAATTCACACTGCTCCCAGCGGGAATCGAACTCTGCTTGTCCGAACGTCAGAGTTCCAGTCGGGTAGTTTTCCCAACTCGGCTACCGAGATCCCCAAAAATTTCTTCCCCAAAACCAAGTGTTCTCTGTGGTCTCTAATCGTCTTTTCATTTATTTCTTTACTGTCCGTGATTCGCTTCTATAGGTCAGAATTGTATCTATATAGCATCGATGAACTCTCTTTCTCACATCCGTTGACATAGATTTGTTGCAGAAGATGCTTTTCATTTTCTGAAATGCTATTCTTTTAGAGCTATTTCTATTAGAGCTATTCTTTTTATTTCTGTGATGCATCTTCCATCTGATGTTTTTTTTTTTGTTTTTTTGCACAAGTATTTGGAGCGCTGCACTTGTTTCAGATTTGTCCTGTTTATTTTTATGCTGCATGATGGTGATGATTATTTCTTCGATGTGACCATTACCAATAAATATTACGTAGAGCCAGTCTTAACATATGGATGCGAATCATGGACAATAGGTCAACAGACAAGAAAATCACTGGGGTCTGTAGAAATGTGGTTTTACAGAAGAATGTTGAGAGTACCATGGACAGCTATGAAGAGTAATGGAGATGTTATGAGAGAGATCAATGCAAAAAGAGAGCTAATTTCCAATTTTAGGAAGAAACAATCATCATTTTTTGGCCATGTAATGAGAAGAGAACAACTGGAATATATTGTAACAACTGGAAAAATTGAGGGACGAAGATATAGAGGGAAGCAAAGAGAAAAAATAACAGAATAAGAGAATGGCTTGACAGAAGGCCAACAACAGAAATGATAAATAGCTGCCGAGATCGAAAGTTGTGGAGAGACATGATTATCTACGCCAGCAGGCCCAGTACTTGATGATGATGATGATGATGATGATGATGATGATGATGATGATGATGATGACCATTACTTCTGTTTTCTTACTATTCAGACTAAGACTTTTCTTGTTGCTTCCTTTTACTTTTATGTCTATCATTTTATGATGATCACTCGTTGTTAAAGGTAAAGACGGTTATTGGTTATCTTGGACGTTAACATTATACGAGAGCTTATCGGAAAGTTTCCGAACTGTAGTAGCGTTGCATAATCACTTGACATATTCGCCCTAAAATCTGAAAGTTTAGTTTAGTTTACATTAGATTAGTTTGGTTTAGTTTATGTGTTTTGTTTAGTTTAGTAAAGTTTAGTTTATGACTAATTTAGTTTAGTTTATGTCAGTTTATGTTAGTTTAGTTTATAGTTAAGTTCTATAATATGTACGTATATATATATATATATATATATATATATATATATATATATATATATATATATATATATATATATTGTAAATATATTATTGTGTTGCACTTTAATAATATTTATTTATTATTATTTGTCTCCAGAAGGTCAACAACAGAAATGATAAATAGCTGCCGAGATCAAAAGTTGTGGAGAGACATGATCACCTACGCCAGTAGGCCCGATACTTTATAATGATGATGATCCTATCCTATATATATATACATACATATATATGCTTATTTAAAATGAACAATGAAAGATAACAAATCTTACAATCACAAATAATGTTCAAAAAGGATAACCAGTAATTCTTGTAATTATCAATGTTACTGCTGCTTCAATTACTTCCATACTAAAAAAGTCCATGACCCCCAATATTCCTTTCTTGCATCCCACATCCGACATATGCTGTATTATTTCCCTCATGTGGGACTCCTATTTACAATAATTATTTCAACGCATGGCCTCATATTTAATCATTACCGCATCGCTGACTTTAACTTTTTTTTTCTATCGATTGCTCCTCGTGCTATTTTCTGAGCTCTCTAACTATAGCAAAGAAGACGGAAGACAATAAGGGAGAATAGAAATAAAAACGTACTTAAATATCATATGTGTACAAATTTACAATGATTAAATACGTCATAAAGTGATCCCATGAAGTATAATACGTTAGGAGCATATTAGTTTCCTACCCTCCGACCCTTATATTCTACAATTCACACAACACGTATTCTATTAGTCTCCTAACCTGCAGCTCCCATTTCTACAATTCACACAACACTTATTCTATTAGTCTTCTAACCTGCAGCTCCCATATTCTACAATTCACACAACACTTATTCCATTAGTCTCCTGACCTGCAGCTCCCATATTCTTCAATTCTCACAACACTTATTCTATTAATCTTCTAACCTGCAGCTCCCATATTCTGTAATTCTCACAACACTTATTCTATTAGTCTCCTAACCTGCAGCTCCCATATTCTACAATTCACACAACACTTATTCTATTAGTCTCCTAACCTGCAGCTGCCATATTCTACAATTCACACAACACTTATTCTATCAGTATCCAACCCTGCAGCTCCCGTATTTTACAATTCACACATTTATTCTATTAAAGGGTTAAGGCATAAAAATGCGAAGCTGCAGTAAAGCTGTATGTGAGGAAAAATTAAAAAATAGAAAACAATGGTATGTAAGAAGCTTTACGTGATAAGTGGACGACACAGACTAAACGACGTTTAGGCCCAATAGGCCTTCATCAGGAACAAACAAAAAAAAACACACACACAAAACTAATAATGAAACAACCAAAACAAAAACAATCGAAATGTGTTAAAGAAAACAAAATTATCTATCCTGTGTGTAAGCAGAGGTCAAAACTAAAAGGAAATAGCAACCAAGTGCGGCATCATTTTTGGCCATGTAATGAGAAAAGAATAACTGGAATATATTGTAACAACTGGGAACATTGAGGTTCGAAGAGATAGAGGGAAGCAAAGAGAAAAAATAACAGACAGCTTAAGAGAAGGGCTTGGCAGAAGGTCAACAACAGAAATGATAAATAGCTGCCGAGATCGAAAGTTGTGGAGAGACATGATCACCTACGCCAGTAGGCCCGTTAATTGATGATGATGATGATGATGAATGCAACAGTTGTCACGTCATGCTGATGTGTTGTGTCCGTGATGATGTTGTTCTATATTACTCTATTATAATCTATATTCCTATATTATTCTATTATGATTTATATTACGCTAGACTCTCATTTAACCTTTCTTTCCAACTATCATTTCGACCTTTCTCCATCCATCACTTCGTCAGTCACTCAAATTCGACAATCGTGACTACTACTCTTATTTCAAATATCATTTCACCTCACACTTTACTATTGTTTCAGATACAATTTCGATTCTCATTCCAGCTCTCATGTCGACTCGTATAGCAACTATCATTTCGACTTCCACTATCACTGATCTCTTATTTAAACTCCCATTCCAACTATAAATTCGACTCTCGCCCAAATTACACTCTTATTTTGATTCTCCAATCAACTCTCAGTTGATTTCACAATTTGGACTCAAATATTACAGTCCACAACTTCCACAATTCTTTGCGCAACTAATCACAAATTCTTGTCATTTTTAACACCTTATTTTACTGCTCGTTATCACCCTCTTGGATTCTTTCCAAAGGAAAGAAAACAAACAAACAAAACATGCAAAGATGATTCGCAATTAAAGCAATACTTAAAAGGTGAGTTCAAATTCAAAACTATATGTTGATATCTCCATTATATGATATCTTCATACTACTGAAAGAGAAATGTCAAGGCAGATAAGTGCATCAAAATGGGAAGATGTAGTGAAGCTAATTATGATAATAAATGAAAAAAAAATATAGAAACAATTTTAAAAAACGGTAAGGTTAAGGCTTCACTTAAGAAGTGGACAACACAAACCAGAACGACGTTTCGGCAAAATAGGCTTTCAACTGGAATAAACATACAACACATATTGTATATATAGTGAATGTTATTTATTATTTGCATGTGATGAGGAGAGATAATAACCGAAGAACAAAGCAAGCCCTCATTTGGGAAACAACAGGTAATAGGAAAAAAGGTCGATCCAGAGAGACACCGAGAAAACCATTGATCAGAGAGGCAAGAGCAGCAGGAATCGGCTCCCGTTCTGGTTTGTATTGTTCTCTTGTTACGTGAAGCTTTAACTATTATATTGTTTGTTCAACAGGAACAGTAATTTCTTTGACTGGATTTACCACCAATGAGGTTGTTGCAGAGAAGTTTCATTGAACTCACCTCATTCAAGGCCCGTGCACTGCCCGCGCCCGATCGGGGAGTCAGGAATTCTAGCGTTGTTCCCTACCAGGCATGTACGTAAGAGGTGACTAAGGAGGATTGGCGTGGGATTGGACACCATGTAAAAACTTCACAAACATGGAGAGGCAGAGAGTGAAACGAAAATAAGGCTGCAAAAAAGCAATAGGAACTTCCGTTGCACTAGGAAACATGGACATAAAAAAACAAATAGGTTAAATACAAAAATAATAATGTTCGGCTCCAATGTTAAGGCAGTCATCTTATATGGCTGTGGAACATGGAGAACAACAAAAATTACAATCACGAAAACGCAGGCCTTCATTAATGAATGTTTGCGCAGAATAAAAGGGTGGAAATGGCAGAAAAATATCACTAACATAGAATTATGAGAAAGTAACAGTCAAATACCAGTAGACAAAGAGATACAACGAAGGCCATGGCTCTGGAGAGGATACACACTGAGGAAGCCTAATGAGAGAATTACACAATAGTCCCTTGTTGGAATCTCCAGGGGAAGAGACAAAGAGGAAGACCAAAACATTCTTGGAGGAAACAGAAGGAAACAGAGATGAAGATGGGGTAGACATGAAATGATCTTAAAAGAATGAGAAGAAACAGAACGGCTTGGAAAGTGTTTGTTGAAGACCTATGCTACACAGGGAGCTGAAAGGTAGATAAAGAAGACTTTATTTTGTAAGAAATGTAACGATATCACAACATGCTGGAAGTGAGACGACAATGTCAGTCCAAACAGAATAATAATTGGTCAGGAGAAACCGAATTCCGGAGTCAGTGAGACGACAATGTCAGTCCAAACAGAATAATAATTGGTCAGGAGAAGCCGAATTCCGGAGTCAGTGAGACGACAATGTCAGTCCAAACAGAATAACAATTGGTCAGGAGAAGCCGAATTCCGGAGTCAGTGAGACGACAATGTCAGTCCAAACAGAATAACAATTGGTCAGGAGAAGCCGAATTCCGGAGTCAGTGAGACGACAATGTCAGTCCAAACAGAATAATAATTGGTCAGGAGAAGCCGAATTCCGGAGTCAGTGAGACGACAATGTCAGTCCAAACAGAATAATAATTGGTCAGGAGAAGCCGAATTCCGGAGTCAGTGAGACGACAATGTCAGTCCAAATAAAATAATAATTGGTCAGGAGAAGCCGAATTCCGGAGTCAGTGAGACGTTTCTATATCAATGATCATCATCAAATACCGGGCCTGCTGGCGTAGGTGATCATGTCTGTCCACAATTTTCGATCTCGACAGTTATTTATCATTTCTGTTGTCGACCTTCTGCCAAGCCACTCTCTTAAGATATCTGGTATTTTTCTAATTGCTCATGTCTATCTCTTCGTCCCTCATTTTTCCCAGTTGTTACAATATATTCCAGCTGTTCTCTTCTCATTGCATGGCCAAAAATGATAATTGTTTCTTCCTAATATTGGAAATTAGCTCTCTTTTTGCTTTGGCCTCTATCAGAACATTTTCATTACTCTTTTTAGCTGCCCATGGTATTCTCAACATTCTTCTGTAAAACCGCATTTCTACAGACTCAATTGATTTTCTTCTTTGTTGCCCTATTGTCCATGATCGCATCCATATGTTAAGACTGGCTCTACATAACATTTAAGAACTCTTTTACTTGTTTCTAATGTCAAAAATGGATTGCATAGTATCTTCCTCATTTTTTCTTATCAATGATGGTTCACTTAAATATTTATAGAAAACGTCATAGACCTTGTATTGTGTGAGCGTTTGTCTGTTTAGTTAATGATGATGATGATGATGATGATGTTGATGATGATGATGATGAGTTCACATTACACATTTTTTGCAAGGCGTTTGCGTGATTTAAAAAGAATATAACAATGGTAGTTGTTAGTGTTGCTATGTGCTTGTTGTACATGGTCCATTGAATATTGGAGAATCTCTCAGGGACATTGAAACATTTTTGCTTTCTACGAGATCGTTCGTTTGCCTACTAATTATAAGAATGGAGTATTACAGTAATTATATGATTCGTTAGATAACCAGCAAAATAACCAATGATTACCCGGGTAAGGTTGCCATGCCTCAGAGTAGTCAGATTTTTATGATGTTTTGTTTTTAAAATTGTTTTGTTTTGTTTCAAATTGTTTATTTCTCACAAGATGAATTAACTTGCTATTTTGAGAAGCTCTCTTGAAGAATTTGTGTTTATTTGTTGTGTGCTATTTTTATAATTGTGTGGAATGTTTCCTTGTTTGTTTGTATATTATTGCATGTGGGGTATACGTTAAAGGTAGTGCGCTCGGCTGAAATCAAAGTGAACTAGTTCGAATCTTCAGGGGTACAGTGGTTGGTAGCTGCTTCTGTTTTTATTCTTTGTTAGTGAGATGGGGCATCTAATCTTATCTATTGTTATTGAAATGGAACACTTATGCATATCTCTTTTTAGTGAGTTGGAGTGCTTAGAATTATCATTTGATAGTAGTTTAGAGCAAGACAAATGAAATTTTTTGGTCATGTTAAAAGACACAACAGTCTAATAAAAGTAATATTAGAAGGGAAAATACAAGGTAAAAGAGGCAGAGGCAGACCAAGACTAACATGGACGAGTAACATCATAAGATGGACAAGTCAGCCTATGGCAATCTGCACCATCAAAGCAAGAGACAGAGTGGAATGGCGCTCCATGGTAGCCAACCTTCGATGCGGAGACGGCACTCAATAATGATGATGAGTAGATGTAGTTTCTAGTGTGATAGTATGACATCATCGTTGTTGATTACGCCATACGTAACATGTTTATCAATCATTATTTGAAAGACATCAACGTTTCCCGCACCAACGAAGTTTAAGGGCGGCTTTAAGATATGAAATGTTTTATATTTGTTAAAAATGAGGAAAAAAGATGGCGGGTGCCAAGCTCATTCTAGACTATAAACAGGGGTAGTTAGCATTCAAACTAAACTAAACATGTTTAGCTAAATGTAGATATTTCAGGTCTGTGAAGAGATCAATGCATGTTAAGGAAATCAAGGCTATGAAAATACAGATTTATACGGAAATCCTATCATCATACATGTGTACACAGTTATATTTCTTTGTTTGGGAGATGAGATATTAATTCGGATGATTCCGCTGGCACAGGCGATTGAGCAATTATGGATTTTAATTCGTTTGCAGTGATCCCGGGGCCTTCCATAATCATTGTTGTCACTAATGAACATACGTATGTTTACTAACCGACTCATAGCCAGCTTTGGTACTCTTCAATCGGCATGGTTAAACTCTCTTCACTCTTTTCTTTAATCTCTGGTCCCCTGTCCATTTCTCTCCCGTTTCTTATCTCTATTCCTCCTGCGTTATCCACGTTACATCTCTACTGTTATTTTTCTCTATTGCCATCCTTATCATCTCTCTTTTTTACTCTTCTCGTTTTCTTTGTATCATAGAGGAAACATCCTTTCATTTTGTCCTATTTTTTCAAGTGTTCATTGCTTCATTCCTTAAGTCTAATTAAATCCTACCTGCCCTATTGTCTATTGGGAGCCGCGATAGCTCAGTGGTTAGTAAACTGGACTAGAAAGGACAAGGGGTAGGGTTCGATCCCAACCGACGGTTTCCGGGTTCACCCAGCCTTTAATGGGCACCGGATTTTTTTCTGGGAAAGTGAAGCGGCACGGGCGTAATACCGACCACATTGCCCCAAAAATCATGTGCCAAAGGTCTGTAAAATTTATGGTCACTAACACCATATTCCCTATACGCCACTTGGCGTGACGGGTCACTAACACCATATTCCCTATACGCCACTTGGCGTGACGGGGGTACTTTACACTTTTTTTTTACTATTGTTTATTAATCTTTTACCTAGACTCTACGTAAATCCTGGCCACTGCCTCGAACGCCATTCTTTCTGTCATTTCTTGGAAGCTGTGTTGTGCTTTCTGAATAGGATTTCTGTGTTTCATTTGTATAGTTTATTTGATATACCGGATGAAGGGTTTTTTTCTGAAACGTTGTAGTAGTTCGTCTTGTCATTCTGTTTTTCTAGCTGCTCAATAACATTGTGTGTTATATGTATGTGTGTAACTTCTTATTTTTCAAGCAAACGAATCTGTCAAGTCTTTCCAATTGCTGAGCTAAGTTCCGGTAGCACGATTGTTACACACTGGATTTGATTGTGAATTTACTGATTTTGACGACATACTTAAAAGATGTTTTTATAAGTACATAATTGACGGATGTTTTCAGAGCTGTTTGTCATTGATCATCATCATCAAGTACCATGCCTGCTGGAGTAGGTGATCATGTCTCTCCACAATTTTCGATCTCGACAGCTATTAATTATTTCTATTGTTGACCTTCTGCCAACCAATTCTCTTAAGCTGTCTGGTTTCTTTTCTCTTTGCTTCCCTCTATCTCTTCGTCTCTCAACTTCCCCAGTTGTCACAATATATTCCAGCTGATCCCTCCTCATTGTATGGCCAAGAAATGATGATTGTTTCTTTCTAATATTGGAAATTAGCTCTCTTTTTGCTTTGGCATCTTTCAGAACTTTTTCGTTACTCTTCTTAGTTGTCCGTGGTATTCTCAACATTCTTCTGTAAAACCTCATTCTACAGCCTCCAGTGATTTTCTTGTCTGTTGTCCTATTGTCCATGATTCACATCCATATGTTAAGGCTAGCCCTACATAGTATTTAAGAACTCCCTTTCTTGTTTCTATTGTCAAAAAATGGATTGCACAGTATTTTCCTCATTTTAAAAAAGTTGTTTATGCCTGAACCATATATCATCGCTACTTTAGTTAATTTGCTAGTTGTGTCTTTCCATGAGGATACGATACCCAAATGTCTTCTATTTTTCGT
This sequence comes from Megaustenia siamemsis, assembly GCA_032433765.1. Taxonomy (NCBI): domain Eukaryota; kingdom Metazoa; phylum Mollusca; class Gastropoda; order Stylommatophora; family Ariophantidae; genus Megaustenia; species Megaustenia siamemsis. Next base: position 74,582,428 of record JAVIAB010000108.1, read on the forward strand.
TCGAAATGATTAACAGAAGCTGTACCGTTTAAAATCATTTTAAAGAGTTAAAATTGAATATTGTATCTCCCGAAACTCTCAGATTTGTCAATCTTTCCTCATTTTGTTAAGAGCATTGACAACTAAAATATTAAGATATAAACATGTACGTTGGCTGGACTATTCTGTATGTGATGTTGCCAAATTGAAACCACTTCCTTAAAATATCAATTTTGAGAAAAGTAGAGGCGGTCCCAGTCGACGCAGGAAATGGGTAAAGTCATTGGGAAAAGACAAAGACAAAGACAAAGACAAAGAGGAAGACCAAGGAATTCTTGGAGAAGACAGATAGAAGCAGAGATGAAGATGATGGGGAAGACATGGAATGATCTTAAAAGAATGGCAAAAAACAGAACGACTTGGAACGTGTTTGTTGAAGACCTATGCTCCACTGGGAGCTAAAAAGGTAGAAGAAGTAGAAGATTGTAGAAATCAAAAATACGTAGGGTCATATTTGTCTACATCCCCGGACATGCGGCAATTCGGGGCTTTCGCCGAAGACGGTGAATCAATGGGTCGGGCGAACATTATCATAGCTCTCAGAGATGTGGGAAGGGCACAGGACTTCGACAACCATGAGTCTACGTCCAAGATAGGAACAGTCAGAAAAGGGAAACTTAGTGACTATGTAAGAAGACTTATCAACCAACACAGAACTGGAGTCGTCAGTCGCTGGACACTGTGGATCTTGCGGAAGAGGGGATCTGAGCACCTATAGACACGTTCCGAGTACAATGACAGAAAAAAAAGTAAAGTACCTCCGTCACGCCAAGTGGCGTATAGGGAATATTGTGTTAGTGACCATAAATTTTACAGACCTGCGGCACATTATTTTTGGGGTAAAGTGGTCGGTACTGCGCCCGTGCCGCTTTACTTTCCAAGAAAAAAATCCGGTACCCATTAAAGGCTGGGTGAACCGGAACCGTCGGTTGGGATCGAACCCTATCTCTTGTCCTTTGTAGTCCGTTTCACTAACCACTGAGCTATCGCGGCTCCCAGTACAATGATGATGACCCGCCAATAACTCAAAAACCTCAATAACTCAATAATCAATTGTAAGAATTAGAGCAATGTATTCGGCCTTGTACATCTTCATCCATAAATGATGCAGAACAATCAAGATTAGAACTGCCATGCCACTCTAAGATTAGAACTGCCATGCCACTCTAAGATTAGAACTGCTATGCCACTCTAAGATTAGAACTGCTATGCCACTCTAAGATTACAACTGCCATGCCACTCTAAGATTATAACTGCCATGCCACTCTAAGATTACAACTGCCATGCCACTCTAAGATTACAACTGCCATGCCACTCTAAGATTACAACTGCCATGCCACTCTAAGATTATAACTGCTATGCCACTCTAAGATTACAACTGCCATGCCACTCTAAGATTACAACTGCCATGCCACTCTAAGATTATAACTGCATGCCACTCTAAGATTAGAACTGCTATGCCACTCTAAGATTACAACTGCCATGCCACTCTAAGATTATAACTGCCATGCTACTCTAAGATTATAACTGCCATGTCACTCTAAGATTATAACTGCCATGTCACTCTAAGATTATAACTACCATGCCACTCTAAGATTATAACTGCCATGCCACTCTAAGATTATAACTGCCATGCCACTCTAAGGTTAGAACTGCCATGCCACTCTAAGATTAGAACTGCCATGCCACTCTAAGATTATAACTGCCATGCCACTCTAAGATTATAACTGCCATGCCACTCTAAGATTATAACTGCCATGCCACTCTAAGATTATATAAAACAGCTGCGTTTTACAAAGGTAAAGTACGAGACTTAAACCGGCGTCTTAGCACGCGAGTTTACACCCATATGTGCTCGGCCGCCTATCTTAGCACGCGAGTTTACACCCATATGTGCTCGGCCGCCTATCTTAGCACGCGAGTTTACACCCATTTGTGCTCGGACGCCTATCTTAGCACGCGAGTTTACACCCATATGTGCTCGGCCGCCTATCTTAGCACGCGAGTTTACACCCATATGTGCTCGGCCGCCTATCTAAGCACGCGAGTTTACACCCATATGTGCTCGGCCGCCTATCTTAGCACGCGAGTTTACACCCATATGTGCTCGGACGCCTATCTTAGCACGCGAGTTTACACCCATATGTGCTCGGCCGCCTTTCCAGAAATGTTCGGATATTTCTGTATAGTGTCGCTTCAAGCATCGAAACTCAGATGCGAGGCGACATTCCTCACCTTCCCAGGGTAAAACCCTAGTACCCATTCCTGCCAACGGCTGGGTCGACCGTGAAGTATTTTTCTCTAACCAGGAGTACAATTCACACTGCTCCCAGCGGGAATCGAACACGGGTTGTCCGAACGTCGGTAGTCCAGTCGGGTGGTTTTTCCAACTCGGCTACAGAGGCTCCCATTTTTTTTTGCCCCCATTTTACCGAGGCCCCCAGTGTTTTACAAATAAGTTGTAAAAGATTTGAGGAATTGCCGCAAAGGTTAGCCGCATACAGCTATAAGCTTGTTTCATAACTCGTGCCCAACTTTTAAAATCGATAGCTTTTTAACCGCTTGTTGTAAGTTATTCAAAATTTGCATGTAAAGTTATAATGATTAAAACCCAACAGGGAATTAATTTCATTTTAAAAAAAACATTTGGTTATTATTGTTGCTTATTTGATTTATATAAATTTAAAACGACCCATTGATGTAGTCAAAACTTAATGCTTACCGTATTTTAAGTTAAAAATAGCAATTAAAAATCCATACACGGTACAATTGACGTGTTTGCACGCTTTCGCCGTGGTTTTTTTGACACAATTAGACACTTGAGAAATTGTGTGTTCCATTTCCGTTCATTCATAGAAGTAGACGTGAAATTCGCAAAATGTTGGGTATGAATGAAACTGTTACAATAAGAAAATTAAAAGTTTCGCTGAAAAAGAACAACAGTATTGAAATATCAAAGTCTACATTATGGAGGAATGTGAGAGCTGCAGGCTTTACATTCAGAAAGTATTCCAAAGGACGAAACATCATCTGTGAGAAGCCACATATAGTAGTCATGAGAAGTAAGTACTTACGTGAAGTAAAAGAGGTGCGCAAGCAAGGTTATGATATTGTGTACTTGGATGAAACATGGATCAATGCTCACCACACTAACCAAAGGGAATGGCAGTCATCAGATGGAAAGATTAAGAGATTAATACCTAGCAGCAAAGGACAGCGCTTGATAATTGCTCATGCAGGTAGTTACAACATGGACTAATACAGAATGCAGAGCTCATTTTTCTTTCAAAATCCATAGACAATCGGGATTATCACTCTGAGATGAATGGTCACATATTTAGACATTGGATTGAAAATTCTGTTCTCCCATCACTAGATCGACCATCTTGCCTAATAATGGACAATGCAGCGTACCACAACATTGTTGCACTTGAAGATAAAGTCCCGACGTCATCCAGTACAAAATATGCTATTAAGATATGGCTCACAAAGGAGCACATACAATTTAATAGCATGTACTTAAAACTTGAATTACTATCTCTAGTAAAGCAAAAACAAAGGACAAAGATTTTTCAAATAGATAAGATTATCCAAGAGCACGGTCATATAAGTTTGAGGCTGCCACCTTACCATGCTCATTTAAATCCAATAGAACTAATCTGGGAAAAATTAAAAGGACAAGTAGCAGATGAAAATACAACATTCAAAATATGCGATGTAAAGACTCTTGCGAATCTCGCTTTATTATATATAGACAAAGATTATTGGGCTGAATGTGAAGACCACGTCTTAAAACAGGAAGAGGAATATTGGAAAAATGATGGTTTGTGGAATGTTCAACCCCAAACAATTATTAATCTTTTAGACTCGTCTGATTCAGAATGAAAGTATATAGCCCCCACAATGTTGGCCCCTATATTACCTTAAATTAGTTCAACAAACGGTCCTTTTCAGGACCACACAACTATGAAAATTGGACATACAGGTATACCTTGATATTATCGTCCGTCCTCTAACTGAGAAGACAATAATTCTCCTGGTATTTCCCCATTACGGCCACGCCTTTACCTAGTGAAAATTAATCATAGACCAGCAACTGCGGTAATTTCTATTATTTAGGGGTACACAATTTACAATTTTGACAAACATCAAAGAAATTCGCCGCTTTAAGAAAACTGCAGCTGCAAGATATTTGTTAAATATACATTTAAAGGGTCTTTTGCATTCTAATAACATTTGGAAATTTCAACAGTTTTTAACAAACGATTACTGAACAATAGCGTTTTGAAGTTGGGCAAGTGATTTGAAACGAGCTATTATAATAACACATATGTTATAAATATTTTACACGTTTGTCATAAAATGGTTGATACAACACGGGTGTGTTATAAATGGTGCACAGAAGCGTCATAACTGACAGAGGATGTGTCATACATATATTCATCATCATCAAGTACTAAGCCTGCTGGCGTAGTTGATCATGTCTCTCCACAACTTTCGACCTCGACAGTTCTTTATCACTTCTGTTGTTGACCATCTGCCAAACCATTCTGTTAAGCAGTCTAATATCTTTTCTCTTTGCTTCCCTCTATCTCTTCGTCCCTCAATCTTTCCAGTTGTTACAATATATTCTAGTTGTTCTCTTCTCATTACATGGCCAAAAAATGATGATTGTTTCTTCCTAATATTGGAAATTAGCTCTCTTTTTGCTTTGATCTCTTTCAGAACATTTTCATTACTTTTCTTAGCTGTCCATGGTATTCTCAACATTCTTCTGTAAAACCACATCATACATATATTGCCGATGTGTTAAAAAAAAATTTGCTACCGATGTGTTGTAATAAACTTTATGGTGTCATAAATATTTTCGGGTATGTCATGAACATATTAGGAGTGTGTCGTAAAATGTATTACGGGTATGTCATGAACATTTTAGGAGTGTGTCGTAAAATGTATTACGGGTATGTCATTATTATGTATTGGTGTTGACGTAAAAAATATGTTACGGCTGTCACAATATAATTTATGGAGTATCGCAAGTATGTTACAAGTGTGTCATTTTGCGGGTGTAACATAGAATGTGTTACGGGTGTGTCATAAATATTTGACGGGTGTGTTATAGAATGCATTACGGGTGTGTCATAAATATTGTATTGGTGTGTTATAGAATGTATTACGGGTGTGTCATAAATATTTGACGGGTGTGTTATAGAATGCATTACGCGTGTGTCATAAATATTGTATTGGTGTGTTATAGAATGTATTACGGGTGTGTCATAAATATTTTATTGGTGTGTTATAGAATGTATTACGGGTGTGTCATAAATATTGTATTGATATTTTATAGAATGTATTACGGGTGTGTCATACATATTTAATTGGTGTGTTATAGAATGTATTACGGGTGTGTCATAAATATTGTATTGGTGTGTTATAGAATGTATTACGGGTGTGTCATAACTATTTTAATGGTGTGTTATAGAATGTGTTACGGGTGTGGCATAAATATTTTATTGGTGTGTTATGGAATGTATTACGGGTGTGTCATAAATATTTTATTGGTGTGTTATAGAATGTGTTACGGGTGTGTCATAAATATTTTATTGGTGTGTTATAGAATGTGTTACGAGTGTGTCATAAATATGTTATTGGTGTGTTATATAATGTGTTACGGGTGTGTCATAAATATGTTATTGGTGTGTTATAGAATGTGTTACGGGTGTGTCATACATATTTTACGAGTGTGTTATTATAGATTGAATTACGGGTGTGTCATAGAATACCATTAGCGAGACATGAACAAGTTTGGGGTGTGTTATATAGAATGTATTACGGGTGTTTCTGAGATATTTTACGGTTGTGTTACAAAACCTGTAGGTGTGTACACTGTTTCACTGGTATGCCATAAGCGTTTAACTTGTGTGTCATTACAATGTCAGGAGTGTATCACTAACATTACTACTGGTACTTCGTATATGTTTTACAGGTGAGTCACAAATATGCCAGGTATGTGTCACAACGTATAATTGATGTGTCACAAAATGGCATATATTTGAAACAAATGTTCCACTAGTAAGATACAATTAACGCACAGGTGTGTCACAATTTTTTTTTACTGACGTGTCAATAAAGTTTTATTAACATGTCACAAATGTTGTACTGGCTTGTAATTAATTGTTTACTCTCATGTAAAAATGTTTTACTGGCTTGTAATTAATTGTTTACTCTCATGTAAAAATGTTTTACTGGCTTGTCATCAAATGTTTACTGGGATGTCACAAACATACTTAAGTGATATGTTACAAAAGATTTACTGGCTTGTCACGAACGTTTTACTGGCATGTCACGCAATTTAGGAAGACATGTCACAAAGGTTTTTTTGGCATGTCACAGTCATTTTACAGACATGTCACAATGGTTTTATTGGAATGTCACAAACATTTTACAGACATGTCACAAAGGTTTTATTGACATGTTTCACAAGTTTACAGATAGGTCACAAAGGTTTTATTTATTTGTCACAAAAGTTTTACTGGTCTGTTTGTCATTAAAGTTCCGATGGATTCTCACAAATGTTTTACTGGCATGTCACAGACGTTTTATAGACATGTCACAGACGTTTTATAGACATGTCACACAAGTTTAACTGGCTTGCTATTAAAGTTTTACTGACATGCGATAAATGTTTTACTGGCTACTCTCTAAGGTTTAACTGTCATGTAACAAACATTTTACTGGCTACTCTCTAAGGTTTAATTGTCATGTAACAAACATTTTACTGGCTACTCTCTAAGGTTTAACTGTCATGTAACAAACATTTTACTGGCTACTCTCTAAGGTTTAATTGTCATGTAACAAACATTTTACTGGCTACTCTCTAAGGTTTAATTGTCATGTAACAAACATTTTACTTGCTACTCTCTAAGGTTTAACTGTCATGTAACAAACATTTTACTGGCTACTCTCTAAGGTTTAATTGTCATGTAAGTAACATTTTACTGGCTACTCTCTAAGGTTTAACTGTCATGTAACAAACATTTTACTGGCTACTCTCTAAGGTTTAACTGTCATGTAACAAACATTTTACTGGCTACTCTCTAAGGTTTAATTGTCATGTAACAAACATTTTACTGGCTACTCTCTAAGGTTTAATTGTCATGTAACAAACATTTTACTGGCTACTCTCTAAGGTTTAATTGTCATGTAACAAACATTTTACTGGCTACTCTCTAAGGTGTAACTGTCATGTAACAAACATTTTACTTGCTACTCTCTAAGGTTTAACTGTCATGTAACAAACATTTTACTGGCTACTCTCTAAGGTTTAATTGTCATGTAACAAACATTTTACTGGCTACTCTCTAAGGTTTAACTGTCATGTAACAACATTTTACTGGCTACTCTCTAAGGTTTAATTGTCATGTAACAAACATTTTACTGGCTACTCTCTAATGTTTAATTGTCATGTAACAAACATTTTACTGGCTACTCTCTAAGGTTTAATTGGCATGTAACAAACATTTTACTGGCTACTCTCTAAGGTGTAACTGTCATGTAACAAACATTTTACTTGCTACTCTCTAAGGTTTAATTGTCATGTAACAAACATTTTACTGGCTACTCTCTAAGGTTTAATTGTCATGTAGCAAACATTTTACTTGCTACTCTCTAAGGTTTAACTGTCATGTAACAAACATTTTACTGGCTACTCTCTAAGGTTTAACTGTCATGTAACAAACATTTTACCTACTCTCTAAGGTTTAATTGTCATGTAACAAACATTTTACTTGCTACTCTCTAAGGTTTAACTGTCATGTAACAAACATTTTACTGGCTACTCTCTAAGGTTTAACTGTCATGTAACAAACATTTCACTGGCTACTCTCTAAGATTTAACTGTCATGTAACAAACATTTTACTGGCATATCACAAAGAACATTGTGTGTGTTACACATTTTTACTAATCTGAAACACATATTACTTTTCACAATACAAACACTTTTTACATCTTCTTCTTTATCTATTATTCTTCAGTTACCTTTCAGCGTCGAAGGGAGGTATAATTTGTAGTCTTCTGCTCTTCTGTTCGCTTCTGCTTCTGTCATGTTTGAAGGAAGTTTTTCTAATATTCTGTCAATCCTAATTTTTCGTGATCGGCTTTTGGGTCTGGTGTTCTCGCGACGTTGTTTGAAGGCTCTTTGTGTTGTGTTTATATATTTCTGACTTCTCAGATGACCAAATCATTTTATCTGTTGGTTTTTTTAAAAATATATTCTATGGCTAGGGTTATCCTTAGCTTTTTTTCACTTTTATTCATTTCTGATCTTGTCTCTCAAGTACCTGGCATTAGTCTAACACATTTCACCTCAGTAGATGAATTTTTCTTATTGTTCTTTCATCTAAGGTCCAAAACTGGCATTGGAAGCACAACGTTGGGATGAAGATTGTATTGTAGAGTGCCCGTGTTGTCTGTTGAGTTATTTCCGTGTTAGACAATAGTGGTGATAGCTGTTCAATGATTTGGCAAGCTTTGTTACATCTTGAGTGTGCTTCTGCTGTACGTGAATTGTCGTTTGTCACTAGACTTCCTACTTCTTTACATACATATCGCAGCTCTCAGAACAATGCTACAATTGTATTTACTTATTTACTTTAATTTGTTCCACAAACTATTTCCATGAGTATTGCTGTGTATATAAATTATTCCACTTTAGTTGGCCTTAATTCACTAAAATGTTGGATAATGTTATCAAATAAAGACAGCTATTCTGGCAGCGGCGGACTGTGAGTGCGAAACTTGAGGAGGCCCGGACATCAGACCGGACTTTCAGGTTGACCCTTAATTTGATAAGTTGCGACATTGTAGCATGGGTGAGTGGGGAGAGAAGGAGAGTACGGGAGATTGGAGAGAGTGGGGAAATACGGCACGGGGGGAGTCACGAGAAAGTTGGGTAAAATGATGTTGGACGTGGGACGAGAATATCGGGGTTGATAAAAGATAAACAGACGAGTGAGTAGATAACGTAGAAATATTTGATTGGTAGGGAGGTGGAGGAAATAAGCTTTCATTGGATAAGGGAGGAGATATTTATAGACGATACATGGAGCTGGTAGAGTTGCTCTCAGAGAAGATTCACACATAGGTTAGGACCAGGACGGTGACGTAGTAGGAGTTAGCCTGTAGGGGCCCAACAATCACAATAGTTAACTAGAGATTAGGACTTAGACAGAAAAAGAAGTTAGTGTCTCTGGTATGTGGAGAGACCATGAACTTGTGTTAGATACAGTCGATATATATTAGGGATTCAGTTTAGTGGGAACATTAGTAGCCAGGCTGCGTGAATCAGTAGAACGGAGACAAGTATAAGCCTGGAGTGATGAAAGGTCTGTGACCTGATGTGTGAATGGCCGAGCGGGATGTGTACCGTTAATAATTGCCATTGTTAGGGCTATTACAATAAAAGCTTGTGACTTGTTCTACAGTTGCAGTGTGAAGTCATTTGTTATCTCACAGTCATTACTTAGGCCTGGGTATTGAATGAAGTTGGGAGTTGTCGCGGCACAGATAAGGTGAAGTCTCAGAAACCAATTACCACGACCCAAGTTACAATCTAAGTGCGAGCTGAGCACCTTGTGAGACGAACGGGTACAGTATACTTCTCAGGGCGTGTTCACACTATCGAGACAAAGAGACGAGTGTTACCAGTCATCGTCTTACACATGTCCAGTGGTGTAGGAAACCTCGTGTTATAGCCTTGTGACATAGTGTACTACGCTCTGTTTTACAAGCGCTCGTCTACAACGATGCCATTGAATAGACGGGTGACAATCGAGGGAATGCAGGAGTACAGGAGGGAATAACATTCTATTACAATTCTCCTGTTACAAGATACTTGCTGGCACAAGATGTCGATCAGCATGTGTGTGCATACAAGTGACGCAGGTGCGGCCAATACAGGCGTAAAGGTTTCGTTACAATTGGCATTAAAGGATCTGTTACAACTTAAACATTGCTACAACTTGCGCTGTGTAATATAGTTCCTTCAATTATTCTATCCATCCATCCATCCATCCATCCCATCCATCCATCCATCCATCCATCCATCCATCATCCATCCATCCATCCATCCATCCATCCATCCATCCATCCATCCATCCATCCATCCATCCATCCATCTATCTATCTATCTATCTATCTATCTATCTATCTATCTATCTATCTATCTATCTATCTATCTATCTATCTATCTATCTATCTATCTATCTATCTATCTATCTATCTATCTATCTATCTATCTATCTATCTATCCATCCATCCATCCATCCATCCATCCATCCATCCATCCATCCATCCTCCATCCATCCATCCATCCATCCATCCATCCATCCATCCATCCATCCATCCATCCATCCATCCATCCATCCATCCATCCATCCATCCATCCATCCATCCATCCATCCATCATCTATCTATCTATCTATCTATCTATCTATCTATCTATCTATCTATCTATCTATCTATCTATCTATCTATCTATCTATCTATCTATCTATTGACCTTTCGAGCCATAGCCGGCCCATAGGGTGTAGCCCAAGATACTCCTTCTCTTATCTGAATTGTTGTTTTGTTTCAATTATTGCCCTAAATTAATATAATTATAATGACATCATATTATCTTAGTTATTTGCATTATAAGTTATAGGGGAAAAACATCATTTACTGTTATTTAAGAACCCCTACAGCTTTGTTATGGTATTTTTTTGTATATAAAGACGTAGCGCAGTGATTCTTACAGCAGGAACTTCATAGATTCCCTTCCGCATCTGCACTACTTCTATATTTCAATAAAAGAAAAGGTCTTCTGATTTGTCGTTCTTTTGTTGCCATGGAAACGGGTAGGTAATTGTTGAAATAGTCTACCTTGTTCTCATACACATTTCAAGGTCAATAGGTGTCGTTGTACGGTTGTAGTAGGTTTGCCCTCCAAAGACATTGAAGACTATTTATTACTAACGGCTTGAGTTATTTGAACTATATCACAGCTATACTAGGGCTGATTGATACTTTGATATTGATATACATTGATATTTAACTCACTGAGCGGGAATGTGATTCTGTTATGTATTCTGACATTATAAAAGTATATTATAATAATTATTTTTTCTTTAAATATGAAAATATTAGGGAAGTAGTGGCCTCCATTGCCTCCTATGAATATCCGCCTCTGTACCCTGGCAATATTTTCTCGCTATGTTGGCTCAACAGTTTTATTTAAAAGTGCACAATTATACCTATTTAGCTTTTAACAGCAATACGTTTTCCCTCTCGTGCAAAGAGAAAGGTTAACTAACGAGGGTTTGGCGAGTGCTGGCGTTCTTATCATGCCAAACAAAATGTCTGCCAAAATCGGATAAGCCAGAGAGGATGCAAATTGCGATATGGTGGCCTGTTAGTTCGACCTGAAAATGATATTTGTTGCCGTAGTCATATTTTGCAGCTAAGTTCCGATATTTTCAATTTTACATCCGAAATATCCAATTCGCTGCTACAAATACTGCGAGTAAGATTACTGTCCTTCTGTAACGCATGCTCTGGACCATCCTTGGTTGCAATTTAGTTTTCTGGGACAACGTGTGAAGTGGGAGTATAATTCTTGACACTACTGTAAGGTGACACGTCAGCGGTCAGTTATGGTTCTCTAAATACTGGCAGCTCATGCACTCCGTCTGGGTTCCAAAAAATTAGTTTTATTATTGTGAGTTTTAACTTTTGTGAGATATAACATCATCATCAACATCATTACCATCATCATCATCATCAACATGTGCCATATCGACGGACGTAGATGATTGTATCTTTCCACAGCTCCTTGTCCACAGTGCATCGTATCAGTTCTGTTGTTGACTATTTTATAGGCCATGACATCAAGCTCACACAACATTTACCATCAAAATAACTATAGAAGGCAAGCAACTAAAGCAATTAGAGGAATTCAAATACCTATGAAGTCTAATGACAAACGATAATTCTCAAACAGCAGAGATAGAATCAAGATGCAACAAAGCTTGTCAAATCATTGGGCAGTTATTACCATTATTGTCCAACAAGGAAATAGCTCTAGAGGTAAAACGGGCACTATACAATACAATCTTCATCCCAACGTTGTGCTACCAATGCCCTAACTGGACCCTAGATGCAAGAACAATAAGAAAAATAACCTCAACAGAGATGAAATGTGTTAGACGAATGACAGGAAACAGTCTGAGAGATAAGATCAGAAATGAAGAACTGAGAAAACAACTAGGAATAGCCCCCGCCATAGAATATATAAGGAAACAACAGATAAAATGGTTTGGCCACGTGACAAGGCAGAAAGATCAAAACACAACACAACGAGCCTTCAACAAACGTTGTGAGAACACTAGACCCAAGGTCGACCACGAAAGAGATGAATCGATGGAATATTAGAGTCACTAGGAAACATAACAGCAGCAGAGGCGAACAAAAGAGCAAAAGACCGCAAATTATATCTCCCCTCGACGCTGAAAGGCAGATGAGGAAGGAAAGAAGAAGACCCAGCAACCTCTGAGTTTAAGTATTACAAAATAGAATGTTTATATTCCATATTTTAGAGTTTAGAATACATTTTTACATGCACCAAAAATACGTGTTTTTTTTTAAAGAAAAAAAAACTTCTTTCACTTGTCTGTTAACCAGGTGGTGGGTGGGTTAGACATTACACTCACAGTTGCATATGCAGAGGGTTTAAGTGTCCCTCCCTCGTCGTGTTGATAAAACCGTTAAAAATAGGTATTTTGATATTTTCACAATAAATTATAGCGAGCTGGCGTTGTGCTGACTACTTGACTTATAAATGTGATTCTTTCTAGATGGGGAAACTAGTTTATTTGTTGTTTCTGTATGTAGCTTAGGATTTATAATGTAATAATAAATATATTAATAATATTAATTGTAAATTCTACTCATGTCCAGAGATGGAGACATAACATTAGAAGTCATGACGCATCGCACTGGCATCAGATCATTTCAACAAACTGACAATATGTAACCAGTGATGGAAAATAATATAACCAAATAACCAGTGATGGAAAATAATATAACCAAATAACCAGTGATGGAAAATAATATAACCAAATAACCAGTCATGGAAAATGTAAAATCTAAATAAACAAACAAATTGGAATGTCTAAAAGTAATTTTAATGCTATGGAAAATACACCAAAGTTAAAATAAATAACACCAGAGTTAAAACTAAGAAAAGCAAAATGTTATATGTTCTCAAAACTCCTGTATAGTGCAGAAACATGGGGTTATGATAAGAAAACAGAACAGAAAGTGAAGCCTTTGAAATGTAGATCTTTAAAAGAATAAAAAGAACGGAGTGGAAAGAAAAGAAAACAAACTATGAAGTCTTGAAACAACTAAAAATGAAAAGAGAACTACTAAACATAATTCAAACAAGACAAATGAGATTTTTGGGGCAATTTAAAAGACACAGCGGGCTACTAAAAGTAACCTTGGCAGAAAAAAATACAAGAAAAATAGGCAAAGGCAGACCAATACTAGCATGGGCCAGTAACATCAAATGATGAACAATTCAGCCTATGATAACCTGCACCATCAAAAAGCAAGAGACGGATCAGAATGACGCTCCATGGTAGCTAACCTCGATACGGAGACGGCAATCGCTGACGAAGACGAACATTAGGTGATCCAAAGTTCTGAGTAAGCGAAAAAAAAATGGCTTTTGAAGTCCTGTGTGATGCCAGTGCTAACATATGGATGTGAAAGGTAGAAATCTACCCAGACTTTAGATAGGAAATTAAATCTCTTTGAAAACATATGTCTTCGTAGGATCTCAAACATAAGCTGGAAAGAATACATTTGAAATGAACAGATAAGAGACGAATTAAAATAAGAATATTTGTCGTGCTTTTTAAGAAGAAGGAGTTGGAAATACGTCGGTCATGTGCTGAGAATGAATAAAGAAAGACTTCGCCGTCAGGAATTCATGTGGAAACCACTTGGTACAAGAAAATAAGGTTGACTAAGAAAATCGCTACGCAGAACAATGACTAGGGAAGGCTCAACCATGGAACTATGAAACAACCAAGAACTAGCTTATGTGCCGTATTCTGTCTGAGAGTAAAATAATGAATGAATTTACTACTACTAGTAATATCTTTCTCTGAGAAGAACATTGATCAGAGAGGCCAAGGGAGCAGGAATCGGCTACCTCAACAAGATCGAGATGCTTGCACAGAACTGAGACAAATGGCGAGATTTGATAAAAGATCTTTGCAAAAATTGAGACTGCTAGAAAGAAAATTTATAAAAAGAGAAAGAGTATCTGGGTCTATGCCCCACGGGCCGGCCACGGCTCGGAAGGTTAATAAATAGATAGATAGATAGATAGATAGATAGATAGATAGATAGATAGATAGATAGATAGATAGATAGATAGATAGATAGATAGATAGATAGATAGATAGATAGATAGATAGATAGATAGATAGATAGATAGATAGATAGATAGACAGATAGACAGACAGACAGACAGACAAAAAAACAGACAGACAGACAGACAGACAGACAGACAGATAGATAGATAGATAGATAGATAGATAGATAGATAGATAGATAGATAGATAGATAGATAGATAGATAGATAGATAGATAGATAGATAGATAGATAGATAGATAGATAGATAGATAGATAGCTAGATAGATAGATAGATAAATGGATATATGGATAGGTGGATAGATGAATGGATGGATGGATGGATGGATAAATATTATTATATTATTATATTAACATTTTTAAAAGTTCTATTACTTTTAGAATTATTACTAGTATATAAGCTCAGTGGTTAGTGAACTGGACTACAAAGTGCTTCCAGGTCCCCCCAGTCTGTAATGGGTACCGGATTTTTTTCTTGGAAAGTAAAGCAGCACGGGCGTAATACCGATCACGTTACCCAAAAAAATCATGTGCCGAAGGTCTGTAAAAATTATGGTTACTAACACCATATTCCCTATACGCACTTGCCATGACGGGGCTCTTTACATTTTTACTTGTTAAAAGTAGCAAGCAAAAATAATTTCCCAGTATTTTGGCAATATTAGTATATTATGCTCGGTGCTATTATAATGAGCATCTTCTCTCGTGGCTGAATCTGCCAATATTGAATGGACAGATCCGACCGCAGCAATGAGCAAGAACCATTTGTGGCGCCCAACCTCATCTTCTTTCTCTTGCTTCTTTTATCTTATGACTTTGACATCAACGATTGCTCGAACGTTTCTGTAAAGTTGTATTTTATTTTTGTTCTCACTGAACCTTGATGCCAGACACTCCCAGTTTCTATTGCAGATGCAGATTTCACTTAGAAAAACTTGCATATATATCTATATCATCATCAAGCACTGGGTCTGCTGGCGTAGTTGATCATGTCTCTCCACAGCTTTCCATCTCGACAGTTCTTTATCATTTCTGTTGTTGACCTTCTGCCAAGCCATTCTCTTAAACTGTCTTGTATTTTTACTCTTTGCTTCTCTCTATCTCTTCGTCCCTCAATTTTTCCAGTTGTTACAATATATTCCAGTTGTTTTCTTCTCATTACATGGCCAAAAAATGATAATTGTTTCTTCCTAATATTGGAAATTAGCTCTCTTTTTGCTTTGGCCTCTTTCAGAACATCTTCATTACTCTTCTTAGCTGTCCATGGTATTCTCAACATTCTTCTGTAAAACCACAGTTCTACAGACTCCAGTGATTTTCTTGTCTGTTGTCCTATTGTCCATGTTTCACAACCATATGTGTTGACTGGCTCTACATAACATTTAAGAACTCTTTTTCTTGTTTCTGTTGTCAAAAATTGCCTTGCGCAATATGACAACAGGAAAAACTCCTGGACCAGATAATATAACTAAAGAAGAGATTGAAGCCATGGGTGATTTTGAAATAGTAATAATAACACAAATATTGAATGATATCTACAACAGCGGATATATACCAGACGACATGCTCAAATCAATATTCATAGCCCTACCAAAGAAGTCGGGTGCGATTGAGTGCGATGATCATCGCACAATAAGCCTTATGAGTCACATGACTAAGATATTACTAAGAATCATCATGCGAAGAGTGCGAAACAAAATCAGTCCAGAAATTAGCGATGAACAGTGTGGTTTTGTTAGAGATAAAGGAACGAGCAATGCCATATATATCATAAGATCTTTAGTAGAAAGAGCCATATTGTTGAAAACAGATCTATATCTATGTTTCATAGATTACACCAAAGCATTTGACAAAGTAAAGCACCAAGAAATAATCAAAATTTTATAAAGCATAAACGTAGGCAGCAAAGATCTAAGAATAATAAAGAACATGTACTGGCAACAAACAGCGGCCATAAGAACTGGAAATCAATTGGGAATGTTTCAACAAATAAAACAGGGTGTTAGACAGGGTTGTGTGCTGTCACCAGATTTGTTTAATATTTATAGTGAGATTATTTTAAGATACATAAGGGGCATGCCTGGAATAACAATTAGAGGTATTAATATAAATAATCTAATGTATGCTGATGATACAGTATTAATCTCTAAGAGTGAAAATGAGTTACAAGAAATGTTGGACATTATAGTGAAAGAAAGCAAAAATAAAGGATTCAGCTTTAAGAGCAAAAAGACAGGAGTAATGGTAACAACAAAGAAAAAGACATCACCTCAGTGCAAAATAAAGACAAGTGGAACAATATTAAAACAGGTAAATGAATTTAAATATTTGGGAACTTTGTTAACCTCAGACGGAAGATATACAAAAGAGGTGAGATGCAGAATGGCTAGGCAAAAGCAGCTTTCCAGAAAATGAGGAAAATACTATGCAATCAATTTTTTGACAATATAAACAATAAAAAGAGTTCTTAAATGTTATGTAGAGCCAGTCTTAACGTATGGGTGTGAATCATGGACAATAGGACACCACACAAGAAAGTCACTGGAGTCTTTAGAAATGTGGTTTTACAGAAGAATGTTGAGAATACCATGGACAGCTACTAAGAAGAGTAATGAAAATGTTCTGAAAGAGGTCAAAGCAAAAAGAGAGTTAATTTCCAATATTAGGAAGAAACAATCATCATTTTTGGCCATGTAATGAGAAGAGAACAACTGGAATATATTGTAACAACTGGAAAAATTGAGGGACGAAGAGATAGAGGGTGGCAAAGAGAGAAGATACCAGACAGCTTAAGAGAAAGGCTTGGCAGAAGGTCAACAACAGAAATGAAAAAGAGCTGTCGAGATCGAAAGTTGTGGAGAGACATGTCACCTATGCCAGTAGGCCCGGTACTTGATGAAGATGATTGTTAAAAATTGATTGCATAGTATCTTCCTCATTTTTGGAAAGTCGCTTTTGCCTGAGCCATTCTGCATCTCACCTCTTTTGTACATCTTCCGTCTGTGGGCAACAATATATATATGCTGCAAAATTGAAAATAAAACCGATTGTTTGCTAATAATTAACCAGCTGTTTCCCAATAATTAACCAGTTGTTTCCCAATAATTAACCAGTTGTTTCCCGAGATTTCAGCTTCATCTATTTCATCTATTAGTTCTGTCATGACCTATTTCTATAGCCGATGAGACATCCATTATAACGTGATCTCTTCTTCGCTACTGTACAGGACCTTCATGACAAGTCACTTACTAAACATTTCTCCCGCCCATGCCCTCATTGTATTTCATTGCATTTCAAGACATGGGAGGAGGAAAGAGACCGTTTATCTATGTTACTACGATTCCTTCAATATTGCAATCCCAGCCAGTCTGTGGAAGCCCCATCGGCTTCATTAGAAAGAAAGAAATCATGAAAGACACTACAACTCATAACATCAACTGCTTCTAGAAGCTAGCGGCTGGGGTCGAACTTTACGTCATCATCATCTGGTCTATTTCTTTCAGAATTGATAATGTTTCGTAGCTCCATCAATTTTATGATGGCATGTTGATGTTTCTATAAATCCATGTGCAATTTCCTATAAATCCCTAAAATGTATGGACATACTTTTTTGACACGTTAAACGACATGATGGAATGAAGAAAACAAGGAAGGACATGTAAAAAAAAAAAGTAAAGTGCCCCGGTAACGCCAAGTGGCGTATAGGGAATATGGTGTTAGTGACCCTATATTTTACAGACCTTCGGCACATGATTTTTGGGGTAATGTGGTCGGTATTACCCCCGTATCGCTTTACTTTCCCAGAAAAAAAACCCGGTACCCATTAAAGGCTGGGTGAACCGGATGTCGTCGGTTGGGATTGAACCCTACCTCTTTGTCCTTTGTAGTACAGTTCACTAACCACTGAGCTATCGCGGCTAAGGCAGGACATAGTCCATATAAAAATGAGAAGAGGACGATCTAAAAGACGATAAGCTAAGAACATTGAAGGTCAACTACCATAAGGAAGGTATTACGGAGGGACAACGAAAGTCAAAGACATCGGTATTCAAATGGGCAACATTCACAGACTAGTTGACCTTATGAACTGAAACATCAGGTGGGACCTTCTGCGTTTCTTAAGTTCATGATAAGGTTGTTTTCTTTGTTTGACATTGATCTGGTGGACATGCTTTAGTTGTGACCTATCCAGGTGTGATCCCCCGTGTGGCAACAAGGCCCTCCTCAGTGAGGAGTGACAAGAATAGAGCCACTGTTACCCGCCACGCATGTCGTAAGAGACGACTAAGGAGTTTTGGAATTGTCGCCTGTGCAGTCGAGTAGAACATGCACGGAGCGACCTTGTCAACGAAATTTACCGATGCATTTTGGGAAATGCTGTCACTTGTGGTGGAGCGGATATGGGGAATTTCTGATTATAACGAACGAAACTGGTTCCATGGATAAAATAGAATAAAATAAAATGGAATAGATCTAGATAAGGTGTGGTCCAGTTTTGCCATGTCGGATTCTTAAATATTATGTAGAGCCAATCTAAAGATATGTATGTGAATAATCATGGGCAACTGAACAACAGGCAAGAAAATCACTGGAGGCTGTAGAAATGTGATTCTACAGAACAATGTTGAAAACACTATGGCCAGCTTAGAAGAGTAATGAAAATTGTATGAAGGAGATCAAAGCAAAGATATAGCTAATTTCAAATATTAGGATGAAACAATCATCATATTTTGGCCATGTAACGAGAAGAGAACAGCTGGAACAATATATTGTGACTACTTGGAAAGTTGTGGGACTAGGAGATAGATGTAAGCAAAGAGAAAATATACCAGACAGCTTAAGAGAATGGCTTGGCATAAGGTCAACAACAGAAATGATAAATAACTGTCCAGATGTAAAATTGTGGAGAGACATGATCACCTACGCCAGCAGACATGGCACTTGGTGATGATGACGGTCAAATCCTATTTCTTTTATGTCGATGAAACATCAGTGGTAAGGTGTAGACTAACTGATCACTTCACAGAACACACAGATTCCATGTTCAAACACTACCATATTCACGTGAACCTCCACGCTCTTTCACCTGGGACTGCCATTGTGGAGGAGGGTGTCCAAATTAATATCTCTGTTTTGTTATAGAGAGGCACAATACCTCAATACCAATCCCACACATGATTCTCCGTCTCTCACCTAAAATCAGGTACACATTTGATTTCTTCAAACCGACTGGACCGATCCAATTCTGCGTTTAAGTTTGAAAGAAAAAAAAACCATCACATACAAGATATCATATTCAAACTATCACATTCAATCCATCACATACAATAAATAACATACAAGCCATCACATACAAGCCATTCACATTCAATCCTTCACATACAAGATATCACATTCAAGCCATCACATACAAGCTTTCACATACAAGGCATTACATTCAAGCCATCTCATACAAGACATCACATTGATGAAATCACATTCAATCCGTCACAAACAAGCCATAACATTCAAGCCGTCACATTGAAGCAACTACATTCAATCCGTCACATACAAGCCATCACATTGAAGCAATCATATTCAAGCCGTCACATACAAGCCACCACATTGAAGCAACTACATTCAAGCCGTCACATATAAGCCATCACATTGAAGCAATCACATTCAAGCCGTCACATACAAGCCATCACATTCAAACCGTCACATTGAAGCAACTACATTCAAGCCGTCACATATAAGCCATCACATTGAAGCAATCACATTCAAGCCGTCATATACAAGCCATCACATTCAAGCTGTCACATTGAAGCAACTGCATTCAAGCCGTCACATATAAGCCATCACATTGAAGAAATCACATTCAAGCCGTCACATACAAGCCATCACATTCAAGCCGTCACATTGAAGCAACTACATTCAAGCCATCACATTCAAGCCGTCACATTAAAGGAACCACTTTCAAGCCGTCACATTGAAGGAACCACTTTCAAGCCATCACACTGAAGGAACCACTTTCAAGCATTCACATTGAAAGAACCCCTTTCAAGCCGTCACATTGAAGGAACCACTTTCAAGCCGTCACATTGAAGGAATCACTTTCAAGCCGTCAGATTGAAGCAATCACATTCAAGCCATCACATTGAAGCCATCACATTGAAGCAATCACATACAAGCCATCACATACAAGCCATCACATTGAAGCAATCACATTGAAGCCATCACATTGAAACAATCACATTCAAGCCGTCACATACAAGCCACCACATTCAAGCCGTCACATTGAAGTAACTACATTCAAGCCATCACATTCAAGCCGTCACATTGAAGGAACCACTTTCAAGCCGTCACATTGAAGGAACCACTTTCAAGCCGTCACATTGAAGGAACCACTTTCAAGCCGTCACATTGAAAGAACCACTTTCAAGCCGTCACATTGAAGGAACCACTTTCAAGCCGTCACATTGAAGGTAACACTTTCAAGCCGTCACATTGAAGCAATCACATTCAAGCCATCACATTGAAGCAATCACATTGAAGCCATCACATTGAAGCAATCACATTGAAGCAATCACATTCAAGCCATCGCATTGAAGCCATCACATTGAAGACATCACATTGAAGCCATCACATATAAGCCATCACATTGAAGCAATCACATTGAAGCCATCGCATTGAAGCAATCACATTCAATCCATCACTTTCAAGCCGTCACATACAAGCCATCACATTCAAGCCATCACATATAAACCATCACATTGAAGCAATCACATTCAAGCCATCACACTGAAGCCATCACATACAAGCCATCACATTCAAGCCATCACATATAAGCCATCACATTGAAGCAGTCACATTCAAGCCATCACATTCAAGCAATCACATTCAAGCCATCACATTCAAGCCGTCACATACAAGCCATCACATTCAAGCCATCACATATAAGCCATCACATTGAAGCAATCACATTCAAGCCATCACATACAAGCCATCACATATAAGCCATCACATTGAAGCAATCACATTCAAGCCGTCACATACAAGCCATCACATTCAAGCCATCACATATAAGCCATCACATTGAAGCAATCACATTCAAGCCGTCACATACAAGCCATCGCATACAAGCCATCACATTGAAGCAATCACATTCAAGCCGTCACATACAAGCCATCACATATAAGCCATCACATTGAAGCAATCACATTCAAGCCGTCACATTCAAGCCATCACATTAAGCCATCACATTGAAGCAATCACATTCAAGCCGTCACATACAAGCCATCACATATAAGCCATCACATTGAAGCAATCACATTCAAGCCGTCACATACAAGCCATCACATACAAGCCATCACATTCAAGCCATCACATATAAGCCATCACATTGAAAAAATCACATTCAAGCCATCACATTAAAGCAATCACATTCAAGCCATCACATACAAGCCACCACAATCAAGCCATCACATACAGACCGAACATTTGTACACTAAGCTCAATAACAAAAATAGTGCAAGTGGGTATTAGATGATTCATAAATTGAATAACTGACATGTTTATCCACGGACACATAACAGAACCGTTTTTAGAATGCCAAAAGTAAATTTACATAGATCGTATCGATTTTGAAAAGGGTTTTGACAGCGAACTGCAGGCTGTTTGTGGAAAAACACCGGGGCATATTTAATATATAACTAAATAGTGACAAACATGAATCACATGTGTACGTGTAGTTTGGATTGAAGAAGTCACACATTGGCGTAAAAGTCTGCGCTTATCAAGGGTGTCCATGTCGCTATTCCACTTATTCTTCCTTTCAAATCCATGTGGAGCATAGGTCTTCAACAAGCACGTTCGGGTCCCTGTGGAGCATAGGTCTTCAACAAACACTTTTAGCTGTTTGTGGAGCAATGGTCTTCAACAAACACTTTCAGGTCCCCGTGGAGCATAGGTCTTCAACAAATACTTTCAGCTCCCCGAGGAGCATGGGTCTCCAACAAACACTTTCCAGGCCGTTCTGTTTCTTGCCATTCTTTTAAGATCATTCCATGTCTTCCCCATCATCTTCATCTCTGCTTCCATCTGTCTTCTTCAAGAATATATTGGTCACCCTATTTGTCGCTTCCCCTGGTGACTCCAAAGATGGCATTTCGTGTAATACTTTCAGTTGCTTTCCGCAGTGTGTGTCCTATCCAGCGACAACGTTTTCGTTGTATCTCTTTGTCCACTGGTATTTGAAGCGGTTCCACTACTGACAGTAAAGTGCAGTGCTCATTTATTATCTTCGTCACAGAAGGGGTCTTCGTCACAGAAGGGGTCTTCGTCACAGAAGGGGTAAAGGCATGTAAGTAAGATGCTCCTGCAAAAAATGTGAAAAAAGGGTCCTCTTTCTAATACTTCTTCTTTCCTTCCTTGTTTACTTTTCAGCGTCGAGGGAAGATATAGTGTGAAGTATCATGCTCTTCTGGTGGCTTCTTCTGCTGCTAATTTTCTAGTGTTTCTAATATTCTATGAATCCATCGTCTCGTAGTCAACCCTTGAATATGGTGTTTATCCAAATTTATTGAAGGCTAGTTGTTTTGTGTTCTGATCTTTCAGTTTCATCACGTGACCAATCTATTGTGTCTCTTGTTTTCCTTATGTATTAAATGGCGAGAGTCCTACCTACCTTTTTTCCCTCAGTTCTTTACTTCTGATTTGATTCTTATTCTGATATTATTCTTATTATATTTATGCCATGGGTCTAACAATATTAGGAAGAAACAATCATAATTTTTTGACCATGTAATGAGAAGAGAACAACTGGAATATGTTGTAACAACTAGAAAAATTGAGGGACGAAGAGATAGAGGGAAGCAAAAAGAAAAAATACCTGACAGCTTAAGATAATGTCTTTGCAGAAGGTCAACAACAGAAATGATAAATAGCTGTCGAGAACGAAAGTTGTGGAGATACAAGATTATCTACGTCAGCAGGCCCGGTACTTGATGATGATGATGATGGGTCTAACACAGTTAATTTCAATAGTGGTAATTGTTTTTTTTTGTTTTTCTGTCAATATTCCTGTATGGTGCAGAAACATGGACATTAGACAAGAAAACAGAACAGAAAATTGAAGCCTTTGAAATATGGATTTATAGAAGAATAGGTAGAATTGGATGGAAACAAAAGATAACAAACGATGAAGTTTTAAAACAACTGAAAATGAAAAGAGAACTGCTGAACACAATTAAGACAAGACAAATTAAATTTTCGGGGCATGTTAAAAGACACAACAGCCTACTAAAAGTAATATTAGAAGGAAAAATACAAGGCAAAAGAGGCAGAGGCAGACCAAGACTAACATGGACGAGTAACATCAAAAGATGGACAAGTCAATCTATGTCAGCCTGCACCATCAAAGCAAGAAACAGAGTAGAATGGCGATCCATGGTAGCCAACCTTCGTTGCGGAGAGGGCACACGATGATGATGATGATGAATTGTTTGTATTGTAAAGGTAAAGTATGAGACTTGAACCGGCGTCTTAGCACTCGAGTTTTCGTCCATATGTGCTCGGCCGCCTATCCAGAAGTTTTCGGAGACTTCTGGATAGTGTCGCTTCAGGCATCAAAACTCAAGAAGCGAGGTGGCATTCCTCACCTTCCCTGAGTACTTCCATAGGTACCCATTTTTGCCAGCGGCTGCGTCGACCGCGGGTGTATTTCTTTTCCAACCACGAGTACAACCCACACTGCTTCCAGTGGGAATCGAACACGGGTTGTCCGAACATCGGTAGCCCAGTCTGGAGGTTTTCCCAAGGAGATAAATAAATAATCAATTTTTATTATTCTAGAGGGAAACTTCCGAGGCGATAATCCGCGAATCAGTTCAGAGGAAGAGGTATGTTTACAGCACTCGCAAAAAAAAAAAAAGACAAATCATCAACAACCAAAAAAAAAACTAAAACAATATATGGTCCGAAGCAGGATCGAACTCGTACTCCTTGGCACATCGCCTTGCCACTAAAAGTCAAACGCTAGGGAACACTGCCAACTCGGCTAACTAAAAAATAAGCCATCATTGGCGATGTCTTTCGCTCAGGTGTTCTCATGACATGATATAGCATAAAATTACGATCACAGCTCGGGAATAAATTGTGTATCTGTATTTCCCAACTAGGCTAGTGAGACTTTTTGTACTTGAGTCTAACGCTTATTAATAACATTGTATGGTAACAGCTTTTCACAGGTGACGGGAACACGACGATGCAGTAAACCTTCAGCTGTACGCCATACTGGCAGATGATCTACTTGGCCACAACGTCGTTTTATTCTTGTGTTGTCCCTCGCCTATGTTAAGCAGTAACCATACACCTTTTTTAAATTATCCTTGTTATTCTTTTAATATTATATATATATATATATATAAAGTAAAGTACCCCCGTCACGCCAAGTGGCGTATAGGGAGTATGGTGTTAGTGACCATAATTTTACAGACCTTCGGCACATGATTGTTGGGGTAATGTGGTCGGTATTATATTTATATATATATATATATATATATATATATATATATATATATATATATATATATATATATATATATATTTTATAATATTATTATTATATTCAGACTTCTTCTTGAGAAAGCTGTGGTAGCGAAGTGGTTACTGGCTGTCTTCTCCCCCCCCCCCCTTCTTTGATAACATGATGTACAGTTCGATCGCGATGACGACTTTCAGGTTCATCCATCTATAAATTGGTACCTTATCTTTCTTTACGGAAATAAAGTACAGCCACGGAGAAATGTTGATCACATGACCACGAATTTCACAGCTGGTAATAAATAATATATTGGTACTAGCATCACATATGACATGGGGATTAACGAGGTTATTTCCTGTTCGTTTTTCCTCTTTTTGAGTACTGCAGAACTGACATTAAAATGGAAAAAAAAAATACAATAAAAATTAATATCAAAATGCGATGATCAACTTCCCTAAATCAAACGCGAGAACACACGGGCTATACTGTATTGCCAGTACATTCCATCATGTACATCAGAGAAGACAAAAGATTGTTGAAACCATCGTCTAGCACCATGCCTGCAGGCGGACTAATTTGACTTATTGTTGATAAAATAATTCTGTTGGTAACAGGCTATCTAAGTACATTTATGAAACTGCCTTACAAAACTAACTAAATGTTACAGAACTGTCTTAACTAATCCAATTTTACAAAACTGCCATAACTAACTAGCTAAATGTTACAGAACTGTCTTAACTAATCCAATTTTACAAAACTGCCATAACTAACTAGCTAAATGTTACAGAACTGTCTTAACTAATCCAATTTTACAAAACTGCCATAACTAACTAGCTAAATGTTACAGAACTGTCTTAAGTAACCCAATTTTACAAAACTGCCATAACTAACTGGCAGAATGTTACAAAATTGTCTTTAACTATCTAACTAAATGTTACAAAATTGTCTTTAACTATCTAACTAAATGTTACAAAATTGTCTTTAACTATCATAACTAAACGTTACAAAATTGTCTTTAACTATCTAACTAAATGTTACAAAATTGTCTTTAACTAACTGACTAAGTAAAAAGATGAACAAGGTGGAGAAGAAAGTCAGAAAAGGGAGACAAGGAGAAGGACGAAATAAGAGGAAGAAGAGGCTCAGAAAGAGACAAAAAGGATGGCGAAGGAAATTAGAAGTAGTTAGAAATATGAATCAGAATAAAGAAACGAAGAGGGTGAAAGTGAACTTGATTAAAGAAACGAAGAGGGTGAAAGTCAATCAGAATAAAGAAAGGAAGCGGGTTAAAGTGAATCAGAATAAAGAAACGAAGTGGGTGAAAGTGAATCAGAATAAAGAAACGAAGAGGGTGAAAGTGAATCAGAATAAAGAAACGAAGAGGGTGAAAGTGAATCAGAATAAAGAAACGTAGAGGGCGAAAGTGAATCTGAATAAAGAAACGAAGCGGGTGAAAGTGAATCAGAATAAAGAAACGAAGTGGGTGAAAGTGAACTTGATTAAAGAAACGAAGAGGGTGAAAGTCAATCAGAATAAAGAAACGAAGTGGGTGAAAGTGAATCAGAATAAAGAAAAGAAGTGGGTGAAAGTGAACTTGATTAAAGAAACGAAGTGGGTGAAAGTGAATCAGAATAAAGAAACGAAGTGGGTGAAAGTGAACTTGATTAAAGAAACGAAGAGGGTGAAAGTTAATCAGAATAAAGAAACAAAGTCGGTGAAAGTGAATCAGAATAAAGAAACAAAGTCGGTGAATGTGAATCAGAATAAAGAAACAAAGTCGGTGAATGTGAATCAGAATAAAGAAACAAAGTCGGTGAATGTGAATCAGAATAAAGAAACAAAGTCGGTGAATGTGAATCAGAATAAAGAAACAAAGTCGGTGAAAGTGAATCAGAATAAATAAACGAAGAGGGTGAAAGTGAATCAGTAAAATAAGAAGAGGAAGAAGAGGAGGACGAATATAATGATGAGGTGTCTAAGAACGTGCATAATGGATACTCGGTGTGAGAGTTGAGAATCGTTAATGTAGCGTAGATGTAGTTGTAACATTAGAAGATATTGTATGTGACAGCATTTGTCATTATTCATTATGTAATGCGATACATCGCTGGCCAGGTTGAATATCACAATCTGATAAATAATCAATCGCTGCCACGACAAAGGTCACACACATTTTTGTCGAATCTTTTCACTGCCTTGTGTATTCACACTCTCACATAAACCAGGTTGTACATATGATTAAAACTTGGTCCAACACGCCAAGACTAACTACTGTTAATTGTAAGTATATTTCCCTACCATCTAATACATTTTGTACAAAGACTGCCTTGTGTATTCACACTCTCACATAAACCAGGTTGTACATATGATTAAAACTTGGTCCAACACGCCAAGACTAACTACTGTTAATTGTAAGTATATTTCCCTACCATCTAATACATTTTGTACAAAGACTGCCTTGTGTATTCACACTCTCACATAAACCAGGTTGTACATATGATTAAAACTTGGTCCAACACGCCAAGACTAACTACTGTTAATTGTAAGTATATTTCCCTACCATCTAATACATTTTGTACAAAGGACAAAAGGTCGTGTTCGATATTGATCAACGTCTTCCAGGTTCACTCAGTCATAAATGGGTACCGGATTTTTTTTTCTAGGAAAGTAAAACGGCACGGGCGTAATACCGACCACATTACCCCAAAAAACCATGTGTCGAAGGTCTAAACAAATTACGTTCACTAACACTATATTACCATAAATCACTTGGCGTGACCGCGGGGCTCGTTACTTTACTAAATACATTTTGGATTACATTTTGGTAAAATAATCTCTCATTTTATATTTAAAATTGTATAAATTGTAAAATTGTTATTTTAAAACAACAGAGTTTATTTTACATTTTAACACTGCATAGTTCAGTTTATATTTTAAAACCGTACCGTCAATTTTATATTTTAAATTATAGAGTTTATTTTAATTCTAAGGTATATAAATGACTTTATTTATTAAAAGTGTATATATATATATATATATATATATATATATATATATATATATTTGTATATTATTTTTAGAAGTATTTAACTTATTTAATACTTAAAGTTAGTACTTTATTCGGTATTCTAAAAAAATGTACAGTTAATCTCACCAATAAAATATACGGTATATTTTATGTTTTTTAAAATGGAGTATTTTGATTGGTTAAAAGTATTATATTTATGTAAGCTGGAGAGCTAATTTTTCGTCTTTTTCTTTCGATGTTAAAACTATGTTTGGTGTGTTGTGCCGCAGTCTGTAGCTGTTATTACATGTGTACCTTTCGGCTTGATAAAATAGTAGGATTAACATAAGGATGCTGGCCTGGTCAACCCTTCCTTGCAACATATTAGTAGTGCACATCTAGTGTCGGTTCATTCTGACACGGGGAGCCATCCTTTGTTTTAGATTGTTCAACTACACCATCATGATGTGAGGTTTTGTCAAGAAAATTTGTTAATCACAACCGCCTCTGATTTTTTGCTTATTGCCTCCATGGCACACTCTATGAGTAACATGAAAGTTCTATCAATTATTTCAAGAGAAGACTTAGAGATGATGATGAGGAAGAGAAGAAGAAGGAGAAAATTTCAGGAGAAGAAGAAGAGAAGCAAGAAGAATAAGGGAAGAAGAAGAAAAAAGGAGAAGAGATGAGAGGAAGAATAAGAAGAAGAGGAACAAGAAGAAGAGGAGATGAGAAAGAAGAAAAAGAGGGGAAGAAGAAGTAGAAGAAGAAGAAGAGAAGAAGAAGTGATGAACAAGAAGAAGATATGAAGAAGAAGATAAAGTAGAAGAGGAGAAGAAGAAGAAGAGAAGCAAGAAGAGGAAGAAGAAGACGAAGAAGTAGAATAAGAGAATTAGAATAAGTAGAATAAGAAGAAGAAGAAGGAAGAAAGAAATACTCAAAATTAGTTTCTTTCTTTCTATCTGCTACAGAACAGTTGACTAGAAGATTTCTACAAATGACCCATACATCCGAATTTGGAAATGGAAAACACAAGCCACAGAAATGAGATTTTACCACAGAATGTTTTGTTTCTTCATCATGGAAGACAAGTCAAATTATAAACTTGGCAAAAATCAATGCAAATAGCATAGACTCACACAAAGAGAATGTTGCGTGGTTAGGCTAAAAGAGAAGACGTTTGTTTGTTATAATGGACAGTAAGGAAATGACTTTTGTGAATACATGTTATAATAATAAGGAAAGAAATGATGTATGTGAATAAATATTATAATGGAAATAACAGAAATGATGCATCTCAACATATGTTATAATAGTAAGAAAAGAAATGATGAATATCAATAAATTTTATAATGAAATGTAAGTAATGTTGTATTTGAATAAATGTTATAATAGTAAGAAAAGAAATGATGTGTGCAAATAAATGTTGTAATTGGAAAAAAAATAATGCTTGAGTAAATGTTATAATAGAAAGAAAAAATATTATAAAACAGAAAAAAGAAATATATGTGAATAAGTGTTAAAATTGAGAGCGTTAGCAGCAAAGTGGTAGAGCGCTGGCTTGGAGACAAACTAACCGTGGATTTGATCGCAGCTTGACGCTACCCATTCAACCCAAGTTTAAAAGATGAGTTCCAGGTTCAATGAGTTAAAGAAGATAAAATAACAGCGATGACGAGCACCGGCCTCCTCACATGCAAATTATGTGGTTTAATGCTTCACTCCCCAAAAGCGTAAAATAATCACATAATACCCTGTGAATGTAATAAGCTGGAACTATATCATAGAAATCACAGAAATCACCGATCTCCATCTGTTGATGACGTTTCACTCTGGCCTTGCAAATTTGTGACCTTAATAATTGATCTCCTTCCCTTCAGAAGTAGCCTTCTTGTAGACTATATTTCTCTTCTACAACGATGTTACATGGTCTTAGCAAAGATATGCATCAAAAGCTGCTGTTAAGTTAATTGTAATTGTGTGTGTTGCATGTTTGTTCCTGTTGAAGGCCTATTGAGCCGATACGTCGTTCTAATTCGTGTTGTCCGCTTATTACATGAAACTTTAATCATACAGTTTTTTTTCTATTTTTTTTTTTTTTGGTTTCATTTCTCCTAACATTGTTCTAGTAGCTCAAAGTAGACAAAGGAAGACTGCACCAATAACAACACATAAAATATATGTCAATAAGAATATATGTCAATAAGAATATATGTCAATAAGAATATATGTCACAATACCAATTTATCTATCTATCTATCTATCTATCTATCTATCTATCTATCTATCTATCTATCTATCTATCTATCTATCTATCTATCATCTATCTATCTATCTATCTATCTATCTATCTATCTATCTATCTATCTATCTATCTATCTATCTATCTATCTATCTATCTATCTATCTATCTATCTATCTATCTATCTATCTATCTATCTATCTATCTATCTATCTATCTATCTATCTATCTATCTATCTATCTATCTATCTATCTATCTATCTATCTATCTATCTATCTATCTATCTATCCATCCATCCATCCATCCATCCATCCATCCATCCATCCATCCATCCATCCATCCATCCATCCATCCATCCATCATCCATCCATCCATCCATCCATCATCCATCTATCTATCTATCTATCTATCTATCTATCTATCTATCTATCTATCTATCTATCTATCTATCTATCTATCTATCTATCTATCTATCTATCTATACCTACCTACCTACCTACCTACCTATCTATCTATCTATCTATCTATCTATCTATCTATCTATCTATCTATCTATCTATCTATCTATCTATCTATCTATCTATCTATCTATCTATCTATTGTCCTTTCGAGCCGAAGACGGCACATAGGGCCGAACTACAATCTCAAAAGCAGAAACCTTGCGTGCCAAAATGGCACATATTGCAGAGATCACTGCTTCTAAAATATACAATACCAATAAGACAGTATAATTACAACTACACTGGGCATGTATCTTTCTAATTGCAACATATAGTTATAAATCTGGGACAGTCTCGCAAAGAATAATAAAGTAATCTAGGTATATTCAAAACAAATTGATACAGAAAATATTAAGATGCATTGGATAATGAAAAGGAGTAATGAAGACAAAAGACACCAAAATTAGAAAGAAATGGCTAAAAGGGGGAATTAAAACAGCAAACACACACAGCGAGCTAGAAAGAACTGTAACGGAAGGTACAGTTCCTGGGCGATCATTTGAGGCAGGCAAAGAAGAAGGTGGCATAAAGACATCAAGGGGAGATAAACTATGACGACAGAAATAGGAAATGTGGGTAGAGATAGATATTTTTTGTTGTTGTTTGTTTGCGTTCGTCAGATTTTACCTCTGGCAAAGTCTCTAGAGGCTAGGAACTGAATTGTGCGTGTTAATCCATTTTTCTCTGTCAGCCGTGTGCGCAGGGGTCCCTCGCCGTACAGGCAGATAACTCCGTTGTTAGAAGTACTCACATTTTTTTCCATCGATGAACAATTGACGTTTCAAGCCGAGTCTCCCTGCTGAGACCTTGGGTGGTTACCACGAAGAGAAATTATAAATAAAAATGCCAACTGGTTTAGCCGGGATTCGAACTCACGACCTCTCTGTCTCAAGGCCGGCGTCTTGCCTCGAGACCAACCAGCCTCCTCCCCCCCCCTCAGACGAGCTATGATGAGCAATTGACACGCACCCCGATGATGATAAAATTTTGTTGCTGTGCAAAAACGTCAATGACCTTTCGAGAGTTTCTGGACAGAATGGTCAGCACCACTATCGGCCGCCTTGCTTTCCTAGAAAAAATTTTTGGCACAGATTTTCTGAGAATTGGTGAACTTGCAAATTGTCGATTTCACACACACACACACACACACACACACACAGAAATAGAGAGAGAGAGATACTTACACGAACACTTACACAAACACTCCCACACACAAACACTCGCACACACATAAACACTCACATACTCATACACAAGCACAGACAAACAAAAACTCTCAAACACAAACACTCTCACACACAAATCACACAAACACAAATGCCTGGTAGCAGCTGAGATGTACTGAGTTCAATTTATATAACGACCACTTCAGCTCTTCACCCCGTTCCTTAACTCACATTTCTGTCTTTAGCTACATTCTACAAATACATGTATATATCCCAGTCTTTCCTTTCTTGTACAATTCCCGTGTTATCTTGACACCTATCATTACCCGAAAAATCATGTGCTGAAGGTCTATAAAAATTATGGTCACTATCACCATATTTCCTATACGCCACTTGGCGGGAAGGGGCTCTTTACGTTTTTTACTTGACATTTATTCTTTCACTTTCCTCTAGAGGCAAGACGGACCGACCCTCTACAATACAGTCTTCTTCCAAACGTTGTGCTACCCATGCCAGATCTGGACTCTAGACTCAAGAAGAAAAATAACCACTACCGTGATGAAATGTATTAGACGAACGACAGGAAACAGCCTGAGAGATAAGATCAGAAATGAAGAACTAGGAAAAAAGCTGGCAATAATTCCAGCCATAGGATACATAACAATACAACAGATAATATATTTTGGCCACGTGATAAAACAGAGAACACCTGACTCAAGGGCTGACCACAAACAAGACTGATTGGCCGAATAAAAGAAACAGTAGGAAAAAAATAGCAGCAAAGGGTAAAAAAAAAAGAGCAAAACACCTCAAAATATATCTTCCCTTGACGCTGAAAGGAAAATGAGAAAGGAAAGAAGATGAAGAAGAATATATTTTCTTAAATAAATGTATTCTTTAAAAACCCACATAATAAAATTATTTGATAATTAAATGACAATCTCA
The DNA here is from genome assembly GCA_032433765.1 of Megaustenia siamemsis. Lineage (NCBI taxonomy): Eukaryota > Metazoa > Mollusca > Gastropoda > Stylommatophora > Ariophantidae > Megaustenia > Megaustenia siamemsis. Next base: position 74,615,333 of record JAVIAB010000108.1, read on the forward strand.
GTTGTAAAAACACACTAAAGTTGCACTTTCTATACCCTAGAGTATATGTAGCACAAACCCAAACGTTTATTCTTCATTTGTTCCTGTTTGAATGTAACATAATGTTACAAAGCTGCGATGTTGCAATCAGTTACTTTACACCAACTATTTCTCTCTTTTCTTCATTTATTCCAATTTTACTGCCAGCATCATCCACATTTCTTCCCCTTATCATAACTCCCTATATCATACTTGGGAAATTCGCTAAAGCCAACGATTTTATGAATGAACGAGAGTGAGGTATGCTGCAATTGATCCTGTGCGCGTGCGGAGAAATCCCGAAACCTGATCGGGAGAAAGTCTCTACAGACTGTACACTGTACCACTGTTCTAGTGGCCTCCCTGTACCGGTTCTAGAGTCGTCTTCAAGAATTTCAGGTCACGAAAGAAATATTCCTACGTCATTGATCTGTTGTGCATGAGAATGTTCATATTAACTGTGTGAGTATGAACAATATTTTTTGAATATATTCCTGCTACATTATTCCTGGAAACGTATGTGGGTTTATTTCTGCATGAATATATGGAGTAGTGTACACAATTATTTTCTGGAAAAGTAATGAGATGTGTTACTATATACCAGTAGTGAGGTTTTACTTTATACCAGTAATGAAGTTGCGCTTAACCAGTAATGGATATTTGTTTTCACAGTAATTGGTCTTGCATGATACAGAAGTGAATGCTACTTTATACAAATAAAGAAAATTGTTACAGCATAAAGAGAAGCAAAGTTGGAAGTGTTACATAATTTCTGTCTCAGGTAAGTTACAAATTATTTATTGTTACACAGGTAATGATTATAGTTTAGCAACAAAATATCTAATATTTTATTATTTAAAATCTCTCTCTCTAACATTATCATAAATCCCATATACTTGACCTGAATAGTTATTATCGTTAATACCATAATTATCATTATTATACTTTTCATTATCATCAATACCGTTACTGTTGTCGTTAACATCGAACTGAAATTTTCGTTCTCTTCTTGTTTTCCTCATTTTCTCTTTTGTTTCAATTATTACTGTCATCTTCTGAAATATCTCCTGTGATTTCGTTCTCTGTTTTCCTTTTTCTTTTCCGCTTTTTATTTTTGTTTACCGTGTAATTTTTTGTTCCTTTGGACTCGTAGCAAGCAGCAGAGCTGTTAGATAATTATATAACTGAGAACGGATTCACCCAAATGGATAGCTCCCAGCCTTAAATTGTGCCGAATTATTTTAAGAAGGTAGAATAACCTGACATGATATTAACCAAACCACCAATACATTATGTCGGTGGTTCATGCAAAATAGGAGCTATCTATCTGTCTATCTATCTATCTATCTATCTATCTATCTATCTATCTATCTATCTATCTATCTATCTATCTATCTATCTATCTATCTATCTATCTATCTATCTATCTATCTATCTATCTATCTATCTATCTATCTATCTATCTATCTATCTATCTATCTATCTATCTATCCATCCATCCATCCATCCATCCATCCATCCATCCATCCATCCATCCATCCATCCATCCCATCCATCCATCCATCCATCCATCCATCCATCCATCCATCCATCCATCCATCCATCCATCCATCCATCCATCCATCCATCCATCTATCTATCTATCTATCTATCTATCTATCTATCTATCTATCTATCTATCTATCTATCTATCTATCTATCTATCTATCTATCTATCTATCTATCTATCTATCTATCTATCTATCTATCTATCTATCTATCTATCTATCTATCTATTTACTTTTCGAGCCGTAGCCGGTCCATAGGGCATAGTCCCAGATACTCTTTCTCTTATCTAAATTTATATTCTAGCAGTTTTCAATCCTTCTAAAGATCATCATCATCATCATCGAGTGTCGTCTCCGCAACTAAGGTTGGCTACCATGGAGCGCCATTCTGCTCTGTCTCTTGCTTTGATGGTGCAGGTTGTCATAGGCTGATTTGTCCATCTTTTGATGTTACTCGTCCATGTTAGTCTTGGTCTGCCTCTTTAACAAAAAAATTCTTTCTTTCATTTTTCACCTTGTCAAGATAATGTTCCGTCACTACACACTTCTTTTCTTTCCCGCTGTCTCCTTCAGAGTTTCCATCAGAGTCTCCATGAGTCTCCATCAGAGTTTCCATCAGTCTTCATCAGAGTTTCCGTCAGAGTCTCCATCAGAGTTTCCATCAGAGTTTCCATCAGAGTCTCCATCAGAGTTTCCATCAGAGTCTCCATCAGAGTTTCCATCAGAGTTTCCATCAGAGTCTCCATCAGAGTTTCCATCAGAGTTTCCATCAGAGTCTCCATCAGAGTTTCCATCAGTCTCCATCAGAGTCTCCATCAGAGTCTCCATCAGAATTTCCATCAGAGTCTCCATCAGAGTTTCCATCAATAACAATTTTTTGGAGGGTGGGAGGGGGCTGGGGCGGAGAGGGATCTCGGGGACGGCATGGTATCGAGGTTCCCCCAGGAAATCTCTGACCTCCTTAGCGTTCACCCGTTAAGTGAGCCACATTGCGTTGTGTCGCTGACTAGAAGACAAAGCCGCGATATCTGCGCCATTCGGCCCGACACATCCGTCTTTCGGTATGGGTGGATAGATTTGCTTAACAAATGTTTGCCCGGACAGCGGCCCACTCTTTGCCCTACTCATTCCGACATTAAACTGCCAAATGTTCTTTAACGTGCGCGAGTGCACACGGGAACTCCTATTTTTCGGCGTTTTCCAAGCGGGAAAGACGTCAAGTCTCACTACCCACAGACCCGGGGAGGGGGGGGGAGTGGTAAAACCACGGAGACATCACTGGTTCGATTAAAAAAAAAAAAATTTCCCAACACCTATAGTAGGGATCAAACCCGTGACGTTCCTGCCCAGAAGTCGGCGTCTTACCTCTAGACCACACAGTTCTCCACACAGCCACAGATAATGAGTACTTTGATCATGTTGTCTGCGAAAATACAGCGATCTGGCGTGATATTGACCACATTACCAAAAATGTGCCACGATCAGTGGCAAAATCATCATAGAAACTTTATATTCCTCACACACCACAAATATCCAACTGATATGATTATATTTAACACTCTTTTGATGATTATAATTATTACTTATATGATGATTATATTAATGACAACTGGGGTTAAACAAGGATGTATTTTATCGCCCTTGTTATTTGGAATTGTTATGGACTTCACAATGAAGAAATGCTGCACTGGTAATAAAGGCATCGAATGGATACAAGGAGACCATTTGGAGGACCTCGACTTTGCTGATGACATAGTTCTCATCAGCAGTCAGATAAAAACGATGCAGGAAAACACAAATGAACTATCATCAATAGCCAGCAAAATTGGGCTTGAGGTCAATCATGAAAAGACTAAAGTCATGAAAAGTTTAATTCCAACAAGTGACAAAATATACATGGAAAACAAACCAGTAGAAGAGATCGATCACTTTATCTATCTTGGAAGTCACATTGATCGAGAAGGGGATACGAGCAAAGAAATTAGAATCAGACTGGCTAAAGCAGCAATGTCTTTCAGAAGCCTTGAAAAGTTGTGGAAATCAAAACTCATTAGCACAAACACAAAACTTAGGCTATTCAAATCAAATGTACTATCAACCCTTACGTATGCGTGTGAAAGCTGGAAAACAACAAGAGATATAGAAACAAAGTTGAACGCATTCGAAAATAAATGTCTAAGGAAAATACTTGGTATAGAATGGAACGAATTCAAAACAAACGAGGAAATTAGAGAAATCGCCAATCAACCACTAATATCTTCAGTAATAAAGAAAAGACGATGGTCATACGTTGGACATGTGATGAGAAGAGATAATAATCGAATAGCAAAGCAAGCCCTCATATGGGAAACAACAGGTAAAAGAAAAAGAGGAAGACCCAGGGAGACACTGAGAAGAACATTGATGAGAGAGGCAAGAGCAGCAGGAATCGGCTCCCTCAATGAGATAGAACTGCTTGCACAGAACAGAGACAGATGGCGAGATTTAATAAAATATCTTTAAAAGAAAACTGCTAGAACAAAAATTCATATAGGAGAAGGTGTATCTTGGTCTACGCCCTATGGGCCGTTACGGCTCGAAAGGTCAATAGATAGATAGATATTAATGACTAATTTGATTATTATATTTATTACTTGTTTGATGATTATATTAATTACTTATCTGATTATTATCAAATGAAAAGACGATTAGAGGCACAGAGATGGGATTTCTCAGAATAATATTGAAAGTTCCCTGGGCAGCTAAAAGACCAATGAGGAAGTTCTCAAAGAGGCCAACACAAAAAGGGAGCTCTTGAAAAAACATCAGAAAGAAGCAATCAACATTTTTCGGGCACATCATGAGAAGAGGAAAGTTGGAATACTTGGTTACAACTGGCAAAATAAAAGGAAAGAGAGATCGTGGGCGACAAAGAGAGAAAATACTGGATAGCTTGGTGTCATGGCATGGAAAACAGTCAACAACAGAACTGATACGATGCACTGTAGATAGAAGATTGTGGAAGGACATGATCGCCTACGCCAACTTGGTATGACACATGATGATGATGATGATTATTATATTTATTACTTATTGATGATTATATTTTTTACTTATTGGATGATTATATTTATTACTTTTTTATGATTATATTATTACTTATATCATAGTTTATATTTTTTTCTTTTATCTGCTCTAGAGTACAATTGTTTTATTTTCTTTGTGAATTCTTCTTTACCTTTATCATGTTGTTTCATTTGCTGTGACGCGACACTAACTTATCATCCTCAAACTAACTATCTCACAGTTTGTTAATTGTATCTTTCTCTTCATCATCATCATCACCATCCTCATCATCATCGTCATCAGGTACCAAGCCTTATGGTGTAGGTGATGATGTTTCTCCACAACTTTCGATCTCGAAAGTTATTTGTTTTTTCCGTCCTTGACCTCCTGTAAAGCCATTTTCTTAAGCTGCCTAGTATCTTTTCTCATTTCTTCTCTCTATCTCTTCGTCCCTTTTCCCCCAGTTGTCACAATATATTCCAGCTGACCTCTTCTCATTACATGGCCAACAAAGTATAATTGTTTCTTCCTGATATTGAAAATTAATTCTATTTTTTTCTTTGACCTCTTTCAAACCGTGTTCATTACTCTTCTTAGCTTTCTATAGTATTTCCAACATTTTTTTTTGTTAAATCACATTTCTACAACCTCTAGTGATTTTCTTGTCTGCCGTCTTGTTGTCCATGATTTACATCCATATGTTAAGACTGGTTCTACATAACATTTAAGAACTCTTTTTCTTTATAGAAAGAAATAGAACGCTGGATAGAATCAGTTCTTTTTTATCCTATAACTTTGGAGGGGGACCTTAGGAACACCATTGACAGATTGACTTAACCTTCTCCATTTCTCTCTGTCTTCAGTCATTTATTCATTGTCAGGTCGCATGCCATTGCAGAACGTAGCATTCACCACAACCCATCTGAACGAATGTCTGTCTCTAGCCAGATCTCCCACAGAACGTAGCATTCACCACAACCCATCTGAACGAATGTCTGTCTCTAGCCAGATCTCCCACTTCTTCTGTTGCCAGGTTCAGGGTCTCATTAATTTTTTCTTCTTGGTCTGTTCCTGATGCGGCGCTCGCGTACCATGACTTCCATTATTGTTCTTTCCAGCCCGTTGTGTCTTTGGCGTGGCCATATTGTTTTAATTTCCTCTGTAGAATGAGTTTTATAAGCCAGTTATTTTTGTTTTAATCTTTTAGTTTCAATCAACCTCTTCATTGCTCTTTTTCATTATCCAAGGCATCTTAAGGAATTTGTTCGTTTCGAATGAATCGATTTTCTTCCTTGCTGTTTGTGAGATAGTCCACGATTCACAACCATACGTTGCTATCGGAAAAAATACATGTCTTCAGTGATTTTAATTGTACTGTCTTGCTGGTGTTGTACCATATGTCCATCATGACATTTTTTTTCATTTTGTCCGCCATGATTTCTCAGTCTTTAATCGGTAGTTTGTAGTTACTTTTTGATTGGTTCAGGTCAATTAACACCTTAGGTCCCAGTGTGCCCTGAGCCCGATACCATGCGTCTCGAACTCCTGCTTTCAAGACCGTTGTCGACCGAGTCGATCCTCCACTCTTACTGCCAGCAGTTGTGTGTTCTATAGAAGGGAGACTTCTTTCCTTAACTTATCTTCCGTATTTTAACCTGCCTGCTAAGGCCGTTGCCCCCGGGGTGGCGCTGCCGTTCACAAGTAGACAGGAGGAGTCATGTTTGGACTGGATAGTAATGAGGGAACTAAATAGGCTCCAGCGCCGCCCCTGAGGAAGCGATGTGGCTGCCTCCTGCCGCGAGATACTATCCCTACAGACTTCACTCCCCCCCCCACACACACACAGTCATTCTTTGTTATTCTTAAAATTCGAGACCTGCTCTTTCTTTCTTGGTATCTTCCCATCTCTTTCTCTCTCAATCTCTTTCTCTGTCAATCTCTTTCTCTGTCTATCTCTTTCTCTGTCTATCTCTCCTTCTTGCTCCTTTAACATGTCTTTGCAGAATACGACCAGACGATCGAGATTTATTGTCAAACCATTTAAATTCGCACATCTTCATCAACAGATCATCATGCACTCCTATTGCTTGTTGTAATCCGTTTACAAACTTTTAAATTTGTAATACGATCTAAGTAAGAGATGCACAAAACCTGACGATAATATTTATCTCACAGCTAGAGTATGTTCATCATCATGTGTCTGAAAAATGTTGGTTGTTTTTTTCTGATGTTTTGTAGGAGCTCCCTTTTTGTGTTGGCCTCTTTGAGAACTTCCTCATTGGTCTTTTTAGCTGTCCAGGGATTTCAACATTCTTCTGAGAAATCCCATCTCTGTGGCCTCTAATCGTCTTTTCATTTGTTTGTTTGGGGAAAACAAAACAAACAAGCAAAGAAACAAACAAACAAATAAACAAACAAATGAAAAGAGTAAGTTCTGATGTGGGTTTTATATAGAAAGATGCTAAAGTTTCTCTGGAGAGCCAAAAATTGCTATGTGGGGATGCTGAAAGAGGCAGATGAAGAGGGGAAGATAATAAACACAATTTAAAAAAGATCAGTCCGGATTTTTGAGGTAAGTTTATGGAATAGGTGGGTTCGAATAGTTAGTGGTAACAGGAAAAATAGAAGGCAAGGGCGATTGAGGTAGACAAAGGGAAAAGATGGCGTGACACGCAAGCACATCAAATGTTAAATAGCGCAGGATTTATTGTTCTTTGTTTGGTGTTCGCCAGTTTTGACCTCTGACGAAGTGCCTAGAGGCTAGAAACTGAATTTTGCGTGTTAATCCGTTTTTCTGTAGCAGCCGTGTGCACAGGGGTCCACGCCGCACAGGCAGAGAACTTCGTCACATAGTACCATTGCTGGTGTATTACGGGGGACAACGATAGAACCAGAGGTATAAAGGCCGCTTGGTCAAGCAGTCGCCACGACGTGTGCGACTCAGGATTTTTATTTCACCCCGATAGAAAAAATCCTTTCTGTCTACCGCGGGTTTCGAACACCGAACGTCGGCTTTTCAGCTAGCGGAACAGTGGTTTTAGCCGCACGGCCACGCGCACCTCCTACTGCCAACTGGTGCAGCCGGGATTTGAACCCACAACCTCTTGACCGACCTATTGCCTCGAGACCAAGCAGTCCCCCAGATTGAGAGTTCTAGAGGAGCGTTATATTAGAAGTCTCTCCAAGAATAAATCTGTCTCTTGTAATCTTCTTCCACTTCTTCTTTCTTTTTTTTAAAAAAATACTATCTTTCCACTGATCTAATTCTCATACCATTTGTGTCATTGTCTCCATGTCCTGCTACACTCTTTTCATTCTTTAGTTTTATATAACTGACCGTCCTGAAACGTTCTTTATATTGCCAATCATATTCTAGTCTATTTCATTTTCTTAATCTTCCAATTTCTGTATTCCTTCTATAATTCTCGTATGCATGATTAGTTCTGTTCTTATTTTCTCCTGCAGGGTTAGTTCTTTTCCCAGTTTCTTCATCAGCATTAGTTTTTTTTCCAGTTTTTCTCCTGCTGGATTATTTTTTTCCTTGGTTTCTTCTGCAGGATTAGTCATTTTCCAGTTTTCTTTAGCAGGATCTGTTCTCTATTCCTGCAGTACTAGTTCTTTTCTAGTTTTCTCCTTCATGATTATTTCATTTTTCATTCTCTTTTGCAGGATTAGTTTTTGTATAGTTTGCTCCTTCAGAATTAAATATTTTCTCATTCTCTCTACTGCCGCATTAGTTCTTTTCTCATTCTCTCTACTGCAGTATAATTTCTTTTCTCATTCTCTCTACTGCAGTATAATTTCTTTTCTCATTCTTTCTACTGCAGTATAATTTCTTTTCTCATTCTCTCTACTGCAGTATAATTTCTTTTCTCATTCTCTCTATCTATCTATTGACCTTTCGAGCCGTAACCGGCCCATAGGGCGTAGACCAAGATACACCTTCTCCTATATGAATTTTTGTTCTAGCAGTTTTCTTTTAAAGATATTTTATCAAATCTCGCCATCTGTCTCTGTTCTGTGCAAGCAGTTCTATCTCATTGAGGGAGCCGATTCCTGCTGCTCTTGCCTCTCTCATCAATGTTCTTCTCAGTGTCTCCCTGGGTCTTCCTCTTTTTCTTTTACCTGTTGTTTCCCATATGAGGGCTTGCTTTGCTATTCGATTATTATCTCTTCTCATCACATGTCCAACGTATGACCATCGTCTTTTCTTTATTACTGAAGATATTAGTGGTTGATTGGCGATTTCTCTAATTTCCTCGTTTGTTTTGAATTCGTTCCATTCTATACCAAGTATTTTCCTTAGACATTTATTTTCGAATGCGTTCAACTTTGTTTCTATATCTCTTGTTGTTTTCCAGCTTTCACACGCATACGTAAGGGTTGATAGTACATTTGATTTGAATAGCCTAAGTTTTGTGTTTGTGCTAATGAGTTTTGATTTCCACAACTTTTCAAGGCTTCTGAAAGACATTGCTGCTTTAGCCAGTCTGATTCTAATTTCTTTGCTCGTATCCCCTTCTCGATCAATGTGACTTCCAAGATAGATGAAGTGATCGATCTCTTCTACTGGTTTGTTTTCCATGTATATTTTGTCACTTGTTGGAATTAAACGTTTCGTCGGAGCGGCCATTGTTCGCACATTCCAGAATCCTATTTTTGTTGTTGTTTTAGGGCCGAAAAAACTATCACTACTATCTACTGCTAATTTACACATTCTGTATCAGGTCTACGTTTCATTAACAACATCGTTTTTACGATAGCGGCTTGTTAAACCTCTGATCAACGGTTCTATACCAAGCCGGAGAAAAATAATTCCTCCATTTTGGAAACAACCGGAAACGATTCTCTCATTCTCTCTACTGCAGTATAATTTCTTTTCTCATTCTCTCTACTGCAGTATAATTTCTTTTCTCATTCTCTCTACTGCAGTATAATTTCTTTTCTCATTCTCTCTACTGCAGTATAATTTCTTTTCTCATTCTCTCTACTGCAGTATAATTTCTTTTCTCATTCTTTCTACTGCAGTATAATTTCTTTTCTCATTCTCTCTACTGCAGTATAATTTCTTTTCTCATTCTTTCTACTGCAGTATAATTTCTTTTCTCATTCTCTCTACTGCAGTATAATTTCTTTTCTCATTCTCTCTACTGCAGTATAATTTCTTTTCTCATTCTCTCTACTGCAGTATAATTTCTTTTCTCATTCTCTCTACTGCAGTATAATTTCTTTTCTCATTCTCTCTACTGCAGTATAATTTCTTTTCTCATTCTCTCTACTGCAGTATAATTTCTTTTCTCATTCTCTCTACTGCAGTATAATTTCTTTTCTCATTCTCTCTACTGCAGTATAATTTCTTTTCTCATTCTTTCTACTGCAGTATAATTTCTTTTCTCATTCTCTCTACTGCAGTATAATTTCTTTTCTCATTCTCTCTACTGCAGTATAATTTCTTTTCTCATTCTTTCTACTGCAGTATAATTTCTTTTCTCATTCTCTCTACTGCAGTATAATTTCTTTTCTCATTCTTTCTACTGCAGTATAATTTCTTTTCTCATTCTCTCTACTGCAGTATAATTTCTTTTCTCATTCTCTCTACTGCAGTATAATTTCTTTTCTCATTCTCTCTACTGCAGTATAGTTTCTTTTCTCATTCTCTCTACTGCAGTATAATTTCTTTTCTCATTCTCTCTACTGCAGTATAGTTTCTTTTCTCATTCTCTCTACTGCAGTATAATTTCTTTTCTCATTCTCTCTACTGCAGTATAATTTCTTTTCTCATTCTCTCTACTGCAGTATAATTTCTTTTCTCATTTTCTCTACTGCAGTATAATTTCTTTTCTCATTCTCTCTACTGCATTATAATTTCTTTTCTCATTTTCTCTACTGCAGTATAATTTCTTTTCTCATTTTCTCTACTGCAGTATAATTTCTTTTCTCATTCTCTCTACTGCAGTATAATTTCTTTTCTCATTTTCTCTACTGCAGTATAATTTCTTTTCTCATTTTCTCTACTGCAGTATAATTTCTTTTCTCATTTTCTCTACTGCAGTATAATTTCTTTTCTCATTTTCTCTACTGCAGTATAATTTCTTTTCTCATTTTCTCTACTGCAGTATAATTTCTTTTCTCATTTTCTCTACTGCAGTATAATTTCTTTTCTCATTCTATCTACTGCAGTATAATTTCTTTTCTCATTCTATCTACTGCAGTATAATTTCTTTTCTCATTCTATCTACTGCAGTATTAGTTCTTTTCTCATTTTCTCCCGCAGGATTACTTCTCTAAAGTTACCGTCTTCATCCCCTAGAGCGCCATTCATTTATTTTACTCCCGCTTTCTTTATTTTTTTCTTCTGAATTTGGCCTAACGCTTCACTTTCTCATCACTTTGACATTCTTTTCTACATTCATTTACTCCACTGCGTGCAAAAATAGTACATCTCTTCTTATCTGATCTCTAGAAGATCATGAGCTAGGTGATGTATTGTCGTCATGTCGTGTCTGCGATTCAACTCTGATAAAGATCTCAAGTTGCCTCCCCGAGAACCGTTTACGTCCAGCTAGATTGTCTAACATTGTGAAGATCACCGTGCTCCACGCAGTGGTGGCCGTGTAGGTAGAACAGATCTAGTACTGGAGTCCTCTAGGATAAATAAGATCGAGCATCTCCATCAGAACCCCTGACATCAATAAAACCACTTATGTCCTTCAAATCACTGATCTAATAACTAACAATCTTTACGTAGTCCTACTTCTGGAGCCTGGCGGGAGAACATTCAGGACCAGAGGAAAAAAAAAAGCCCCTTGCCTATAGCTGTCGCCACGAGATGTTCTGGTCAGAAATTTTTTTTTTTTTTATTCTTTGCAGAAAAAATATTTTGCCCCCATATCGGGATTCGAACCGCGTTCTCCTGTTTTAAAGCACAATAAGCTATCGTTTCGACCACCAAACTGACGAAAATTTAAATGCCTTAGATATACCTAAGCGTAATCACAGGATTACCTTTAAAAAACTAATTCCAATAAATATGTTTAACATTGAGCACATTACTGCAGGTCCGATTCCAATATTGTAAACCTTTATTTTCTTTCTCCCGCTGTTCATTCCAAATTGTTCCATTGCAACTTCCTTTCTGCGCGTCGATTTTTCCCAAAAAAGCGGCCACTTTAATTATTCCAAAAGCAAATAAACAACATGCCAGAAAAACTAAACGAAAAAGCTGATTTTAAACAATCTATGGATGCCATACAAGCGCCAGAAACAGCGACGACATTTTTCTCTTCTTGGCTGTCTGTGCCGAGAAACACAAAACACATTTATTGAATATGGAGTGTGGAATTTATCAGACTTCATATTAAGATTGTGGCTGTTTCCATTCATCCCTGGAAACCATTTGATATTCTAATATCTGGGAAAGAAATTATCTACTTTTTTCTTGAAGTTATTTTGGCTTTTGCATGAAGAGATCCACTAGTGGTTAGTGAATTGGGCTACTGGGGGCAAGGTGTCGAGTTTTTGATCGATCGATTGGCTTGTAGGTTCTTTCTTCTTCTTCTTCTACCATTTTAGCTCCCAGTGGAGCATAGGTCTTCAACAAACACTTTCCAAGTCGTTCTGGTTTTTGCCATTCTTTTAAGATCATTCCATGTCTTCCCCATCATCTTCATCTCTGCTTCTATCTGTCTTCTCCAAGAATTCCTTGGTCTTCCTCGTGTATCTTTTCCCCTGGGGATTCCAAAAAGGGCCTGTTGTGTAATACTCTCATTTGCCTTCCGTAGTGTGTGTCCTATCCAGCGCCATCGTCTTCGCTGTATCTCTTTATCCACTGGTGTTTGACTGGTACATTTCCATAATTCTGTGTTAGTGATTTTGTCCTGCCATTTCCATCCCTTTATTCTGCATAAGCATCCGTTAATGAAAGTCTGTACCTTCGTGATTGTCAATTTTGTTGTTCTCCATGTTTCACAGCCTTAGGACCGCCTTAACATTTGAGTTGAACATTTTTATTTGTGTATTTAACCTAATTTCTTTGGATTTCCATATGTTTCCCAGTGCAATGAAAGCTCCTCTTGCTTTTGATATCCTTATTTTGGTATCATTTTCTGTTCCTCCCTCTTTATCTATATTACTGCCCAGATATATGTAAGATTGTACATCTAATAGAGGTATTTCTCGTAGTTTTATTTGGTTATGGCCAACTGTATTAATTCCCATAATGTTGGTCTTATCTCTATTAATCTTCAGTCCTAGCTGTTGTGATTTCTTATCAAGTATGCTCATTTTATCCTGCATCTGTTGATGGCTGTGTGATAGGAGAGCTACGTCATCAGCAAAGTCTAAATCATCAAGTTGTTTGGTCAGTGATAACTGGTGTTTTGAGTTATTTTCATAATCAAGTGTTTCAAAATACAAGCGCCAGAAACAGCAACGACATTTTTCTCTTCTTGGCTGTCTGTGCCGAGAAACACAAAACACATTTATTGAATATGGAGTGTGGAATTTATCAGCCTTCATATAAAGATTGTGGCTGTTTCCATTCATCCCTGGAAACCATTCGATATTCTAATATCTGGGAAAGAAATTATCTACTTTTTCTAGAAGTTATTTTGGCTTTTGCATGAAGAGATCGAGCAGTGGTTAGTGAATTGGGCTACCGGGGGCAAGATGTCGAGTTTTTGATCGATCGAATTTCTTGTAGGTTCAATCAGCCCAAATTGGGTACTGAGTTTTTATGGAAAAGAAAAATGAACAGCACTGGCGTAGGTATGACTAAACTACTTAAACCACTTGTCTATAGTTAAAAGGTAGAACTGTGGTTTTACAGAAAAATGTTGAGAACACCATGGACAGCTAAGAAGAGTAATGAAAACGTTCTGAAAGAGGCGAAAGAAAAAGGAGATCTAATTTCCAATATTTGAAAGAAACAGTCATCATTTTTTGACCATGTAATGAGAGGGGAACAGTTGCAATATATCGTGACATCTGGAAATTTGAAGGACGAAGATATAGAGGGAAGCAAAGAGAAATTATACTAGAGAGCTTAAGAGAATGGCTTGGCAAAAGGTCATCAATAGAAATTATAATTAGATGTCGAGATCGAGCGTTAAGAAGAGACATGATCACCTACGCCAGAAAGCATGATACTTAATGATGATGATAGTTAAAAAGATATGAGATCCAATATCAACTTCTCTACAGGCCAGTCTTATGACGTGGCAGTATTCTTTCTGTACAGTTTTATTTCTCAACTCTGCGGAGGTGCTATGGATCAACTATACAGCTGTAATCTGTTTTCGGATCAGAGATGGTCCAAGAAAAAAACGAAGATGATTACATTTCTCCAATAATTTATTATCAGTTTATTATCTCGAAGAATGTAGATTTATTATTATATTAATTATTAGTTATTAATTATTCTTTAATTCGAGCAGCACAAGAACGACAAATGATATAAACCACGACACCTTTTAGGTATCAGTGAAAAGAGAAAAGAAGAAGAAGAATTATTCTTTATTAAAACAATTTAAGGATAATAAATCGCAGGATAAATCACTACCTCAGACCTATGGGAACGTACCAGTCTAATAGCAGTGGGCAAAGAGATACATCGACGACGATTTCTCTGGTTAGGATACACACTGCGAAAGCCAAATGAGACTATTACACGACGGGCCCTGTTTTTTTAATCCCCAGAGGAATAGAAAAATAGGAAGACTAAAATATACATAGGAGAAGCTAGGTGGAAGCAGAGATGAAGATGATTAGTAAGATATGGAACAATCGTAAAAGACCCGATGCCTGCTGTTGTTGCCTTTCACCTCAGTGTTCTTATTTGTGTTTTTTCTAGTTCGGCGTCTTCTTCTTTTACTCCTTGGTTCCCATTTGAGTTTCATTGTTTATATGTGTACGTGAGTATGGGCGTGTGCACGCTTATTTAGAACAAATGAAGTTATGGAAGCCATCATAGATTTCTTGGAAATAGTTTTAGTTTCGTAGAAATAGCTCGCGGAATCTGGCACTGACATGTAAAGCTGCTTGTGGATTATTCTTGTGGGAGGCACTCTTGACTTAGTGTGTTCCCTAGCTTGCTGTGAGTGGTGTTGTGTGGAAGTGGATATTGATTTGGACTTGGGTGGATGGGTGTTTTAGTAGATAAAACTGTTGGCTGAGTGAGTCAGTGGATGAGTGAGTATGTTAATATATGGTTGACTTTATGGTTTAAAGGTGAATGAGTTAAATATTGATGCACTGAGTGAGTCAGTGAGTGGATGATTGAGTGTGTGAATATATGGTTGAGTTATGGTTGAAAAGTGAATGAGTTAAATATTGATGCACTGAGTGAGTGAGTGAGTGAGTGAGTGAGTGAGTGAGTGGATGATTGAGTGTGTGAATATATGGTTGAGTTATGTTTGAAAGGTGAATGTATTACACGTTGATAGAACAAGTAAATTATTGGTGCACTCTGTGAGTGAGTGAGGGAGTGAGTGAGGGAGTGAGTGAATGATTGAGTTTGTGAATGAGTGAGTGGATGAATGAATGAGTGAGAGAGTGTGTAAATGACTGAGTGAGTGGGTGAATGAGTGTGTGTTTAAGTGAACGGATGAAACTCATAGTGACTGAGTGAATGAGTCAGTGAGTGGGTGAATGAAAGAGAGAGTGAATGAGTGAGTGGGTGAATGAGTGAGGGAGTGAATGAGTGAGTGGGTGGGTGAATGAGTGAGAGAGTGAATGAGTGAGTGGGTGAGTGAGTGAGGGAGTGAATGAGTGAGTGGGTGAATGAGTGAGAGAGTGAATGAGATAGTCGGTGAATGAGTGAGATAGTGAATAAGTGAGTGGGTGAATGAGTGAGAGAGTGAATGAGTGAGTGAGTGAGTGGGTGAATGAGTGAGGGGTGAATATGTGAGTGAGTGAGTGGATGAATGTATGAATGTATGAATGAATGAGTTGATGAATGAGCTAGTGTGTGAATATATGAGTGAGCGAATGAGAGATTGATTGGATGAATGAGTGAGTGAATTAGTGTATGTATAAGTGAACGGATGAAACTTAAAGTGAATTTCACAAAATAATTGAATGATTAATTTAATTAATGTTAGAGTGATCGCGTGTGCAAATGATTAAGATTTAGTGAGTGATTATTGGTTATGGAAGGCCTCGGTATCACTGCAAGCGAATTAAAATCCATAATTGCTCAACCGCCCGTGCCAGTGGAATCATCCGAATTATAACTCATCTTCCAAACAAAAAAGGTAACTGTAGTCCCCATCATAGCAGTCTCAGCACACGTCAAAAGACATAAGGCGAAACCGCACAGAAAGTGAACACAGCCAACTGTTCCCTGTCATACGATATCATCATTCATCGTACACAATTGGAGTATCGAAACATGATCAAAATGGATGAGACACACAGCTCACGGTGTGCACAGAGCACTTAACTCAGTAGCTCCTGCAACAAGCCGGATTTAGTGAGTGAATTAGTAGGCGGGTGGATGAAAACTTGAGTGAATGGGTCAGTTAATGTATAAGTGGCGGATTAATTTAAGTAATGTGTGTACATGCAACTGAAGGAATGATTATGAAAAATCATTCATTAATTTACAATTTCATAGATCTAGTAAATGAATGAACAACCTGAGAAAGTGAGTGGTTATTTTGGTAAATGGTTAGATGAATGGTTAGATGCATGGCTAGACCAACGGTTAGATTATACCAGTGTGCGTGAGTGGGATCGTGTGTGTTATGAATACCAGAAAAAGTGAAAATATACCGAACTTGCACCTTTACTAGTTTGTGAATAGCACCGTTACTGTTTAGTTAATATCATCTTTTTAGTTGGTGAATATTACCTTTACTAGTCGGTGAATATCACTTTTACTAGTTGGTGAATATTACCTTTACTAGTTGGTGAAAAGCAGCTTTTACTAGTTAATGAATAACACTTTTATTAGTTGATGAATATCACCTTTGTTAGTTGGTGAATATTACCTTTACTAGTTGGTGAATATTACTTTTACTAGTAGTTGATGAATATCACCTTTAGTTGTTGGTGAATATAATCTTTACTAGTTGGTGAATATCACCTTTAGTTGTTGGTGAATATTATCTTTACTAGTTTGATGAATGTCACCTTTAGTTGTTGGTGAATATTATCTTTACTAGTTGGTGAATATCACCTTTGCTAGTTGGTGAATATTACTTTTACTAGTAGTTGGTGAATATTACTTTTACTAGTATTTGGTGAATATCACCTTTACTAGTTGGTGAATATTACTTTTACTAGTAGTTGGTGAATATTACTTTTACTAGTAGTTGATGAATATCACCTTTACTAGTTTGATGAATGTCACCTTTAGTTGTTGGTGAATATTATCTTTACTAGTTGGTGAATATCACCTTTGCTAGTTGGTGAATATTACTTTTACTAGTAGTTAGTGAATATTACTTTTACTAGTAGTTGGTGAATGTCACCTTTACTAGTTGGTGAATATTACTTTTACTAGTAGTTGGTGAATATCACCTTTACTAGTTGGTAAATATTACTTTTACTAGTAATTGGTGAATATCACCTTTACTAGTTTGATGAATGTCACCTTTAGTTGTTGGTGAATATTATCTTTACTAGTTGGTAAATATCACCTTTGTAGTTGGTGAATATCACCTTTGCTAATTGATGAAGAACACCTTTTCTAGTTGTGAACCAACATTTTTCTAGTTGGTAAATAGCACTGGACTGATTTTGTTTCGCACTCTTCGCATGATGATTCTTAGTAATGTCTTAGTCATGTGACTCATAAGGCTTATTGTGCGATAATCATCGCATTCAATCGCACCCGATTTCTTTGGTAGGGCTATGAATATTGATTTGAGCATGTCGTCTGGTATATATCAGCTGTTGTAGATATCATTCTATATTTTATTTCTAATGTGGCGATTCATGATTGTACAAAGAAATTACGACAGTGGTTTTCTGTTGCCTTCCGTCGGTTTGTTTATGGTTGGCTCCGCTAGCCTTTGACTAAAAAGTCTCACCAACAAGGCAGTGGGGTTATCACCGGAGTCTGTAGAAATGTGGTTTTACAGAAGAATGTTGAGAGTACCAAGGACAGCTAAGAAGAGTAATGAAAAATTTCTGAAAGGGGTCAAAGAAAAATGAGAACTAATTTCCAACATTAGGAAGAAACAATCATCATTTTTTGGCCATGTAATGAGAAGAGAACAACTGGAATATATTGTAACAACTGGAAAATTGAGGGAAGGAGAGATAGAGGGAAGCAAAGAGAAAAAATAACAGGCAGCTTAAGAGAATGGCTTGGCAGAAGGTCAACAACAGAAATGATAAATAGCTGCCGAGATCGAAGATTGTGGAGAGACATGATCACCTACGCCAGTAGGTACGGTACTTGATGATGAAATAGCACTGGTGACTGAAAATAACTGAGGTAAAAAAAAACACGTAGATTGCGAATCAGATTTAAGGCACTTGCTGAATTTTAGTCGTGGACTAAATACAATAGATAATCTTGCTGTAGCTCAGCAGTGTGCCACTTTATCAGTTCAGGGTCATGGTCTTGAGGAAGAAGGCAAAATTGGTTACGTCACCTTACTCGGTGTATTACGTTCCGTTCAATGCTCACAAATTGGGTACTGTGTCTGTAGGGAAATGTATCGACAATATTTCTAGCTCGAGACGAGGGTTATGGCTCTAAATACGAGTGACCAATAAGTGCGCAGATGGACATCTGGTTATGTTGTAAAGTACTCAATAGTTGAATATGTGAATTCCAGTGTGAACAGAGATGTGATTGGTTTGGAGTCGACACATCAATTATTGGAAAATTATCTTTATGACATTTACTCTATTTTTCTGGTGCCTGGCGCAGATGTTCGGTAGAGTGTCTTTTAGTGGGACCTAGTGAATATAGGTCGCAAGTCTCCGGAGGTGTTAAATAATAATTATCATCATTATGTGCCATTATGGTTGGCGTAGGCGATCATGTCCTTCGACAGTTCTCTATCCACAGTAAGTAAAGTAAAGAGCCCCGTCATGCCAAGTGGCGTATAGGGAATATGGTGTTAGTGACCATCAGTTTTTCAGACCTTCGGCACATGATTTTTGGGGTAATGTGGTCGGTATTATACCGGTGCCGCTTTACTCTCCCAGAAAAAAAAATGCCGGTACCCATTTAAGGCTGGGTGAACCCGGAAGTCGTCGATCAGGATCCAACCCGACTCTTGTCCTTTGTAGTCCAGTTTACAAACCACTGATATATCGCGGCTCCCTCTATCCACAGTGCATTAATTCAGTTGTTGACCGTTTTCTATCACAACATCAAGCTATTCAATATCTTCTCTCTTTGTCGTCCGCGAACTCTCTTTCCTTTCTTGTCTTATATTTTGCCATTTTAAGTATCCCAACTTCTCTCTTTGTCGTCCGCGAACTCTCTTTCCTTTCTTGTCTTATATTTTGCCATTTTAAGTATCCCAACTTCTCTCTTTGTCGTTCGCGAACTCTCTTTCCTTTCTTGTCTTATATGTTGCCATTTTAAGTATCCCAACTTCTCTCTTTGTCGTTCGCGAACTCTCTTTCCTTTCTTGTCTTATATGTTGCCATTTTAAGTATCCCAACTTCTCTCTTTGTCGTTCGCGAACTCTCTTTCCTTTCTTGTCTTATATGTTGCCATTTTAAGTATCCCAACTTCTCTCTTTGTCGTTCGCGAACTCTCTTTCCTTTCTTGTCTTATATGTTGCCATTTTAAGTATCCCAACTTCTCTCTTTGTCGTTCGCGAACTCTCTTTCCTTTCTTGTCTTATATTTTGCCATTTTAAGTATCCCAACTTCTCTCTTTGTCGTCCGCGAACTCTCTTTCCTTTCTTGTCTTATATTTTGCCATTTTAAGTATCCCAACTTCTCTCTTTGGCGTCCGCGAACTCTTTTTCCTTTCTTGTCTTATATTTTGCCATTTTAAGTATCCCAACTTCTCTCTTTGTCGTCCGCGAACTTTCTTTCCTTTCTTGTCTTATATTTTGCCATTTTAAGTATCCCAACTTCTCTATTCTCATGATGTGCCCGAAAAAGTTTCATGTTGCCCGAAAATTGTTTCTTTCTGAAGTTTCTTATTATCTCCATTTTTGTGTTGGTCTCTTTGAGAATTTACTCGTTAGTCTTTTTACCTTTCCAGGGAACTCTCAACATTCCTCTGAAAAATGCCATCTCTGTGGCCTGTAATCATCTTTTCATTTGTTCGTCCACTGTCTATGATTCACTTCCATAGGTCAGAATCAGCTCCATGTAAAACGGATGAATTTTAGTTTAATAATAAAGGCCACATATTGCAGTGCAGTCGATACCCAGTGTACATGTCAGAGTTATTTATTTTTTTTGTTTTAAGTTCATCCTGTGAGATAAGCAATCCTTCTGACAACCAAAACCAGTAACATCTTTCTAATATTTAGTTTAAATTCTCTTTCGCCAAGGGTTTCTAATGTTCAGTTTATCTTTCTCGTAGTGTGTTTCTAGTTTTCCGTCTGTCCGTATTTCTCACTAAGTGTTTCAGGTGCTCCATCTATCAATCTATTTTAATCTAGTGTTTCTAGTTTCGTGCATTTATCTTTTCCATCGAATGTTTCTAATGTTCTGTCCATCCATTTTTTGACCTAATGTTTCCATTTCTCTGTCTATACATTTTTTAACCGAGTGCTTCTAATTTTCTTTCTATCCAGTTTCTGACGGAATATTTCCAATGTTTTGTCTATTAATTTTTTTTACCGAGTGTTTCTAGTGTTCAGTCAGCCTATATTTTTCCATGTATGTCCTACTGGATTGTTTGTGTGTTTCTTGTGATAGCATTAGCTGATAGCTGTGTGGATTGTGTTTATTTGGTGTTTCTTCATATATTCTATATCGGGAGTGATTCCACCAACAAAACACAACAATGATTGGGATATCCTATTTTTGTTTTTAACTGACGCAGCCATTTTAGTCCTGTCTTTTCGGTGTTTCTTTTCGTCCAATAGAATTAACTGTCTTATCTGAATTAGTCGTCACTTCCAGGGAACTTCTTGGAAATCCGTAGAATCAATGCAGCACCAAATGTGTGCTTTTTCCGTAATTTTCCGTACGTGTGTGTAAGGAGAGTAGTTGCTGGTGTTTCTCAAGTGTTTATCTCTGATTTCAGACAAAAACTTTTTTTAGCATGTTGCTTTTACTGGAGTGCTTTTTTATTATTTGATTTGTTTCCCGTTAAAATTGTTATCTCTTCTTTCATCCTCTTTCTGTGTTTTTAATTTACTTTTATCTTCTATGTTTATAGTTCTATTCTTTCTTTTCTTAGATCTTCTCTATGTGCTCCTTGTTGTATTAACTCTGCTATGCATCTCTTTTTTTTCTGATCTATCTTCTCAATTTTCATTGATCACTGCCAAATCTTCACCGCAATATCTGTTGGCATCTCTCTAATTCGCTCTTTAATCATTACTGATTCTCTTGTTTTCATTCCAATGTTTCTTTTTTGGTTTTCTCTTACTTCTTGCGTTTGCGTACTCTGACCTCTTATTCTCCTCATATTTCTTGCATGAACGTACTCTCATCTTTGTCTTAATCCTCGCACTCTTTGCTTTAATAAATCCATCTACCTTTCTATTATTTTCAACTTTGTCCAATATACTATAGCTTATCTTTTATTATACTCTCTCTCTCTCTCTCTCTCTCTCTCTCTCTCTCTCTCTCTCTCCACTTTTTTCCTATTTCCCTCTCCGTTTGTCTTTCAGCGCCGATGGGAGATATAGTTTGCGTTCTTTTTCTTGTCTGTTAGCCTCTGTTGATGATCTGTTTTATTGTGTTTCTAACATTCCATCAATCCATCTTTTTTGTGTTCGGCCGTTGGCCCCGGTGTTCTCGTAAGTTTTATTAAAGGCTCGTTGTGTTGTGTTTTGCTCTTTCTGCCTCATCACGTGGCCAAACCACTTTTTTTTTTGTGTATTCAATGGCGACAATTATTCTCAGTTTTTATTTTATTTTATTCATTTATTATTTCTTGGGCTCTTTCCTTCCATGCGTGTTTCACATTTCATTTATGTCGAGATTATTTTTCTTATTGAGTCTAGCGTCCAGGTCTGACATTGGTAGCTCAACGTTGGGATGGGGACTGTGATGTACAGCAGTGATTCTCAACCTGGGCTATATGGGCCCAGTTTTTTCCATGGGGTGGATCTATAATGTAGCCTGTCTGGTGGTTGGGGGGAAGCTTTGGCACGAGACTAGGTGCCTATTCACTGAGAGGCAGATGCTTGTAGAATGTAACTCTCAGATATCAGTTTTTCCACTCAATTAACTGTTTCATTAGCGACGCTTATTAGAGAAGCGCAGATAAAAGCTACTGCCGGAGCTACTGAGTTTAGTGCTCTGTGTACACCGTGAGCTGTGTTTTTCATCCGGATCGTGTTTCGATATTATTCTGATTGCTTACGATGAACGATGATATCGTATGACGAGGGACAGTTCAGTTGCATTCATTTTCGGTGTATTATGTCTTTTGGCGTGTGATGTAACTGTTATGATGGAGACGGCAGTTGCCTTTCTTTGTTTGGATACTTCAATGAGATGAGTTTTAATTCGGATGATTCCACTGGCACGGGCCGTTGGGCAATTATGGATTTGAATTTTTGCAGTGATACCGGGGCTTCGACTAACCATAACCACAACAATAACCATAACCCTAACCATAACCATAACAATAACTATAACCCTAACCATAACCATAACAATAACTATAACCCTAACCATAATCATTATCATAACAATAACCATAATTATAACACTAACCCTAACTATAACCATAACAATAACCATAACAATAACAATAACCATTACCATAACCATAACAATAACCCTAACCCTAACCCTAACCATAACAATAACCCTAACCATAACCATATCACATCAAATTTACTAGGTGAACATCAAAAGTGACCACCCTCAATGGTCGGATGACCTTTGATGTCTATGGCGACATTAAATTTCATTTCCTTCTTCTTTCTCTCTCTCTTTCGCGCGCTCTCTCTCTCTCTCTCTCTCCCTCTCTGCTTGACCACAGGCGCCCTCTTCTCTTTAATCTTATGTTTGTTAACAAACTTCAAAGTAGAATCAAACAGACTTACAATTTTGCCAAACAGATAATTAAAGGACGAGGATTTTCTCAGTTCGCAGCTGCTGTGTTTAATCTCCCTGCATCGTAAAAGTATATCGTGACTAGCTTTACCCTTGATTTATGAGTACAAAAACAATTATTGTAATATATAATTTGTAGACATAACATGTACTGTTTCAATTACGCAATCAGACTATACAGATACGATAAATTTTGCAATGACATCATTTTTCATTGTTTTTGTATGGGAAGTTCTAAAGCTGTTTTATGATAATAGATTAGTTTAGGTTTATAGTTGCCAACATGGGACGTCACGTAGAATTTATCTCCATCGGTTTCAATGATTTTTTATCTTTTCTTATACGTGCTACTCCTTTAACTGAGTAGGTCATGACCAGCTTGATACAGAAGTATTGTCTCCATTAGTCAGTCGAGTGATTGCGACTGAATTTACGACTGACTCAGCAGGTCGGTGAGGGATACATGTTTTATGCTCAGAGATATACACAGAAGATGGAGATAGATAAACATAAAGTAGCAACGATAAATATATGCGGGATAAAATATAAAGAAGTCGAACTTATAGAAGAAATGACAAAAAGGAAAATTAAAATACTAGGATTAGCGGACACCAGAGTAAAAGGACAACAGATAAAGAAAACACACATGAACTACACGAAAATATTCTCAGGAGTCGACAACACAGAAAGAGCAACACGCGGAGTAGGTTTTATCATCGACCCAGAACACGCAAAGAACATTCTAGAAATAAAATACCATTCAGACAGAATTATCACAATTAAACTACTAGAAGACTATCGAAAAACAAATTACATTCAAATCTATACACCATGCAACAACAACGAAAGAGACAGCGTAGAATTCTACGACACATTAAATGAAATCATTAACAAGATTGACGAAAGTGACGACATGTTAGTGATGGGAGATTTTAATGGAAGGCTTGGGAAACGCAACAGTGAGAACAGTGACATCTTAGGATCCTTTGGCGATAAAACAGCTGAAATAAACGAAAATGGAAGCAGACTGCTGGATCTATGCAATCAAAATGATTTATTTATCACCAACACATTCTTCAAACACAGAGAGTCGCAAGTATACACCTCCTACAAATGGAATGACACAACATGCAGAAGCCAGATAGATTTTATACTAACAAGAAAAGAGAACAAGAAAAGAGTAACCGACAGTAGAGCAATCGCAAATATTACAGACGACGCGGATCACAAGATGGTTATGATCACACTAAGACAGCCAAAAATAAAGAGAATATACGAAAACAAACACAATAAGCGAAAAGAACAGACAATAAAAATAAAACAATTAAAAGATCAAGAAACAAGGAAAACCCTAGAAGAAAAACTAACAGAGGAATTCAAGAAACTTCCTATCGAAGTATATACAGTAGAAGAAGAGTGGAAACAATTTAAGAAAACAGTAACCAACATCTCTAAAACAGTTTGTGGAACGAAGCTAAGTACAAGAGAAGGGTAAATAAGCACCCCGTGGTGGAACGAAACAATCATAGAAGCAATTAAAGTAAAGAAGAAACTGTTTAAAAATTGGAGTGAGAACAAGAACCAAGAAAAATATAAAACATATGCCTTAGTTCGAAAAAGAGTTAAAATTTTGATCAAAGAAGCTAAGCTAAAGAATTGGACAGAATTCGGACAAAACATGAGCAGGGACTTCAAGACAGCCACAAGAGATTTCTACAAAGCAGTAAAAGTCACAAGAGCAAGAAAAGAAAACCATAATCCTACTGAGCTCATAAATGACAAAGACGGACAGCCAATATCAAATAATCAATGTATGCAACAAAGATGGAAAGATTATTTTGAAGACCTATTAAACATACCAACTACCAATAAGACAATAAAAACCACGCTAGAACTCACAATACTGAACCCAAAATCATGAAAGAGGAAATCGAAGAAGTAATCAAATATACACCAAGAAATAAAGCACCGGCGATAGATAACATACCAATAGAAATAATAGCACCAGCAGGAGAAACAGGAGTGCAATGGCTGCACAGAATATTTAATGCAGCATGGCACCAACAACAAGCCCCAGAAGACTGGCAACAGGCAATCATCATACCGATATGTAAAAAGAAAGTTAGCAAAGAGACTGCAATCAATATAGACATATATCTCTTCTCAGCCATGTGGGAAAGCTATGCGCCAAAATCTTGGAAAAAGGTTGAGACCAATAATAGAACTACAGTTAAGCGATTCTCAAATGGGGTTCCGAAAAAACAGAGGATGTACTGACGCACTATTCACATTAAAAAAGCTTGCAGAAAAAACGACAGAACACAATCAAAACGTATACATAGCCTTCATTGACCAGGAAAAAGCATTCGACAGAGTAAACAGAGAACAACTGTGGGAGATACTAATAACATACAGAGTAAGCCAACATCTAACCAACCTTATTAAAAGTCTCTACGTCAACAGCAGCCAAGGGTCAAAACAGCAGCAGGCTATACAGACCACTTCGAAGTTAGATCAGGTGTAAGACTAGGGTGCGTACTATCCCCCCTACTGTTTATTACATACATAGACCATTTATGCAAGCTAGCCAACCCATCAGAGATAGAGGAGATAAACGAGCTTTTATTTGCAGATGATCAGGCACTAATACATGAAACAATAGAAGACCTACAAGAACACTTAAACAAACTCAACATCTCAGGCACAAAATACAACATGAAAATCAACATCAAGAAAACAGAAGTCACGAACGTCGCCAAAAATAAACAGAAAATCAACATAACTATAGAAGGCAGACAACTAAAACAAGTAGAGGAATTCAAATACCAAGGAAGATTAATGACAAACGTTAATTCTCAAACAGCAGAGATAGAATCAAGATGCAACAAAGCTTGTCAAATCATCGGACAGTTATTACCACTATTGTCCAACAAGGAAATAACTACGGAGGCAAAAAGAGCACTATACAATACAATATTCATCCCAACGTTGTGCTAACAATGTCAGACCTGGACCCTAGATGCAAGAACAATAAGAAAAATAACCTCTACAGAGATGAAAAGTGTTAGACGAATGACAGGAAACAGTCTGAGAGATAAGATCAGAAATGAAGAACTGAGAAAAAAGCGAGGAATAGCCCCCACCATAGAATATATAAGGAAACAACAGATAAAATGGTTTGGTCACGTGACAAGGCAGAAAGAACAAAACACAACACAACGAGCCTTCAACAAACGTTGTGAGAACACCAGACCCAAGGGTCGACCACGAAAAAGATGGGTCGATGGAATATTAGAATCACTAGGAAACATAACAGCAGCAGAGGCGAACAGAAGAGCAAGAGACCGCAAATTTTATCTCCCCTCGACGCTGAAAGGCAGGTGAGAAAGAAAAGAAGAAGAAGAAGAGTCAATCGATGCTACAGATGTGTGCCGTCACTGCTAGACCACACTAAACCTATGTGCTTAATTCGAGATATTACGTTTTCCAATGAAAGTGTGCGACCGTGTTAAGTGCAACCATGCAAGTGCGACAATGTAAGTGCGACCAAGTAAGTGCGACCTCATAAGTGTAACCATGAATGTGCGACCTTGTAAGTGCGACCATGTAATTGCGACAATGTAAGTGCGACCATGTAAGTGCGACCACATTAGTGTAACTATGAATGTGCCACTTTGTTAGTGCGACCATGTAAGTGCGACCATGTAAGTGCGACCATGTAAGTGCGACCATGTAAGTAAGTTCGACCATGTAAGTGCGACCAAAAACATTCGGAAGGGCCCCATAAACACAACAAGGGTACACTCCTGGAACATTTTTCTGCGCAACCATACATCTTGATGCCAGACCGTACATGACAAAATAGTGACACTGACGCTCATAAATCTATGAATTGAAATAACAAAAGTTTAATCGCTTCCTACAAAATATCAAAATCGATATCTAACGAATGAAAATCATGCACAACAATAGGGGAATCCTTGATTTGACCAGCTGGCTCTATTGAAATTACAACCATCATATTGTAAGCATACATTTCTATGTAACTGTTTTGTGCATATAATTATATATATATATATTTGGCCTGCAGTGAAGCCATTCCGTTCTAAAAGCAAAGTCAAAAGGTCCATGTTGTGCAACTTTTCTTAAGTTAATTTATATTGTCCATGTTGCTATGATCTCATTGAGGAACAAAAGCAACAACACAGTTTGAAGACACTTACAGTTGACAAGATCACGTCTGGTAACCGGCCGTACGCTAATCTTAAGGTCTGTTGTTTGATGTGCGACGGGGATAATCTACTGTGTGTCTATATGTTCGGAATTGGAGTCAACAACGATGGCCTAACATCATTAAGCGCTATACACTTTTAAAAAATACGACGATCATCATTTTCAAGAGGACGTGAACTTCCATGGTATATGGTGAATAGGCGGCGGGAACCATTGAAGGCTATGCATGAAAAGTGTTCCTTGTTGCAGTTTCCTTATATTCCAAGTCCGGCTTGTTGCAGGAGCTACTGAGTTAAGTGCTCTGTGCACACCGTGAGCTGTGTATCTCATCCGTTTTGATCATGTTTCGATATTCCAATTGCTTTCGATGAATGATGATATCGTATGACAGGACACCGTTAGCTGTGTTCACTTTTTGCGCGGTTTTACCTTATGTCTTTTGGCGTGTGCTGAGACTGCTACGATGGGGACTACAGTTACCCTTCTTTGTTTGGGAGATGAGATATTAATTCGGATGATTACGCTGGCACGGGCGGTTGAGCAATTATGGATTTTAATTCGTTTGCAGTGATACCGGGGCCTTCCATAACCAAATTATATATATATATATATATATATATATATATATATATATATATATATATATATATATCATCATCATCATCATTATCATCATTATCATCATCATCATCATCAAGTAACGGGCTTCCTGGAGTAGGTGATAATGTCTCTCCACAACTTTCGATCTCTATAGTTATTTATCATTTCTGTTGTTGACCTTCTGCCAAGCCATTCTCTTAAGCTGTCTGGTATCTTTTCTCGTTGCCTCCCTCTATCTTTTCGTCCCTCAGTTTTCCTAGTTGTTACAATATATTCCAGTTGTTCTCTTTTCATTACATGGCCAATTACATGGCCTTGGGTAATTTTACCTGCTACTGTATGCAGTAAACAGTACAACCTGCGGCTGCTCTGCTGCCTTGCAGGTATGTTCGGGAGAGTAAAAGGCTAAGGGAGGGAACCCTGAAGTAAATCCACACCTTTGCCTTGTGGGTGAGACTTTTTAATCAAAGGCTAGCGGAGCCAATGGCACAGGAATAAAACATTGTCGGAGGGAGCATGGTAGAAAACAGGTTGAGAAACACCGGTGTAGTGTGTCCGTTTTACCACTAGTATTTCTTCCTTGTTTGACATTAGTGATGGAATCTGTCTGATGACTTGACAAGCTTTGTTACATCATGAATCACTGGAATTCACTGACCTGTTTTAATATTGTCCCATTGACTTTACAACTTCATTTCAGAGATGTCTGTTTGCTTTCGTTGTAGCGACAATTAATCGATAGTAAAATCATAATATTAATGATAATAATAATAATACTTCTAAAATGTCATATGATGTATGTAGTATAACTTAGTTCACATTCGTTTAGTTCATTTGACATATAATCTTCATTGCACAATGGACAACTCCATAGAGGTCAGATCCCCTCCTCAGCACATTTCCTAAAATTAATCACATACTAGTAAAAGCACTGAAAATGGTCATATCTCAGATGCATGATCTCACAAATATCGCCGAAGACTTTGATCCTAACATCATTAGTCACCTCAGTATAATTGCTTGCAATTCTTTTTTGGGGGTGAGCGACACAGTGACTGATTAACGAGTCAGTTATAACTTTCTGAAAATCTGGAGTCAGACATGGTATACCCTAGCCAACTATAGATTACCTTAACCCTGCGGGCTGAGAGGAAATTCGCGGAAAAAGTCCAACTACCGTGACTCTTTAAGCTTTGCGAGGGCCTTAGTAAATCTATTGTTCGCTCTGGTAGAGGGTTGAGTGAGGCCAGCCCTTTATATAGCTCCTACAGAAGAAAATCTCATCCTAGTTGGTGGATTTTCCGGTTTTATGGCCTTAGTAAGTGTATAGTTCTCTCTGGTAGAGGGTTAAGTGAGGCCAGCCGTCTATAGTTCCTACAGAAGAAAATCTCATCCTAGTTGGTGGATTTTCCGGTTTTATGGCCTTAGTAAGTGTATAGTTCTCTCTGGTAGAGGGTTAAGTGAGGCCAGCCGTCTATAGTTCCTACAGAAGAAAATCTCATCCTAGTTGGTGGATTTTCCGGTTTGATGGCCTTAGTAAGTGTATAGTTCGATCTGGTACAAACTTGCACCATTGAAGCATCATTTTGTGAGAGCTTTGAACAGTGAACTGAACGACTAAGGACAAGAGATCTGATTCGATCATGATCTACGGCTTCCAGGTTCACACAGCCTTAAATACGTACCGGATATTTTTCTGGGAAAGTAAACCGGCATGGCCGTAATACTGACCAAGTTGCATCAAAACTCATGTATTGAATGTCTGTAAAATTATGGTCACTAACACTATATTCCCTATACACCACTTGGTGTAACGGGGCACTTTACATTTTTGTTTTGTTTTTTAACACAATAATTAATATTAATGAACACAGTAATTAATGAACAAAGTAATTAACACATCAACATATGAACATAGGAATTAAATAACACGGCAATTAACAATTATTGTAAATAATGAACACAATAATTAATTAACAAAGAAATCACGAACAGTAATAAAAGAACGAAGTGATGAATACAGCAAATAAGTAACACAACCCAGTAAATAGTGAGCACAGTAAGTAATGAGCACATTAAGTAATGAATACAGTAAGTAATGAATACAGTAAGTAATGAATACAGTAAGTAATGAGCACATTAAGTAATGAATACAGTAAGTAATGAATACAGTAAGTAATGAGCACATTAAGTAATGAATACAGTAAGTAATGAATCCAGTAAGTAATGAATACAGTAAGTAATGAACACATTAAGTAATGAATACAGTAAGTAATGAATACAGTAAGTAATAAATGCAGTAAGTAATGAATGCAGTAAGTAATGAATACAGTAAGTAATGAATACAGTAAGTAATGAATACAGTAATAAATGAATGAGAACAATAATTAATTAATAATACAACCAAATAATTAATGAACAGTGTAAGCAATGAATGCAGTAAGTAATGAATATAGTAAGCAATGAATGCAATAATTAATGAGCACAGCGAGTAATGAATACAGTAAGTAATGAATATAGTAAGTAATGAACGCTTAATTAATTTGCACAGTAAGTATTGAATACAATAAGTAATGAAACCAGTAAGTAATGAAGATAATAAATAATGAATACAGTAAGTATTGAATACAGCAGGTAATGAAGTTAGTAAATAATGAATACAGTAAGTAATGAAAACAGTAAATAATTAATACAGTAAGTAATGAAGACAATAAATAATTAATACAATAATTAATGAAAACAGTAAATAATGAATACAGTAAATAATGAATACAGTAAATAATGAATACAGTAAGTAAGGAATACTGTAATAAATAAACACAATAATTCACGAACACTGACAGATCTAGAAAGTTACTAGAAAGCCAGCGTGTAACAAAAGTGACGACAAAACGACTCAGACAATGCAGTCTATGTTTAAGCATCAGATTATGAACCCTGCTCGTAACCTCGTAAAACTGGAACGTTGGAATAGACTCAACAGTGTCTATGGGGATTACATCGAGTGCAACAGTGATAGCTCGGCGGTTAAATGATCAGGATTTGATCTTAATACTTCCCACACCGCTAGACGTTACAAAGGGCTTACAGTCTTTTTCACCATCCATTTCTGTTCTTGGCGAGATGATCGACCTTATCAAATGAATCTATGCCTGCCATCTTTACTTCTCTTATAAGTGTTCTTTTCGGTGTCTATCTAGGTCTTGCTCTTTCTGTATCCTGGTGATTCAAATAGAAGAGCTTGTTTGGAAATTCTCTTGTTGCCGCTTCTCAACAAATGTCCCATATATATTGATCTTCTCAACACAAGTCCCACATAAGTCGCTCTTCTCAAACATACTTCCGACATATGGCTTATCTTCTCAACACATGCCACACATATGTCCATCTTCTCAAAACATGTCCCACATATGTCCATCATCTCAACACATGTCCCACCTATGTCCATCATCTCAACACATGTCCCACCTATGTCCATCATCTCAACACATGTCCCACCTATGTCCATCATCTCAACACATGTCCCACCTATGTCCATCATCTCAACACATGTCCCACCTATGTCCATCATCTCAACACATGTCCCACCTATGTCCATCATCTCAACACATGTCCCACCTATGTCCATCATCTCAACACATGTCCCACCTATGTCCATCATCCCAACACATGTCCCACCTATGTCCATCATCTCAACACATGTCCCACCTATGTCCATCATCTCAACACATGTCCCACCTATGTTCATCATCTCAACACATGTCCCACCTATGTCCATCATCTCAACACATGTCCCACCTATGTCCATCATCTCAACACATGTCCCACCTATGTCCATCATCTCAACACATGTCCCACCTATGTCCATCATCTCAACACATGTCCCGAATGTGTCCATCTTAATCATTACGAAGACAACGTCACGAACAGACCTACATTCATGTTTCTTGTGGTAGACTTTAAACCCGAGTCCTACCAATGCTGAGGCCAATGACCTACTTCTAGACTACGCAACCACCCTCTCCCCCACCCCCACAAATCCCCCAACCCCAACTCGTGTCACACACATTTTTCATATATTAAGCAAATAAGACTATTATTGTTACAGACGAGTACATGTACTTTGTTTGGCTTTTTTGTTGACCAGAAGTTACTGTCGTCTTGTCACGTATCAAGACAGTCCGATTCTGGCGTAACTACAAACAGCAGCTGCTCCACTCTCATCGTCTCTCATTGTAACCGCACATATCTGGTCTGTTTGTTTAGCCGGTTCCGTTCTGTACCTGGTCAGTCGTGTTTATTGTTTCCTAGCAGCTCTGTATATATATATATGAGGAAATAGTGAGAAGAAAAATACGTTTTTTATTTAAACATTCGCTTTCATCATTATCATTATCATCATCATCATCATCATCATCATCATCATCATCATCATTATATTAATATTTAAACATTCTCCTTCATAATCATCAACAATGCATTTTTTTATTTAATCATTCTCCTTTCATCATAATCATCATGATCATACCTCATCATCATCATCATCGTCATCATCATCATCATCATCATCATCGTCATCATCATCATCATCATCATCATCATCGTCATCATCATCATAATCATATCAAGTACCATGCCTACTGGCGTAGGTGATGATGTCTCTCCACAACTTTCGATCTGAGCAGTTATTTATCACCTCTGTTGTTGACCTTGTGCCAAGCCATTCTCATAAGCTGTCTTTTTCTCTTTGCTTCCCTTTATCTCTTCGTCACTCGATTTTTCCAATTATTACAATATATTCCATCTGTTCCCTTCTCATTACATGGCCCAAGAATGATGATTTTTTTTCTGTATAATATATTGCAAAAATTAGCTCTCTTTTTGCTTTAGTCTCTTTCAGAACATGTTTATTCCATCTCCGCATAGCGGGTTGGCTAGTATAGAGCGTCATTCCTCTGTGTCTTTTGCTTCGATAATGCAAGCTGTCATAGGCTTACTTTTCCATCTTTTGTCCACGTTAGTCTTGGTCTTCCTATGCCTCTTTTACCTTGTATTTTTCCTTCCAAGATTACCTTTAATATGCTGCTGTGTCTTTTAACATTCCCCCAAAATCTCAGTTGTTTTATTTGAAATGTGTGTTGTATTTCTCTTCATTTTTAGTTGTTTTAAAACTTCATCATTTGTTTTCTTTTCTCCCCATCCAATTCTCTCTATTCTTCTACAAATCCACATTTTAAAGGCTTCAATGTCCTATTCTTTTTTCCTGTCTAATGGCCATCATTCTGCACCATTCAGGAATGTTAGAAGATAAAACATTTTGCTATTCTTAGTTTAAGCCCTGCTGTTATTTATTTTGATGTTAGTGTATTTATTTTCACGGCATTAAGATTACTTTTGCCAGTCCTAGGTTTTTTTCGTTTATTTCAGTTGTACATTTTCCATCACTGGTTAGAGTATGTCCAAGGTAGCTGTCGCTCTGAACTGTCACCAGGTCTATTACCCCAAATTTGATATCTACCTGTAGCTCTGAACTGTCTCCAGGTCTATTCCTTCAACTTTGATATCCACTCGTAGTTCTGAACTGTCTTCAGGTCTATTCCCTCAAATGTTATATCTACTTGTAGCTCTGAACTGTCACCAGATCTATTCCCTCAAATTTGTTATCTACCTGTAGATCTGAACTGTCTCCAGGTCTATTCCCTCAACGTTAATATCCACTCGTAGCTCTGAACTGTCTTCAGGTCTGTTCCTTCAACTTTGATATCCACTCGTAGCTCTGAACTGTCTCCAGGTCTGTTCCTTCAACTTTGATATCCACTCGTAGCTTTGAACTGTCTCCGGGTCTATTCCTTCAAATTGTTATCTACTTGTAGCACTGAACTGTAACCAGATCTATTCCCTCAAATTTGGTATCTACTTGTAGCTCTGAACTGTCTCCAAATCTATTCCCTCAAATTTGATATCTGCCTGTAGCTTTGAACTGTCTCCAGATCTATTTCCTCAAATGTGATATCTACTTGTAGCTCTGAACTGTCTCCAGATCTATTCCTTCAAATGTGATACCTACATGTAGCTTTGAACTGTCTCCAGGTCTATTCCCTCAAATTTGATATCTGCCTGTAGCTTTGAACTGTCTCCAGGTCTATTCCCTCAACGTTGATATATATTAATGGAGAATTAACGAAGCATAAAAGCTGTTCCCTGACATCCTAACTATCAGGTCGCAAGTATTTGTTGTATGGAAACTAAATGAGCAAGTTATTGTGTAAAGGTACCTGACAGGAAGAGATCTGGAGGTAGCCAGTGACTCACAGCTGATGACTTGTGACAGGATGAGCTTACGCGACCTATCCCGACTGTGTTCTACCTTGTCACGAAGCCTCTAGTACCAGGAAATGCTTAATAGGAAAAAACAGATACACAATTTATTCCTGAGTAGGTTGCTTAGTTGGCCGTGTGACGTAACGCGTTGGCAAAGCACTATGTCGAAGAGTATAGGTTCGATCCTGCTTCGATCTGTCTATTGTTCGTTTCCTTTTGTTGATTATTTGTGATTTTTCCCCCAAGCGTTGTAATCATACTTCTACCCCTGAAATGTTTCACTAGTAACAGATTAAGTAGTCTAGACTGGCCAAGTGACTAGGGAATGCGAGGGAATGCAACTTGGCACTCAGAAACGCAAGACCGAAAACGGACGTGTTGGGCCGAAAGATGCACAAATCCCAGTTTCAATACAACAGCAAAGCAACCCACTTCCTTCTACATAACATCATTCGTAACCTCGAAAGGGTGTAACTACGAGTATTTAGTTAACCGTCGAGTGAACGTAAAGAAAGAAAGCAGAAATAAACAATTAACCGCGCTAGGCCGCGGAACGTCAGTGTGAAGGAGCCAGTGCTTCTCTTCGTTGTTATTACTTTCCACCTAAATCAGCGAGCCAAGAATCCATTAATCCATCAGCTGGGTTGATTGGAGCGTGTCAATCTGTGCTTGAACTCTTGCCTACACGGCCAGCTCTTAACATTAAAGTCAACATGTTATGGCTGCTCTACTGACTGACTTTTCAAGCTATCGAGTTTAACCTTAATACAATCAATCATTTTCCATCGACAATTGAAAATGCTATTTCTTATTTTATAGAATAATTGAAAACAAAATACCATATTTCATCAATGATCGAATACAAGATACCATATTTCATCAACGATCGAATTCATTAAACCATTTTCCGTCGACGATAGAATATAATATACCATTTGTCATCAATGATCGAATACAAGATATCATTTTTCATCGACGATCGAATACAAGATACCATTTTTCATAGACGAATGAAAAGGTCACATTAAATAATTATCCAGTTTTTATCTTTTTATTTTGCTTCAGATTGCTTTCTTAATTTTTATACTACGCCTTATCTTATCCTTTGTGTTTATGTTTTGTTAGCTTCTATCTGCGTATATTGTCAATGCTTTAACAGAAGGCTAGTGTTGAGCAACAACGTTGAAGATTTTAGTTCCGTTCTACCTTTTTCAAAAAAAGCAGTGACTGAAGCATTTTCTGTTAAAGGTGTGTATTTTTTATTTCTCTAACATCTCTTTTGCCAGAGTAAAAGCTGCCTGGATTATGTTTCCCTTATCTTCCTACCATACACCCGCCCTTTCCTGACACACATGCTTCAGAACACTTCTGTCAAGAACAGCAACGGCTTTCGCTGAAAGCCCAGAGACAGCATTCCTAACAAAATCTCACATTGGACCAGGCACAATTTGTTTCATTGAATCTTTGTCTGTTCGGCTATTTATGACAGGATAACGGGTTTTTTTTTTTTTTTTTTTTTTTTTTGCTTCTTTTTTGCAAATCTCCGAGAGTAAAGGACCGGGTTGGAATGGCACGGGAAAAAAAAAAGAAAACAGTGAAGAAGTGATTGAGAGAATTGCAAAGATGATGACGGGGGAAAATAATAGAAAACACGAGGGAAATAAAATGTATACAAAGGATGAATAAATGTGCTCACGCATACGGAAAGTTAACAGAATAGTATAGGGAATGTGTTTTTATTTACAAAAGTTACTGATTAAATGGAGTACTTACATAAGTGTACATTCACAGAAGATACACAGACAGGCAGGTAGATAGGTATTTAGTTGGTGGTATGAAGGTAGAAAGGTTGGTAGGTAGATAGTTATGTAGATATGTATGTAGATAAGTAGGTAGGTAGATCGATAGGTAGGTAGATAAGTAGGTAGATAGGTAGGTAAGAAGGTTGGCAGAAAGGTAAGTAGATAGGTAGGCAGGTAGGTAGGTAAGTAATAATATACTCGTAATGCATATAAGTAGGTAGGCAAATAGATAGATAGATAGATAGATAGATAGATAGATAGATAGATAGATAGATAGATAGATAGATAGATAGATAGATAGATAGATAGATAGATAGATAGATAGATAGATAGATAGATAGATAGATAGATAGGCAGGCAGGTAGGTAGGTAGGTAGGTCGGTGGATGGGTAGGTAGGTAGGTATGTAGGTATGTATGGATGGATGTATAGAGGAAAGAAATTTGTGAGGCACGGATGGGTGTACTTGTGGACGGCTGGTTGGATGGAAGGGAGGAGAGACATGGAGGTGGAATGTGAAGATTGTGAGATGGAGATGGAGAGAGATGGAGAGATAACTATGCTGGAGAGAGAGCGCTAGAGAGATCACGGTTGACGGAAGAAAATCCTACAAGGAAGTGAGATTAGTTTAGTTGTTATAATTAGAATTGAAAGAAAAGAGAAAGGGAGACAAAGTTTAGTTGTTTCCATTTAGAATTGAGAGAGTGTGTGACACGCAGGAGAGTTATGATAAATTTTAAGTTGTGGATACCTGAGTCAACAGAATTATGAGAGATTTTAAGTTATGGAAATCTGAGGGCAGAATTATGATAAATTTTAAGTTGTGGGAATCTGAGGGCAGAACTATGATAAATTTTAAGTTGTGGAAATCTGAGGGAAGATTTATGATATATTTTAAGTTGTAGAAGGAAATCTGAGAGCAGAATTATGAGAGATTTTAAGTTGTGGAAATCTGAGGGAAGATTTATGATAGATTTTAAGTTGTAGAAGGAAATCTGAGAGCAGAATTATGAGAGACTTTAAGTTGTGGAAATCTGAGGGTTGAATTATGAGAGATTTTAAGTTGTGGATATCTGAGGACAGTGTTATGAGAGATTTTAAGTTGTGGAAATCTGAGGGCAGAATTATGAGATATTTTAAGTTGTGGATATCTGATGACAGAGTAATGTAGACGGAATATTAGATAAAAGTAGAAAATATGAGAGATAGATCGAGCTTAATGTTTGATTAAACAAAGAACGAGAAAACTGAGAGACTACTGAGAAATTTGAACAAATGAAAGGTCGAAGGTTGGAGACATATAGGAGGGTTATAAGGAGGGTTTTTAGAAAAAATATATGAAATAGAGAAAAAAGAATCTATGAGAGGATGACTGGGAGAGATACGGCTCAGTAAAGAAGAGTTGCGAAATAAGGCAGGGAGTAACAGACAGGTTTGCGTTATCGTTGTAATACTCGTTTGTAGCTTGTAGAGTGAGCAAAGAAGAGAGGTGGATTAGGAATATCTGAGCTTGGTAACACTTAGTTTGGGTGGGGGGGGGGGGAGGTAGGAGAGTCAGGGACGAAATTTAAAAAAAAACGTAAATAAAGCCAGAAGACCCTTTGCCAATTCCAAATAACATTTAGAAAACTGCCTAATCTAACACAAACACCAAATTAACGATTCCTGACAGCTTAGGATTTCATGAGAAACATTGTGTGCAACAATTTTATGTCAAGAGAAGAAGGAAAGACATTTCAACGGAGCTATATTGAGATAATTTTGACCTATGGAAGCGAATCATGGACAGTAGGCAAACAAATGAAAATACGATTAGAGACCACAGAGATGGGGATTTCGCAGAAGAACATTAACTGTATACCTGGACAGCGAAAAAAAAAAAATCAACGAAGTTCTCAAAGAGGTCAACACAAAAAAGTAGCTCACCGCCTGATAACAATGGTATCGAACCACACTAGTACTGGGGCACTCTGATAACGATGGTATCGAACCGCACTAGCACTGACGCACTCTGATAACGATGGTATCGAACCGTATTAGTACTGGGGCACTCTGATAACGATGGTATCGAACCGCACTAGCACTGACGCACTCTGATAACGATGGTATCGAACCGTATTAGTACTGGGGCACTCTGATAACGATGGTATCGAACCACACTAGTACTGGGGCACTCTGATAACGATGGTATCGAACCGCACTAGCACTGACGCACTCTGATAACGATGGTATCGAACCGTATTAGTACTGGGGCACTCTGATAACGATGGTATCGAACCACACTAGCACTGACGCACTCTGATAACGATGGTATCGAACTGTGCGAAATAGATATTCTGTATTTCCACCTTCCATAGCGACACAAAATGGCTTTGTCGGTCTGTGATTCTGGATAAACTGGAACAAATAGACAAGTTCGCATGTAGTAAAGACACATTTGTTTTTACATTCAAAGAAAAAAAATAACGCCTGGCTGTCGTGATAGACTACTCTATAGCAGCACGAAGTGCGCTGACATGACAATGACATAAAGTTAGACAAAGACAAACCAATTCAAACAGCGGAATTTGGATCTCATGGACAACTTTTACAAATAGTACAACTCAAATGTCTAGGACAGATCATCTTGAGCTATAGTTCCACCAACCGAAATCAATATTAGGATAGCACGGACGCAAACTGCATTATCAAGGTTAAGAATTATGAGGGAAGACGAATCAATCAATCCAAGACACAATATTAAACTCGTGTACACTCTGATGATATCGGTGGTCATAAATGTCTGTGAAACATGGAGTCCAAATGGGGAGTGAAATTGAAAATACAAGCTGTAGAAATAAGGAGGACTCTCTGGATGTAGACCAAATTGCAAGAGAGAAAATGTTTAATCGCCATCAATAAACGTGAATACTTGTAACGGTTGGTAAGGAAGGTATGTTGAGCTTGCCTGTGCAGTTGTAATGTCTAATGAATTTGTTCATTCATTGAGTGTCGTCTCCGCATAGTGTAATGTCTAATGAACTGGTTCATTCATTGAGTGTCGTCTCCGCATAGTGTAATGTCTAATGAATTGGTTCATTCATTGAGTGTCGTCTCCGCATAGTGTAATGTCTAATGAACTGGTTCATTCATTGAGTGTCGCCTCCGCATATAAGGTTGGTTACCATGGAGCGCCATTCCGTTCAAATGTGTGTTTTAACATTGTGTTTTAACATTGTGTTTTAACATTGTGTTTTAAATATGCTTCAAATGTGTGTTTTAAATATGCTTCAAATGTGTGTTTTAACATTGTGTTTTAAATATGCTTCAAATGTGTGTTTTAACATTGTGTTTTAAATATGCTTCAAATGTGTGTTTTAACATTGTGTTTTAAATATGCTTCAAATGTGTGTTTTAACATTGTGTTTTAAATATGCTTCAAATGTGTGTTTTAACATTGTGTTTTAAATATGCTTCAAATGTGTGTTTTAACATTGTGTTTTAAATATGCTTCAAATGTGTGTTTTAACATTGTGTTTTAAATATGCTTTAAATGTGTGTTATAAATGTGTTTTTAAAATTTTATTTTAAATTGGTGTTGTAAAATTATGTTTTAAATGAGTATTTTAAAATTATGTTTTAAATGTGTGTTTTCGAGAAAACTGGAGTATGGAGGTGGTTGTGCACTCTCTATTAAATGGAAGCCGATTGGAATCGTCGCCTATCGAGATTAGGGCTGAACGGTAGTCGACCATGTCAACAGAATTTGTCTCCTAGGCGGCGGGAGTTGTGACTTGGGTGGTTAGGGGGAATAAACAGCGATGCTGATTCTGTCAACATAAACAGAAGATGGATTAATAATGACACCAACATATAAGTACAAGAGGTAGGGTTCGATCCAAACCGACGGCTTCCGGGTTCACTCAGCCTTAAATGGGTACCATATTTTTTCTGGGAAAGTAAAGCGACACTGGCGTAATATCGACCACATTACACCAAAAATCATGTGCCGAAGGACTGTAAAATTTATGGTCACTAACACCATATTCCCTATACGCCACATGGCATGACGGGGGCTCTTTGCTTTTTACTTAAAGACAAAATAAGGAATGCTGAAAAAAAATAATATTTTAGTTGTACAACAAGATAGAATGAAGAATAATAATGTAGCAACTCTTCTTCTACCGTTTTTAGCTCCCAGTGGAGCATAGGTCTTCAACAAACACTTTCCAAGTCGTTCTGTTTTTTTGCCATTCTTTTAAGATCATTCCATGTCTTCCCCATCATCTTCATCTCTGCTTCTATCTGTCTTCTCCAAGAATTCCTTGGTCTTCCTCTTTGTCTTTTCCCCTGGGGATTCCAAAAAAAGGGCCTGTTGTTTTATACTCTCAGTTGACTTCCGTAGTGTGTGTCCTATCCAGCGCCATCGTCTTCGCTGTATTTCTTTATCCACTGGTGTTTGACTGATACATTTCCATAATTCTATGT
Organism: Megaustenia siamemsis; assembly: GCA_032433765.1. NCBI lineage: Eukaryota > Metazoa > Mollusca > Gastropoda > Stylommatophora > Ariophantidae > Megaustenia > Megaustenia siamemsis. Next base: position 74,655,536 of record JAVIAB010000108.1, read on the forward strand.
TAGTGATTTTGTCCTGCCATTTCCATCCTTTTATCCTGCGTAAGCATCCATTAATGAAAGTCTGTATCTTCGTGATTGTCAATTTTGTTGTTCTCCATGTTTCACAGCCATATAATAGGACCGCCTTAACATTTGAGTTGAAAATTTTTATTTTTGTATTTAACCTAATTTCTTTGGATTTCCATGTTTCACAGTGCAATGAAAGCTACTCTTGCTTTTGATATCCTTATTTTGGTATCATTTTCTGTTCCTCCCTCTTTATCTATATTACTACCCAGATATATATAAGATTGTACATCTAATAGAGGTAATTCTCCTAGTTTTATTTGGTTATCGTTGCAACTCACCAGCTCATATTTTCTAAACATCTACAAGCAAGACGTCGACTTTAGGACAAGAAGGTCAAAGCAAAGAAATGCATAAAAATGCGAAGCTGTAGTAAAACTATGAAGGCGAACTGAAATAAAATACAAAAATAAAAACGGCATGGTTGAAGCTTCAGGTATTAAGTAAGTAAAAAAAAGTAAAGTACCCCCGTCACGCCAAGTGGCGTATAGGGAAATATGGTGTTAGTGACCCTATATTTTACAAACCTTCAGCACATGATTTTTGGGGTAATGTGGTCAGTATTACGCCCATGCTGCTTTACTTTCCCAGAAAAAAATCCGGTACCCATTTAAGGCTGGGTGAACCCGGAAGCCGTCGGTTGGGATCGAACCCTACCCCTTGTCCGTGGTAGTCCAGTTCACTAACCACTGAGCTATCGCTGCTCTCATGTGATAAGTGGATGACACAACTTAGAACAACGTTTCGGTTCAACAAGCCGAATAGGCAGGAATACACATTCAACAAACATGTATTTACACACCTAGGACGATATACAAACATAGAGTAATAGCACTATTGTGTGTGTTGTATATTTGTTCCTGATGAAGGCCTATATAGCCGAAACGTTGTTTTAATTTGTGTCGTCAACTTATTACGTGCAGCTTTAACATGACATTTATTTATATATTTTTTTTGGTCATTTCTCCTTATTAGCTTTACGACAGCCTCTCATGTTGATGCATTTTTCTTGATGTGGCTGTACATGGACAAGAAGGATCAGAGTTCGAGTCCCGCTTGCCACATGATCAGAGTTCGAGTCTCGCTTGCCACATGATCAGAGTTCGAGTCTCGCTTGCCACATGATCAGAGTTCGAGTATCGCTTGCCACATGATCAGAGTTCGAGTCTCGCTTGCCACATGATCAGAGTTCGAGTATCGCTTGCCACATGATCAGAGTTCGAGTCTCGCTTGCCACATGATCAGAGTTCGAGTATCGCTTGCCACATGATCAGAGTTCGAGTCTCGCTTGCCACATGATCAGAGTTCGAGTATCGCTTGCCACATGATCAGAGTTCGAGTCTCGCTTGCCACATGATCAGAGTTCGAGTCTCGCTTGCCACATGATCAGAGTTCGAGTATCGCTTGCCACATGATCAGAGTTCGAGTCTCGCTTGCCACATGATCAGAGTTCGAGTCTCGCTTGCCACATGATCAGAGTTCGAGTATCGCTTGCCACATGATCAGAGTTCGAGTCTCGCTTGCCACATGATCAGAGTTCGAGTCTCGCTTGCCACATGATCAGAGTTCGAGTCTCGCCCGCCACATGATCAGAGTTCGAGTCTCGCTTGCCACATGATCAGAGTTCGAGTCTCGCTTGCCACATGATCAGAGTTCGAGTCTCGCTTGCCACATGTTCTTTGAAGTTTTCTCGTCAATTCAAAAGTGTTTTCCCTTATCTTAACCCGTCCGTAGTATCCGTGTAGTGAGATTCGATGACTAGCGAGCTCGGATAACGATAAGAGAAGGATATCCCGTGTGTACTCTGCGCACGTTGACGACCCCTTGGCAGTTAACAATCGAAAAGTGTACATTAAAAATGGACGCTTCCCGAAAAGAAAATGATTGTAAAAAATCTACCTAAAGCATAAAAACTCTCGATGATAACTGAAAGTGTTTGAATTAGAAGAATATCTTCCTGTCTGGCGAGGGACACTAGAGCCCACGGCTGCTGGTGTAAAAAACACATTAAAAAGTGATATTCATGCACAATATTTTCTTCCACTGGACTTGGCTAAAGAAATACAAGTGGCGTACACAATCAGAGACAACATCTCAACGTAGGGAGGGGATGTAGGCTTAATAATTGTAAAAAAGTAAATGTTCGTGAAGAAAGAATAAGCTAAAGCTAAGAAAAAACATTGGAGGTAAGAGAAGGAGAGACACAAGAAAAAGTGAAAAATGTGGGAAAGAGACACAAATGAACCGGCGAGTGAAGGTAGCAATATGGCGAAATACAAAGCTAATCCAAATAGCGTATCAAGAGGGCAAGATAAAAAATACTGTTGACAGAACGAAGCTTTCCGGCGGGTTTTGAAAGGAGCAGACACTGGAATGCGTGGAGTGTTTCACGTATTAATGCTCCAGTCAGGTAATTTCCTGGCTGTAACAGGTGTCTGTTACAGGTGAGATGTTGATATTATTTCTTTATGACAGATAATAAACAAAATACAGCTTGGCGATTGGCGTATATATAACATCATTATCAACATTTCTGTTCCATGTGGAGCACAGGTCCTTCTTGCAGCATTTTGTATTTATTATGGTTTTGAGATAACATTTTCAGATATAATCATCGCTTCTTGAGCTTTTTTTTTTTTTTAACTGACGCGCTGTTATAATTTAGCACAGCGATGTTATGACTCTTTCTAGAATATTCAGAACAGTAGCACAGTGCTTCAGCGATATACTCATTAGTGTCTGAGTTGGATTGTTATTTTGTTGATTAGGCGCTGTTTCCACATCGAATGTTGGCTACCTCGGAGCGCCCTTTATCTTGTCTTGATAGTGCATATTGTCATAGGCTCACCTGTCATTCTTTGGGTGTTATCATCCCACTTTAGTCTTGATCTGTCTCTGTCTCGTCTACCTTACAACTTCTCTTCCAAGATGACATTTAGTAGGGTGTTGTGTCTTTTTACATGCCAATTTCAGTCTTTACATGCCAATTTTAGTTGTCTTTACATGTCAATTTCAGTTGTCTTTACATGCCAATTTCAGTTGTCTTTACATGCCAATTTCAGTCTTTACATGCCAATTTCAGTTGTCTTTACATGCCAATCTCAGTTGTCTTTACATGCCAATCTCAGTTGTCTTTACATGCCAATTTCAGTTGTCTCTACATGCCAATTTCAGTTGTCTTTACATGTCAATTTCAGTTATCTTTACATGTCAATTTCAGTTGTCTTTACATACCAATTTCAGTCTTTACATGCCAATTTCAGTTGTCTTTACATGCCAATTTCAGTTGTCTTTACATGCCAATCTCAGTTGTCTTTACATGCCAATTTCAGTTGTCTTTACATGCCAATTTCAGTTGTCTTTACATGCCAATCTCAGTTATCTTTACATGCCAATTTCAGTTGTCTTTACATGCCACATACTGAGTTAAGTGCTCTGTGCACACCGTGAGCTGTGTGTTTCATCCGTTTTGATCATGTTTCGGTCTTCCAATTGTTTACGATGAATGATGATATCGTATGACAGGGAACAGTTGGCTGTGTTCACTTTCTGCGCGGTTTCGCCTTATGTCTTTTGGCGTGTGCTGAGACTGCTACGATGGGGACTACAGTTACCTTTCTTTGTTTGGGAGATGAGATATTAAATCGGATGATTACGCTGGTACGGGCGGTTGAGCAATTATGGATTTTAATTCGTTTGTAGAGATACCGGGGCCTTCCATAAGCAAAGAACCCAAAGTTGTCTTGTTCGAATTGTGTATTTAGTAGTTTTTTCTTCTTCAATTTTAGCCGATTTATAACTTCATTGTTTGTTTTCATTTCCGTCCACCCTGTTATCTCTATCGTTCTATTATCAACATTTCTAACGATTCTATTTTTGTGCTGTGTTTTTATTTATTTGTCGATATTTCTGCAGCATATGGAAATGTTAAAAAGATAGAGCATTTTACGATTCGTAGTTTGAATAATTTAATGTTTATTCATCATCCTCATAATCATCATCCTCCTCATCATCATCATCCTATCATCATCATCATCATCATCATCATCATCATCATCATCATCATCATCATCTTCATCACCATCATCATCTTCATCATCATCATCCTCATCATAATCATCCTCTTCATCATCATCATTATCATCATTCTCATCATCATTATCTTCATCATAATCATCAGCATCCTCATCATCCTCATCATCATCATCATCACCATCATCCTTCTTATCATCCTCATCATCATCATCCTCGTCATCATCATCATTCTCATCATCATCACCGTCATCATTCTCATCATCATCCTCATCATCATCATCACCCTTCTCATCATCTTCATCATCCTCTCATCATCATCATCATCATCATCATCATCATCATCATCATCATCCTTCTCATCATCATCATCATCATCATCATCATCATCATCATCATCATCATCATCATCATCATCATCATCCTCATAATCATCCTTCTCATAATCATAATCATACTCATCCTCATCATCCTTCTCATCATCCTTCTCATCCTCATCATCATCCTCATCATTAACATCCTCATCATCATCTTCTCATCATCATCATCCTCATCCTCGTCATCATCATCCTCATCGTCAACATCCTCATCATCATCCTCATCATTAACATCCTCATCATTAACATCCTCATCATTAACATCCTCATCATTAACATCCTCATCATTAACATCCTCATCATTAACATCCTCATCATCATCTTCTCATCATCATCATCCTCATCCTCGTCATCATCATCCTCATCGTCAACATCCTCATCATTAACATCCTCATCATCATCCTCGTCATCACATCCTCCTCATCAACATCCTCATCATCATCATCGTCATCATCATCATCGTCATCATCATCAACATCCTCGTCATCAACATCCTCGTCATCATCATCCTCATCATCAACATCCTCATCATCAACATCCTCATCATCATCATCCTCATCATCATCATTCTCATCATCATCATTATCATCATCCTCATCGTCATCATCATCCTCATCATCAACATCCTCATCATACTCATCATCATCAACCCTGTCCCTGTTGGGACTCGGCTCCCAAAATGGCACCTCTGACCTGCGCAAGAAACCCAACCTGTGCTTCAGTGTTGTTTGTTTCCTTGCAGGTTCTGCCTACTTTGATGGCGTGGCACGATCTGTTCAACCTCAGACTACATCTCTCAGATTATATTAGACCGCAAGTGCCATCCAAAATAAAAACGAAATTCAAATAACCAAGCGAAGTGCAACAGCCAAATACAGTCCCACTCGCTACCGAACTCAGTTTTTCCTCAATAATCCCGCTTTAAATTGTTACAATATCCTTATTATATTACAAATGCTAGGTTCGATATCGAGTGGAACATCCTGTAGTACCATGCCCTCTTGAGAGCTTCTCCAAATTACTAGAAATGTTTCGCTTTAATGATTTTAACCAGAAAATGGCTGCCACCGTTTTACCATTCTAATATACCAATTATGACATGCGCCTAAAGAGCACGAAGTCTTTCTAAATCGTTTCCAATTTGTTCCTATCTTGGGATGAATAATGTTACAGATTATATGCCATCATTTCTTGCTATTTTCTTGCGAGTAATTTCTACAAATTTTAGTACAGAGCTGTTTGTCAATGATATATTAGTTGCTTTGATCAATTATTCATTTCAGAAATATAGTATGTTTACGGTTCTTCCATGACGGTAGGTTGTTTTTATGTTGTTGCGGATGTTGCTGTTGTTGTTGTTATTGTTGATATTTATGCTGCTACTGTTGTTGTTATTGCTCATGTTGTTGCTGTTATTGTTACTGTTGCTGCTGTTGTTGTTACTGTTACTTTTGCTGTTGTTGTTGGTGTTACTGTTATTGTTGCTGTTATTGTCACTGTTGCTGCTGCTGCTGTTGTTGCTATTGCTGCTGTTTTTGTTGGTGCTGTTGTTATTGTTGCTGTTGTTGTTGTCACTGTTGCTGCTGCTGCTGTGTTATTGTTGCTGTTGTTGTTGTCACTGTTGCTGCTGCTGCTGTTGTTGCTGTTGTTGTTGTCACTGTTGCTGCTGCTGTTGTTATTGTTGCTGCTGTTCTTGCTTTTTTGTTGTTGATGTTACTGCTGTTGTTGTTATGAATCAGTCATCGCGTGCACTGACGCCCTTAGATCCAATGCCATGTAATGATATCTGCAGGTATTTGTGAGTTCCCGTGTAGTCCCGTACAAAGTATTCCATGTGTCATGTCTTTGAGGAAGTAGAGTTGCTCTGATGTCAGTGAACTTTGGATAGTCAAAAAGATGTTCTACAGCTTCATGTGGATGTTCACAAAATGGACATGCTGGAGTTTGGTTTCGTTGTATTATATTGATGTGGTGTTCAGTGGTACATGATCGGTTCTCAGTCAGAAAATGAATCTAGTCAATGTTTTTTTCTATTCAAATTTAGGCTACTAATGTTATCGTGTTTGTTTACATTATATTTGAGAAAGAAATTCAAATATCCCACAGCAAATGTCAAAGTAACCTTAATTGACTAAAATCTTATTCACACAAAAATCAAGTTCAAACTGTCGTGCAGAATCACATATTTGAACCTGATCATATGTATGTTGTTCGTTTATGTTCACCCGATAACTGAAGGATCACACCCTTTCGTCATCCACTCTTATAAGGACGTTAAGTGAGCGTGCCTGCGTTGTGTCGTGTTTTGCAGTATAACTGTGATATTTGCGCCGCTCGGTCAAACACTTCCGACATCAGCACTTCTATATATATGAATTGTATGATAATTTGTTTCAAACATCGGGTCTACCAGGTCATGGGTGAGACTTAGGAATTAAACACCGAAGAAAAATGCGGAGATGGAGTCGCTAAGAGACTTCAGTGTTGATTTCAACATTGCTCTGGCGACTCCTGATTCGCAGTTGGCACCAAACTATTCTTGCCCTGCTAGAACTTTGGATCGCTCGGCTGCGTGGAGTGAAGAAACATGTTGTATGGGCTCGGCTGTGTGGAGAGAAGAAACATGTTACATTGGCTCGGCTGTGTGGAGAGAATAAACATGTTACATTGGCTCGGCTGTGTGGAGAGAATAAACATGTTACATTGGCTCGGCTGTGTGGAGAGAAGAAACATGTTACATTGGCTCGACTGTGTGGAGAGAAAAACATGTTACATTGGGTCGTCTGCGTGGAGAGAAGAAACATGTTACATTGGCTCGGCTGTGTGGAGAGAAGAAACATGTTGTATGGGCTTGGTTGTGTGAAGAGAAGAAACATGTTTAATTGGTTCGGCTGTGTGCAGAGAAGAAACATGTTGCATGGGCACGGCTGTGTGGAGAGAAGAAACATGTTACATTGGCTCGGCTGTGTGGAGAGAAGAAACATGTTGTATGAGCTCGGCTGTGTGGAGAGAAGAAACATGTTACATTGGCTCGGCTGTGTGGAGAGAAGAAACAAGTTACATTGGCTCGGCTGTGTGGAGAGAAGAAACATGTTACATTGGCTCGGCTGCGTGGTGAGAAGAAACATGTTGTAAGGGCACGGCTGTGTGGAGAGACGAAAAATGCCTTACATTGGTTCGGTTGCGCGGAGAGACGAAACATGTTGTATGGGCTAGGCTGTGTGGAGAGATGAAACATGTTGCATGGGCTCGGCTGCGTGGACAGAAGAAATGTGTTGCATGGGCTCGTGTGCGTGGAGAGAAGAAACAAGTTGCATGGGATCGGCTGCATGGAGAGAAGAAACAAGTTGCATGGGATTGGCTGCGTGGACAGAAGAAACAAGTTGCATGGGATCGGCTGCGTGGAGAGAAAAAACAAGTTGCATGGGATCGGCTGCGTGGAGAGAAGAAACAAGTTGCATGGGATCGGCTGTGTGGACAGAAGAAACAAGTTGCATGGGATTGGCTGCGTGGACAGAAGAAACAAGTTGCATGGGATCGACTGCGTGGAGAGAAGAAACAAGTTGCATGGGATCGGCTGCGTGGAGAGAAAAACAAGTTGCATGGGATTGGCTGCGTGGAGAGAAGAAACAAGTTGCATGGGATCGGCTGCGTGGACAGAAGAAACAAGTTGCATGGATTGGCTGCGTGGAGAGAAGAAACAAGTTGCATGGGATTGGCTGCGTGGAGAGAAGAAACAAGTTGCATGGGATCGGCTGTGTGGACAGAAGAAACAAGTTGCATGGGATCGGCTGCGTGGACAGAAGAAACAAGTTGCATGGGATCGACTGCGTGGAGAGAAGAAACAATTTGCATGGGATTGGCTGCGTGGACAGAAGAAACAAGTTGCATGGGATCGACTGCGTGGAGAGAAGAAACAAGTTGCATGGATCGGCTGCGTGGAGAGAAGAAACATATTGTATGGGCTAGGCTGTATGGAGAGAAGAAACATGTTGTATGGGCTCGGCTGCGTGGAGAGAAGAAACAAGTTGCATGGGCTCGGCTGTGTGGAGTGAAGAAACATGTTGTATGGGATCGGCTGTGTGGAGAGAAGAAACATGTTACATTGGCTCGGGGACCGTTGAGAGAAGAAACAAGTTGCATGGGCTCGGCTGTGTGGAATGAAGAAACATGTTGTATGAGCTCGGCTGTGTGGAGAGAAGAAACATGTTGTGTGGCCTCGGCTGTGTGGAGAGAAGAAACATGTTGTATGAGCTCGGCTGTGTGGAGAGAAGAAACATGTTACATTGGCTCGGCTGTGTGGAGAGAAGAAACAAGTTACATTGGCTCGGCTGTGTGGAGAGAAGAAACATGTTACATTGGCTCGGGGACCGTTGAGAGAAGAAACATGTTGTATGGGCTCGGCTGTGTGGAGAGAAGAAACATGTTGTATGGGCTCTGCTGTGTGGGGAGAAGAAACATGTTGTATGGGCTCAGCTGTATGGAGAGAATAAACATGTTGTATGGGCTGGCTGTGTGGAGAGAAGAAACATGTTGTATGGGCTCTGCTGTGTGGGGAGAAGAAACATGTTGTATGGGCTCAGCTGTATGAAGAGAAGATACATGTTGTATGGGCTGGGCTGTGTGGAGAGAAGAAACATGTTGTATGGGCTCTGCTGTGTGGGGAGAAGAAACATGTTGTATGGGCTCTGCTGTGTGGAGAGAAGAAACATGTTGTATGGGCTCTGCTGTGTGGGGAGAAGAAACATGTTGTATGGGCTCAGCTGTATGAAGAGAAGAAACATGTTGTATGGGCTGGGCTGTGTGGAGAGAAGAAACATGTTGTGTGGCCTCGGCTGTGTGGAGAGAAGAAACATGTTGTATGGGCTGGGCTGTGTGGAGAGAAGAAACATGTTGTATGGGCTGGGCTGTGTGGAGAGAAGAAATATATTGCTTTCGAAACTTATTTTTCGTCTAACCGATCTCGCGCATTGGAGAGGACACTACATCTTCGCCATATTGGTGTCAGTACAAAACGGGAAGCGACAGTTACCAGTTATGAGTCATTCTGCTCATTTGACCTAAGGCAAGACGTCACATACTGCTTCCGACAGTGAGAGAAGTCTACTCAACTTCATTGGATAGCTACAGCCTCCTAAAAGCTGGACAGCTCCCAGCCACTATGGTGCTATCTCGTCACGGCTTTCCCCAATTGGTGTATGGTGATTAGGGAAACCCTGAAAGGCAGATTGTTACCATCCACGCCTGCCACGCAAGTGAAATCAACAACCATGAAACTTAACCTACGATTGGTTTGCTGGATCATCCACACCACGCGAGCTGGCCTATCTAAAAGTTTGCTCGATGTAAACGACGCCAGAGAGACAGCCATAATTAATAACGAACTGAAAACAACTTCAGGTTGATATAGATACACTACAGGAAAGACAGAAGTTTGACAGGCTGAGGTATGCTGAAGGAAGAGGACTACGTGTTCTCTTGGCAAGGAAGGAGCAAGAAATCTCTAAAGTGTCTGGTTACACTACATCAATGCTGGAAATAGAAAACCATTCCTGAAGATGTATGAAACTCTGTGATTGTAACTCTCAACAAAAGTTAAGGAGATAGAAGCGACTACAACTTCTATAGAGGCATATCCTTACTCAGTATCATCGGGAAGACCTTCGCCAGAGTCGTTTTTAGGGAGGTTACAGAAGCTCGCGGACTGAAATATCCTGAATGACAATGAGGGCTTGAGATCCAGACGTTCAACTGCAGGCATGATATTTTTTTTTTTACATCTGCTACAAGACAAATCTAGAGACCAGAAAAATTCTCCCTACATCGCCTTTATCGACCTTACAATGGCCTTTTACATAGTTTGCAGGGACGGTCTTTTACTATCTAAAATAACTTGCCTACATACTCTGCTGACGCTAAATATATTGTTTCATGTTGATATGAAGAGTACCATCTAATACGACGGCAGCACATCACAACCCTTCAACTTACACGGTGGTGTCAAGCAAGAATGCCTTCTTGCTCCTTCCCCGACTGGAATCTTCTTCGCAGTTCTGTTGAAACATACATTCTCAAATGTGAATGAGACTATCTTTATACAAGATCTGATAATCAATTGTTCAATCTTGCAAGTCTTGCACCCACGGGCCTCCCGAACATTTACACGCTGCTCAAACTAGGTAGGTTACGCTGGTTTGTCACTTATACCGTATGTAATATGGCCGCATACTAAAATATATTCTTTATGGACATCTAGTAGATGACAAAAACTAGGGGACGCCCAAACTTCCATTTATAGACGTGTGTAAATGTGGCATGAAGACTCTGAACATAATCTCTGAAGCCTGGAAAGACATAGCTACATACCGCAATCTTTGGAAACACACTCTAAAGCTCCAACTCAAACAAGAAGTAGACAGATTCATAGAAAAAGAGAATACAGTGAGACAGAAAAGGAAAAAAAAGTAACATTTCCTAGGAGCACAGGAAAAGGCATAGTGAACAATGACTGACTCAGGCTACTATAGTCAACAATGACTGACGCAGGCTACTATAGTCAACAATGACTGACACAGACTACTATAGTCAACAATGACTGACACAGACTAGAATTGTCAACAATGACTGACGCAGGCTACTATAGTCAACAATGACTGACGCAGGCATATATAGTCAACAATGACTGACGCAGGCTACTATAGTCAACTATGATTGACGCAGGCTACTATAGTCAACTACCACTGACGCAGGCTATTATAGTCAACTACGACTGACGCAGGCTACTACTGTTAACAATGACTGACACAGACTACTATTGTCAACAATGACTGACGCAGGCTACTATAGTCAACAATGACTGACACAGACTACTATTGTCAACAATGACTGACGCAGGCTACTATAGTCAACAATGACTGACGCAGGCTACTATAGTCAACAATGACTGACACAGACTACTATTGTCAACAATGACTGTCGTAGGCTTCTATAGTCATCTATGACTGAAGTAGGCTACGATAGTCAACAATGACTGACACAGACTAGAATTGTCAACAATGACTGACACAGACTACTATTGTCAACAATGACTGACGCAGGCTACTATAGTCAACAATGACTGACGCAGGCTACTATAGTCAACAATGACTGACACAGACTACTATTGTCAACAATGACTGTCGTAGGCTTCTATAGTCATCTATGACTGAAGTAGGCTACGATAGTCAACTACCACTGACGCAGGCTATTATAGTCAACTACCACTGACGCAGACTACTACTGTTAATTCAAACAAATCGACACAGCAAAAATGTAGATTTTATTACAATTTTATTTTCAAGAAATTACAGTTTAATAAAATCTTGAAAATATAATATGAGGTTGATGTGGCCGTGTCTCGCCATGAGGAAAATATAACCCCCAAAAGCTAACCCTGCCAGGCTGATTTTTAGCATGATCACTAAAATGCCACTTTTGGGCAAAAGCACGGTGCTGTGAGTAGCTAACGTCTTTGTGACGCTTGTGATTGGCTCGTCTCATGTCACGTGTGTGGTAGCTCGCAGCGTATGACGGTGTTGACGTTGCTCTATTTCATACCACCAATAGGGAAACCATCGAGCGGTTCTCAAACATGAACAATTATACACCAACATGTTGACTAAAGGATGTTTAACAACATAAGTGTGGGAATAATTGAGGGAGAAACTGGTTGGTAATCACAGCTGTGTGTTTTTATCTCAAAATGACACTTTAGTTCTAATCTTAATAATGGTGCAGCATTTCAGGATGAAGTTGTCATCAAGCAGGTACATTCCTCTCATGTTTTAAATGTGAAAATATCATGATCATAAACAAAGAAAATACTCAAAACCCACAAGTGGATATCTAATTAAAGGAATAGACCTGGAGACAGTTCAGAACTACAACTACCTTGACCATACTATAATCAGTGATTGAAAATGTAAGAGTGAAATAAACAAAAGAATAGGAATGGCAAAAAAAAATTTTAATGTCATGAAAAATATACTAACATCAAAACAAATAACACCATGGCTACATATTATAGCCTGTTATATCTTCTCAACATTCCTATATGGTGCAGAAGCATGGACATTAGATAAGAAAAGAGAACAGAAAATTGAAGCCTTTGAAATGTGGATATACAGAAGTATATATAGAATATTAAGGAAAGAAAAGAAAACAAACGATGAAGTCTTAAAAAAACTAAAAATGAAAAGAGAACTACTAAACACAATTCAAACACGACAAATGCGATTTTTGGCCATGTTAAAAGACACAACAGCCTACTAAAAGTAATCTTGGAGGGGAAAATACAAGGTAAAAGAGGCAAAGCCAGACCAATACTAACATGGACGAGTAAAAGAAAAATATGGGCAAAACAGCCTATGACAACCTGCACCATCAAAGCAAGAGACAGAGCAGAACGGCGCTCCATGGCAGCCAACCTTCGTTACGGAGATGGCACTCGATGATGATGATAATAATAAGGGTGTGTTATTTTTTTTCGTAAGCCAGCTTTACCTCTGACGAAGTCCTTAGAGACTAGGAACTGAGTTGTGCGTGTTAATCCGTTTTTCCCTGGCAGCCGTGTGCACAGGGTTCCCTCGCCAGAAAGGCAGATAACTCCGTCTTCGGAGGTACTCATTTTTTTTTACGTCCATGAGTAATTGACGTTGGAGTGGTTTTACTTTCTTTGTGACAAAATACACACAAAACGTGAATTTTGTTAAAGTATATAACTATATTTGAATCATATATTCGTAGATCATTACCATCAGAGATGAAATGTGTTAGACGAATGACAGGAAACAGTCTGTAAGACAAGATCAGAAATGAAGAACTGAGAAAAAAGCTAGGATTAGCCCCCGCCTTAGAATATATAAGGAATCAACAGATAAAATGGTTTGGCCACGTGACAAGGCAGAAAGAACAAAGCACAACACAACGAGCCTTCAACAAACGTTGTGAGAACACCAGACCCAAGGGTTGACCACGAAAAATATGGGTTGACGGAATATTAGAAGCACTAGGAAATATAACAGCAGCAGAGGCGAACAGAAGAGCAAAAGACCGCAAATTATATCTCCCCTCGACGCTGAAAGGCAGATGAGGAAGGAAAGAAGAAGAAGGAGTTCATTATTATTTTTACAGAAATTAAATGAATAAAATATTGACAATTCTGAGAGTCATTAGGGTTGGGGTGTAAAGGGGACAGTGTAGAGTGCTGTATTATACTTGTAAGCAGAAACGTTCTCAATGTTCACATACACCTTCCTCTAATCAACGAGAATGTTAAAGAGAACAAGCATGTGTGTTTTATCTTCATGGACAGACACAAATGAGCAAATCAACTAATGTATCACTGACAAACAACTGTGTAATCATCATCATCATCATCATCATCAAGTACCATGTCTGCTGGTTAAGGTAGTCATGTTTTTCCACAACCTCGAACTTCTGCCAAGCCATTCTCTTAAGCTGTCTGATATCTGTTCTCTTTGCTTCCCTCTATCTCTACGTCCCTCAATTTTCCCAGTTGTTACAATATATTCCAGCTGTTCTCTTCTCATTACATGGCCAAGAAATGATGATTGTTTCATCCTAATATTGGATATTAGCTCTCTTTTTGCTTTAGCCTCTTTCTGAACATTTTCATTACTCTTCTTAGCTGTCCATGGTATTCTCAACATTCTTCTGTAAAACCACATTTCTACAGCCTCCAGTGATTTTCTTGTCTGTTTTCCCATTGAATATTGTAGACACCAACGTCATAGTCTCAATACACTACTATCAGTACGTGACGGTAATCTGTTCCGTCTTCTTCCTCTTCTACCTCGTTCATATTTCAAGGAGACAACATAAACACTCCTTAAGCCTTCCCAGAGTGGTGCAGTTTTATTCTTTCTTTCTCTAATCTGTACCTCCAAAGCAACGCTTTCATATTTTTGGGATAATAAAGTCATAACCCCTCTTTATTCACATTTGAATACCTGCATTATCGGCCTCTATTGCTCTTTCCATAGCTCTTAAATATTAGGCTCCAATGTCCGTGCAGTAATTGTATAAAACATAGTTCCGTAATTTCATTTAGAACGATGTGTCGGATCATTTTGGCAAGTTTTAAGTTTGATGCAAAGCTAAAATGGGTTTGGTCTAAAATATTTAGGGACCTTTAGTTTAAAGAAGAATCATCATCATCATGTACCCTGCCGGTTGGCGTAGGCGATCATGTCCCTCCACAAACTTCTATCAACAGTGCATCGTATCAGCTCTGTTGTTGACTGTTTTCCATGCCATGACACCAAGCTATCCAGTAATTCTCCCTTTGTCGTCCGCGATCTCTCTTTCCTTTTATTTTGCCAGTTGTAACCAAGTATTCCAACTTTCCTCTTCTCATAATGTGCCCGAAAAATGTTGATTGCTTCTTTCTGATGTTTTTTAAGAGCTCCCTTTTTGTGTTGGCCTCTTTGAGGCCTAGAGAAGAATAGTTTCAGTATAATATGTGCCTTTTATCACGTTTTACAGGCGTAGGTGATCATGTCTCCGTAACGTATTTGTTTCTACAGGTATTTATAAATACAGGGATTGACTTTCTTGTTGTATTTTGTATTTTTATAAAAATTGCTTCTTTTTTTTCGGTTTCGCCCAAGAGGCTACCGCGGTTCTAACCAGGGTCAGCGGGAAAAGAGTAGAACCACAGTCATGTGACAGGCTCGTGTGACTATCGGAGCTCTAAACACGGATAGGGAGAAAAGATAACGAGCTGCTGTCGAAGCCACGCATGCCGCAAGAGGTGACTAAGGAGGTTATATTCAAAGTCTTCGAAGGTGATACGGAGTTCGTGCTTCTGAGGTAAAGCCATCTTCAGTGCTTTTACTAGTGTGTGGCGAGTGTGCTTCATGCTGGGGAACTTGCTGCGGAGGGGATCTGGGCACTGTGGTAAACGTATAACAAATATAACATGGTTTTAAGCAGCTGAACCAAAGGGTAGACGAGATAGACTACGACGTTTAGCAACAGCCATCAGCGGGTACAAAACATCAAATATAACAACAAAAACACACACACACACACAAGGTACTTATCACAAAAGGGCAAAGTCAAGTAGGTGACTCGTGGTGGATCTGTAAGACCGGAAGAGGAAGTGACCAGTAACAAAGTGGCTGTTGATCGCATGATAAGTGGTCAATATGCCTGATGCAATCTCGAGGGCCAAAAAAGAGTCAAACAATGTAGGGGTCTCCTGAGGATGGAGGAAATGAGGGGTGACATATGATAGGAGGAAATGAGGGGTGACATAGGATATGAGGAAAGTGGGGTGACGTAGGATAGGAGGAAATGAGGGGTGATATAGGTTAGGAGGAAATGAGGGGTGACTTAGGATAGGAGAAAATTAGGGGTGTCATAGGATAGGAGGAAATGAGGTATGACATAGGATAGGAGAATAAAGAGAGAGCAGGGGTAGCAGGAGGATGAAAAACAGGAGATACGAGAATAAAAAGGAGGGCAGTAAATAATGGAAAGAGAGATAGTAGTTTCACCACCTTGAATGGAGTACCAAATCGGGCTATCAGTCGGTTCTCCAAGGCGAACCGACTATGAGTGTCTGATCAGCAAGAGCCAATTCCAATGACCTGGAAGACCTCAGAGGCGTCCTGGCCTGGACATCTGAAATGGAAGGAGTGAAGCTGAGTGGAGGAATCATGTTTGATGTTGTTCATGGACACATTGGAGTTGTATGTTGTGGAATGAAGATGATCTGAACTTCGTGGAATTTCTCTTCATTTCTTCCACCTGCAACTTACTTCTGTCAGTTGTTACTGTTTTAGTTCCTGCTCTTTAATTCCTACTGCCTGATCTGATGATGATGATGATTTTTTTCTCCTGATGACAGTAATAAGTTGTCTTTATACTTTCGTCTCTTTGAGAGTATCATCAAGTCTCCCTTTATTTATTATTCTCAAATTCAACCAGTTAAAGCCCATTCCGATGACGTGTTTGTTTTTTTATTATCGAACTTGTCAACCATTGAACTTATCGAGGAGCGGTTCATCATCATCATGTGTCATTTTGGTTGGCGTAGCCAATCATGTCCTTCCACAATTTTCTATGCACAGTCCATCGTATAAATTCTGTTGTGGATTATTTTCCATGCTTGACACCAATTGATCTAGTGTTTTCTCTCTTTGTCGTCCGCGATCTCTCTTTCCCTGTATTTTGCAGTTGTAACCAAGTATTCTAATTTTCCTCTTCTCATGATGTGCCCAAAAATGTTGATTGTTTCTTTCTGATGTTTTTTTTAGGAGCTCCCTTTTTGTGTTGGCCTCTTTGAGAATATTCTCGTTGGTCTTTTTAGCTGTCCAGGGAACTTTCAACATTCGTCTGATAAATCACATCTTTGTGGTCTCTAATAGTTTTTCTCATTTGTTTGTCTTCTGTCTATGATTCGCTTCCATAGGTCATAATTGGCTCTATATCTTTCAGGACTCACTTTCGTTTGTCAGGTCCGGTAGTACACAACACTGAACAGCACCGCATATTTTAAACATTTCAAATAACAAATATGGCTACCTTGAAGATAATAACTTCTACATACAGTGCTTTCAAAGAGAAGTCAATATGACCATCAGAATTAAATACCATCAAACAGGTGTTTCTGCCGTCTAGCTTCTTGAGATTTAAGGAGGCGGGGCCCACCTGGGTCATGACTCCCAGACGTCAGACTCCAACTGTACTTGCAAATAAAAACACACAATTTACCGCATATGATGGGTAGACTTTGGTCTTGACAACACTTCTGATCGAATTTATTACCCATGACCAGAATCTAATTTCTTACTCAGCCTTAACCTGGAACATTGAGTGCTGCCCTCTTCGTGTTGATGAGTATTAAATACTGTTGCTGCGTGGCACACTTAAATACTATTCACAGAATCGCTGTCCGTGTAAAGTTCCGTTCTATCTTTGAAACGCAGGATTGGTATATGCTTTTCTACGCATAATCCTTGTTGTAGTTCTACCATTTTAGGGTATTAATATTTAAAACAAAAAGAAAGAAAGTAGCAGTATATTTTATGTGGGTACAGCCTTGAACATCATAGAAATAAACGAGTTTAGTCTGGTTATACGTATCTTAAAATTACAGACACTCGTCAATACAAGAGCTTTCCAATAACATCCATTTACATGAATACGCTCATTTACGCGAAGATGATCTGTGTATCTGCAGCTTCATTTTACAGATACTCGTAATTACAACATGTGTCCACTTACATCCATTTAGAGGAATATGTTCATTTACGCAAACAAAAAGTTGTTATTTAAATTGTAAATGGTAAGAGTAAATAACCAGCAAGCTGCAGGGACCGTCAGTACGTATATAATCACCCTACGCTGATAGAAGAGGACACTTTTGGGGGTGCCTCAAATAAACTAACATCAGTTCTTGTAGTTAAAGCAGAGCAAAACCAAAAATAACACCGACCTTTCTTTGCTTTGACGAGATTCTGGGTAATAAATAAAGAGAACAATGAGATTATTTTTGTTCGCAAGATTCGACGGGCATCTCATTTTTTGTGAGATCTCATTAGACCAACACAGAATCCGAAATTAAATTTGTTAGCGTGACGATCCGCTCTACGCCGTTAAGAAACAAAGGTGGGATGTACAGGCAAATAAACACTCATCAGGTCTGGTAAATTCCATCATACAGGGAATTGTGATAGGGGTGAGATAGAAATGTGCAGGGGGTGTGCTGGAATGACGGCATATTGAAATGGACAGGTCTCGATTTCGTTAGCGCACAAACAGCAGAGAGGTGGAGAAAATGTCAAAACATTAGTTGCATTTGATGATTTTTATATAACGGCTCACAACTTACGTAACTTCTTGGTTCCTGATCTTTCTAGTTGCGCTGTGAGACATTACGTAAGGCTCGCAAAGTCTCTCCCCCCCCCCCTTTCAATTGTCCTAATCCTAGGAGAGCTGTTGGATTATAGAGAGTACGTCTATGCCTGTCAACCTTTCCTCTTTTGTTAGAGCTCTTTTAAGTGTTACTCGAGATGGCCCCCTTTTCCTCTGACCTGATGCTCCCATTTTAGAACCTATTTAGTAATTCTCTGGTCGTTTCATTTAAATACATGCCTGACATATACCAGTCATCTTTTCTTAATAGTGAACGAGACAAACAGTTGCATGACCATTTACCTTATTGTTACGTAACGCCAGGATAAATTAGAATAACAAGGTTACCAGTTAGGCCGTGTTAAGTAATTCTTTAGGACCGAAGACTAAGCACTAGGCATAAATTGTATCTGTAGGGTTAAGGCAGAGAAATGCACATTGATGCACCCAAATGTGAAGCTGCAGTGAAGCTAAACTTAGATCTTACAGGAAACTTTTTATTCATATTTTATTCTCCTTTACTTTTCATTTCTCTTTCTAGTTCGATTTTTTAATTTTTATTTAATTTTATTTTAAATACATATTTGTACTTGTGTTGCATGTTTGTACTTGTGTTGCATGTTTGTACTTGTGTTGCATGTTTGTACTTGTGTTGCATGTTTGTACTTGTGTTGCATGTTTGTACTTGTGTTGCATGTTTGTACTTGTGTTGCATGTTTGTACTTGTGTTGCATGTTTGTACTTGTGTTGCATGTTTGTACTTGTGTTGCATGTTTGTACTTGTGTTGCATGTTTGTACTTGTGTTGCATGTTTGTACTTGTGTTGCATGTTTGTACTTGTGTTACATGTTTGTACTTGTGTTGCATGTTTGTACTTGTGTTGCATGTTTGTACTTGTGTTGCATGTTTGTACTTGTGTTGCATGTTTGTACTTGTGTTGCATGTTTGTACTTGTGTTGCATGTTTCTACTTGTGTTGCATGTTTGTACTTGTGTTGCATGTTTGTTCCTGTTGACGGTCTTTACGCCGAAACGTCGTTCTGATTTCAGGTGTCCACTTCTTACGTGAAGCTTTAACCATACCATTTTTTTCCTTTCTCTATTTATTTTATTTTTGCGTTTCTCTTCATAAATCTGATTCCAACGTCAATAATCCATTGAAAGATCTCCCGATCCTTGTTCTGTTCTCTAGCCGGGTAGTTCTGCCCTCTCTGTTGTTAACTGTTCAATTTGTAAACAATTTGGGGGGAAAATGTTAAATATGAATTGGTATGACAGGATCAAAGATGAAGATGTCTGGGAGAGAACAAAACATTGGATAATCATACGATTATGAATAGAAAATGGAGATGGACTGGACAAAGATTAAGAAAAAAAACTCATGGTAGCATAGCAAGACATGTACTGTCACTGAACCAAAAGGGAAAAAGAAAGCCATAAATAAACGAAGAATTGAAGTAATGGAAACTCTTAGGAACATTGGCCCAGACTGATGAGAATCTGAGATAATATGTCCAAGTGTAGGGATGGATGGAGAGACCTTTGTGTGGCCTAGACTGTAAAGATGCAGAGGAAATGTCCAAGTGTAGGGATAGATGGAGAGACCTTTGTGTGGCCTAGACTGTAAAGATGCAGAAGAAATGTCCAAGTGTGGGGATAGATGGAGAGACCTCTGTGTGGCCTAGACTGTAAAGATGCAGAGGAAATGTCCAAGTGTAAGGATAGGTAGAGAGACCTTTGTGTGGCCTAGACTGTAAAGATGCAGAGGAAATGTCCAAGTGTAGGGATAGATGGAGAAACCTTGTTGTGGCTGGAGCTTCAATTACGGTTCAAATGGGATTTGATTGACTGTGTAAATGTTCTAGGCAGATTTTATTCTTGATTTAACGTCACGACTTGTAGGAAATACGCTGTTAAAATCCATGTTAGACAGCTATCATTAGCGCAAACTGTGTGATGTGGTCAGCAAACACACTTCTCTAGGAGAAAGTCTCTGGCTCGCATTTACAAGTCACTAGTGAACCTGACAGCTACGCCAAAGCCTCACATTTAGTTTGGGAAAGTGCACTCAAAAGTAAGCAATTCGATGTTTCATCAATGCAATAATACTGGGTTAAACAAACCAAGGTTTCGACTCAAGAGGTCTTCAACATGGACTAACATAATCAAAACGGATTACAGATCTAAAACTCCCATAGGAAAAATAGTAATCAAAATGATACCAAAGTGGATGTGACAGAAAGTAAACAGACAATTAAGAGATGTCTTAAGGCAGACATAAAAGGAAATAAAAATACTCAATTCAGCAGGGATTCCAACTCTCTCTACTTTGTCAGCGAGTGACGACAATAACTACTTTGTCAGCGAGCGACGACAATAACTACTTTGTCAGCGAGTGACGACAATAACTACTTTGTCAGCGAGTGACGACAATACTACTTTGTCAGCGAGTGACGACAATAACTACTTTGTCAGCGAGTGACGACAATAACTACTTTGCCAGCGAGTGACGACAATAACTACTTTGTCAGCGAGTGACGACAATAACTACTTTGTCAGCGAGTGACGACAATAACTACTTTGTCAGCGAGCGACGACAATAACTACTTTGTCAGCGAGCGACGACAATAACTACTTTGTCAGCGAGCGACGACAATAACTACTTTGTCAGCGAGCGACGACAATAACTACTTTGTCAGCGAGTGACGACAATAACTACTTTGTCAGCGAGCGACGAGAATAACTACTTTGTCAGCGAGCGACGACACAATAACTACTTTGTCAGCGAGCGACGACAATAACTACTTTGTCAGCGAGTGACGACAATAACTACTTTGTCAGCGAGCGACGACAATAACTACTTTGTCAGCGAGCGACGACAATAACTACTTTGTCAGCGAGTGACGACAATAACTACTTTGTCAGCGAGCGACGACAATAACTACTTTGTCAGCGAGTGACGACAATAACTACTTTGTCAGCGAGCGACGACAATAACTACTTTGTCAGCGAGTGACGACAATAACTACTTTGTCAGCGAGCGACGACAATAACTACTTTGTCAGCGAGCGACGACAATAACTACTTTGTCAGCGAGCGACGACAATAACTACTTTGTCAGCGAGCGACGACAATAACTACTTGTCAGCGAGCGACGACAATAACTACTTTGTCAGCGAGCGACGACAATAACTACTTTGTCAGCGAGCGACGACAATAACTACTTTGTCAGCGAGCGACGACAATAACTACTTTGTCAGCGAGTGACGACAATAACTACTTGTCAGCGAGCGACGACAATAACTACTTTGTCAGCGAGCGACGACAATAACTACTTTGTCAGCGAGCGACGACAATAACTACTTGTCAGCGAGCGACGACAATAACTACTTTGTCAGCGAGCGACGACAATAACTACTTTGTCAGCGAGTGACGACAATAACCACTTTGTCAGCGAGTGACGACAATAACTACTTGTCAGCGAGCGACGACAATAACTACTTGTCAGCGAGCGACGACAATAACTACTTTGTCAGCGAGTGACGACAATAACTACTTTGTCAGCGAGTGACGACAATAACTACTTTGTCAGCGAGCGACGACAATAACTACTTTGTCAGCGAGTGACGACAATAACTACTTTGTCAGCGAGTGACGACAATAACTACTTGTCAGCGAGCGACGACAATAACTACTTTGTCAGTGCCTTCACCTCAGGTAAGAGTTGATACAAAACCTACGTTCATTCAGCGACTATTTGCGCTATGTCTGATCTGACCGGCCATTGATGAATCTCCCAGACATTCCTCTAAACATATTTGTTTTGAAGTGTCTCCCATTGTCACTGTTCAATTTAAGATTGATTTTTTTTTTCATGTAATAATAATAAATAATGTAATAATAAAGGGTGGACTGGACAAGGCATGGCAGGAGAAAGACAAGACATAACAATGGTAGACTGGAAAGGAATGACAGGAAAAAGACAACACATAACAATGGTAGATGGACAAGGCATGGCAGGAAAAAGACAAGTATAACAAAGGGTAGATCGGACAAGGAATGGCAGGAGAAAGACAAGATATAACAAAGGGTAGATCGGACAAGGCATGGCAGGAGAAAGACAAGATATAACAAAGGGTAGATCGGACAAGGAATGGCAGGAGAAAATATAGTTGTCAAAGTAATAATGCAGAAGTGGACAAGATAATGTATGTTGATTGTTCAAACAAATCATTAATTCAACATTCCCCTGATCTGTCTCCTCATTTCTCATTTTCTAATCATGGCACCTTTTATTGAAAACTTCAAGAGACCCCGATTACAGTCACATCAATTGTTTCGTGTCTTCCATTTCAAATAGAGGTGATGATAGATATGCTCAATATGACCCCCTGTTGTCAATAATTAATGACCGAACTATAAGTGCTTTTGAAGCTAAAATATCAACTCCCTCTTATTGCACAGAACCCCTGCATAGCAAAGAGAGATGATCTAAGCGATTGCTAGAAAATAAATCTATCTAAAATACGCAAACAAATATATACTGAGGCATTATACAATTTCTGCGGTCTGCAGGCGGAGTAAAGGAATAGGTCAGAAAGAAAGGTTTTGTGCCATGTCCAAAGGACCCGTGGTGCTTAGAATCGAATTTCTTTGTTTTGTTGTTAATGTCATCTTTGTTGAGAAACAAATGTTGCCATAACGATACGGTGAGTTTTCTTCTCTGAAAAACAAATGAGTTGTTATGATCATTACCAACGTCATCATTGTCGTCGTCATTATCAATGTCGTCGTTATCATCATCGTCGTCATAATAGTCATTAATCACAATCATCATAATCACCATCATCAATACCATCGTCGTTGTTATCAATCGTCGTTATAATAATCATCATCAATCGCCATCATCAAAATCACCGTCGTTGTTATCATCATCATCGTTTTCATATTAATAATCTTCAGTCACGATCATCACCATCATCATCATCGTTACCATCATCACCATGACCATCATCATCTTCATCATCACCATAATCACCATAATCATCATCATTACCATCATCATTACCATCATCATCATCGCCACCATCATCACCATCATCATCAATGACCATCATCATGGTCACCATCGTCATCATTATCGTCGTCAGCATCATCATCATCATCATCATCACTATCATCATCATCACTATCATCATCATCACCACCATCATCATAATCACTATCATCACCATCACTATCATCATCATCACTATCATCATCATCACCACCATCATCATCATCATCAATATCATCATCATCACTCTCATCATCATCACCACCATCATCATCATCACCATCATCATCATCACCACCATCATCATCATCACTATCATCATCATCACCACCATCATCATCATCACCACCATCATCATCACCGCCATCATCATCATCACTATCATCATCATCACCACCAGCATCATCATCACTGTCATCATCATCACTATCATCATCATCACCACCACCATCATCATCACTATCATCATCATCACCACTATCATCATTATCACTATCATCATTATCACCAACATCATCATCACCACCATCATCATCATCACAACCATCACCATCATCACCACCATCATCATCATCACTATCATCATCATCACTATCATCATCATCACCACCATCATCATCATCAATATCATCATCATCACTCTGATCATCATCACCACCATCATCATCATCACTATCATCATCATCACCACCATCTGCACCATCACTATCATCATAGTCGTCGTCACCATCATCGTCGCCATCACTATCATCATTATCGTCGTCATCATCATCACCACAATCATCATTATCACTATCATCATCATCATCTCTACCATCATCACCATCACTATCATCATCATCGTCGTTACCAACATCGTCGTCATCACTATCATCATCATCGTCGTCATCATCATCGTCGTCATCATCATCACCACCATCATCATCATCACCACCATCATCATCATCACCACCATCATCATCACCACCATCATCATCATCATCATCATCGTCGTCGTCATCATCATCGTCGTCATCATCATCACCACCATCATCATCATCACTATCATCATCATCGCTGTCGTCATCATCAACATTATTGTCGTCGTCATCATCATCATTGTCGTCGTCATAATCATCCCCATTGTCGTCGTCATCATTATCATCATCATCAACATCATTATCACATTCCCATCATTATCATCACCATAATCATCATTATCGCCAACTTCATCGTTATCATCGCCACAACATTACTATCATCAGCAGCATTATTATCATCACCATTGCTGCGACCATTATCATTGGAATAATTCCTATTCTATCATCGTCATCATCATGTCATTATCATTATCATGATCATTTCAATCATTAGCATCATTATTATCAGTACCATTACCAGCACCATCGTCATCATATTCCTCACCATCATCATAATTATCATCATCATCACTGCCATCATCACTTCATCAACATCATAGTCATTACAATTACAATAACCACCACCACCGTTTTCATTATCATCATTATCACTACATCACGTACCGGTTTGCTACCGGAGCTACTGAGTTAGTGTTATGTGCACACCGTCAGCTCTGTTTTTCATTCGGATCGTGTTTCAATATTCATATTGCTTACGATGAATGATAATATCGTATGACGAAGGACAGTTCAGTTGCATTCACTTTTGGTGCCGCTATGGCTTATGTCTTTTGGCGTGTGTTGAAGCTGCCATTAAAGGGAATGCAGCAGCCTTCCTTTGATTCGATTATTCATTAAGATGAGTTTTAATTCGGATGATTCCTCTGGCACGGGCGATTGAACAATTATGGATTTTATTTCTTTAGCAGTGATACCGGAGCCTTCAACTAACCATAAAATAACCATAACACCAGCATAGCTGCCTCACCTATAATTATCATTACCACGTTATCATCATCATCACATTACCATCACCAGCACTACCACCACCGTTTTCGTATTATCATGTGATCATCATTATCACTACACCACCATCACTACCGAAACTATCATCATCATCATAATCATAATCATTTATATTATTATCATCAAGTAACGTGTCTCTGTTATGGAGTGAGCTAATGGAAGCATGGGGGCAGGTAATTTAGTTGTTACCCGCTTCTCAATAGACAATAGCAGTAACAGATGATAGCGACCAGCAGTAGTTAGTACAACAATTTAAGTATGGAAAATTTACAGCCAGAATAACAAGTAAGGGGATAATAGAAGTTCTCATGGGGTAGTGGATACACAGAAAGTTTGATGAGGTAATGTCCAGAATTACTGGACGACACGATGATGAGTTTAGGTCCATTGAAATTTCCACTTCAACTTTTAGGCAATGCATGACAATAGCATGCATTGATCCCATGACTTTGGCCGTCTGTTGTCATCCAACTACTAGGATAGGTCATTGTCATGAGGTAATAATTATTTAAATAGGGCACAGAGATTCACGAAAATAAGGTGTTTTCATCAAACCATGAGAATAGTTCAAGTTACGGTCACAGAATGATCAGGAGTGACCAACTCAGATGATCAGAAGAGTGCAAATTGCCACTTTGCGACAGTTTGATTGGCTGCTGATTTTCAAACGAAGAGTTGTGGTTGGAGCATTTAAACTTCAACACAATAAGTTGCAGTTAGTTAGAGAGAGTGAAGTCAAGATGTAGACTAAGTAAGCTTAGTCCGGTCTCGGCCGAACTGCCGAAGGCAGTTAGATAGAAGTTATATAATTAGACAGTTAGAGATAAATCAGATAGAGTTATATAATTAGTAGAGAATACAGGCAGTCAGGGATAGAACAGTTAGAAAAGTTAATATTAGAAAGTTGATCACAACAGGTACATCATGACAGACTCTTTTTCTCTCATTATATAATCGTAATAAGTTTATTGATTTCGATTATTAATCTAGGCCTTTGGTCGTTCTGAGGTGAATGCACTTATCTTAAATTAATGTTAATAAATTCTTGACTTCTCTGAGGCAATCGCCGATGGTTATGATCAGTCCAAGTGCATATCTTGCATACAACATTATTCAACTTACGTTCATGAGGAATGTGAAACAACTTGAAATACTCTTAAGCACTTTCACAACACTAAAGCTCATAATTTCATTGCTATACTCACTACTCTCTCTCAACTTACTTAATAACTTCTCAACTGACTTGAAACTACAACTTGAAGATTCTAACTTCCTAACTAACTGGCTCAACTTTTTAATTTTAATTTTTCTAACTCTTCTATCCCTGACTGTTTGTATCTCTAACTGTCTAATTCTATAACTTCTATCTAACTGCCTTCGGCAGTTCGGCCGAGGCCGGACTAATCTTACTTAGTCTACATTTTGACTTCTCTCTCTCTAACTAACTGTAACTTATTGTGTTGAAGCTTAAATACTCAAACCACACCTCTTCGTCTGAAAATCAGCAGCCTATCAAACTGTCGCAAAGTAACAATTTGCACTCTTCTGATCATCTGAGTTGGTCACTCCTGATCATTCTGTGACCGTAACTTGAACTATTCTCATGGTTTGATGAAAACACCTTGTTTTCGTGAATCTCTATGCCCTATTTAAATAATTATTACCTCATGACAATGACCTATCCTGGTAGTTGGATGGCAGCAGACGGCCAAAGTCATGGGATCAATGCATGCTATTCTCATGCATTGCCTAAAAATTGAAGTGGAAATGTCCATGGACCTAAACTCATCATCGTGTCGTTCAGTAATTCTGGACATTACCTCCTTCAAACTTTCTGTGTATCCACTACCCCCTATTTGAACTTCTATTA
The DNA here is from genome assembly GCA_032433765.1 of Megaustenia siamemsis. NCBI lineage: Eukaryota > Metazoa > Mollusca > Gastropoda > Stylommatophora > Ariophantidae > Megaustenia > Megaustenia siamemsis. The sequence continues at coordinate 74,682,784 of JAVIAB010000108.1, forward strand.
TCCCCTAACTTGTTATTCTGGCTGGAAATTTTCCATACGTAAATTTATATCCTAACACTGACTGTCGCTACCATCTGTTACTGCTATTGTCTATTGAGAAGCGGGTAACAACTAAGTTACTTGCCCCCATGCTTCCGTTAGCTCACGCTATACAATTTCCTGCATTGATGATCGTTTCTTTCCTCCGATGTATATCCCCACAATTGTTTATCATTTCTCTTGTTGACTTCCTAGCGAACCATTATCTTAAACAGTCTGAAATATGTTCTCTTTCTCGACAACTAATAAATAATAATAATAATTTTCTGACCCTTGTAAAAATATAATTATTATTTTCTGACTCCGGTGTAGTTTGTTACTTCTATAATTATATAATTATTATTTTCAGACTCTTCTATAATTTGTTACTCCAACAAACATATAATTATTATTTTCTGACTCCTATATAATTTGTTACTTCTATAAATATATAATTATGTGTATCCAACTCGCCTATGTCTTTCAGCGATTGACTAAGCCGTGTGATTAAGACAGAGGCAGATCAAGTCATACTGACTTTTAACATTAAGACATTAATTAACTAATAAATAACCCCTTCATTTAGTGTTTGTTAAATGTATTAATAATCTGTTCTGCCACTGTCTCTGTCTTCCCTTGAAATCTCTTAATTAATGTCGAAATGTTGGTTTATGCCGTATTGTGTGATAACCTTGACCTTCGATGTATAAGTAAGTTCTTTCTGTTTCACTTTGTCTAGTAATAGGAAACTCTCCATACATCGCTTCACTGCAGATGGCAATCTGATGACCAGAAGTCGACCCTACAGGGAAGAATTTTGGCCCTTTAACTTCTCGACACTCAAGGGGAGGTAGAAGCTTCTGTGTCTTGACTTCCAGGTGTCGAAGTCCTGTGTCACGACTTCCAGGCGTCGACCTCCTGTGTCTTGACTCCCAGGCGTCGACCTCCTGTGTCATGACTCCCAGACGTCGACTTCCTGTGTCATGACTCCCAGGCGTCGACCTCCTGTGTCATGACTCCCAGGCGTCGACCTCCTGTGTCATGACTCCCAGGCGTCGACCTCCTGTGTCATGACTCCCAGGCGTCGACCTCCTGTGTCTTGACTCCCAGGCGTCGACCTCCTGTAACTTGACTTCCAGGTTTCGAAGTCCTGTGTCACGACTTCCAAGCGTCGACCTCCTGTGTCATGATTCCCAGGCGTCGACCTCCTGTGTCATGACTCCCAGACGTCGACCTCCTGTGTCATGACTCCCAGACGTCGACCTCCTGTGTCATGACTCCCAGGCGTCAATCGCCTGTGTCATGACTCCCAGGCGTCAATCGCCTGTGTCATGACTCCCAGACGTCGACCTCCTGAGCCATTACTTCCAGGCGTTGACCTCCTGAGCCATTACTCCCAGGCGTTGACCTCCTGCCTGAACTTAAAAGCTCACACTTTGTTGTTGTTGTTGTTATGGATCCAGTATCCTGTAAGCTGACACCATTCGGCCCAATCCCATGTAATGATATCTGGAGATATTTTTTAGTTCCCATGTAGTCCCGTTCAAGGTATTCCATGTGTCAGGTCTTTGAGGAAGTAGTGTTTCTCTGATGTCAGTGAACTTTGGACAGTCAAAAAGATGATGTTCTACAAGCTTCATGTGGATGTTCACAAAGTGGGCATGCAGGAGTTTGGTTTCGTTGTATTAGTAAAGGGTTAAGGCATATAAATGCGAAGCTGCAGTCAAGCTGAATATAAGGAAAAATAAAAAAATGGTATGTAAGAAGCTTTACGTGACAAGTGGACGACACAGACTAAACAACGTTTCGGCTCAATAGGCCTTCATCAGGAACAAACAAAAAAACACACACACAAAACTGATAACGAAACAACCAAAACAAAAACAATCGAAATGTGTTAAAGAAAACAACAAAAATAAATAAAACTATCCTGTCAAATCCATAATAAAATCGCAACCAAGTGCGGCTGTCGTGAATGTCGAAAATCGTGCAAAAAAGTGCGTAAATGTACACAGAACCAGAGGAGTTAACACAAGGGTCAGTGTGCAAACACAAAGGAGAAAGAATCGAATAGTAGACCGACAGGTGTAAAAAGACGCTAAGAGTGAGATGTCTGAGAGTGGGGTACACTAAAAATAAATGAGGGCTCTGGCGACCGCAGCCGCTTTACTTTGTAAAATCGCCTTATAGTCCAGTATGGTTCGCTGACCCCGAGAGGTATGAATGTATCACACTCATACGCATAGTTTCTTTTTGGTTGCTCCTTCCCTTTTGCATAGCCTTCTCTACTACACATATTTGGGTTATTTGATCTACTTACTGTGCCATGCTTTTTATAGTTCTTCTCCTCTAGTCCCTTATGAGACACTTCGGTTTTCTCCTCTATAACTTTTTTTCTGTGCTCCTTACTCCTCATTTATTTTTATTGTACCCCACTCTCAGACATCTCACTCTTAGCGTCTTTTTACACCTGTCGGTCTACTATTCGATTCTTTCTCCTTTGTGTTTGCACACTGACCCCTGTGTTAACTCCTCTGGTTCTGTGTACATTTACGCACTTTTTTGCACGATTTTCGACGTTCACGACAGCCGCACTTGGTTGCGATTTTATTATGGATTTGACAGGATAGTTTTATTTATTTTTGTCGTTTTCTTTAACACATTTCGATTGTTTTTGTTTTGGTTGTTTGGTTATCAGTTTTGTGTGTGTGTGTTTTTTTGTTTGTTCCTGATGAAGGCCTATTGAGCCGAAACGTTGTTTAGTCTGTGTCGTCCACTTGTCACGTAAAGCTTCATACATACCATTTTTTTATTTTTTTATTTTTCGTTGTATTATATTGATGTGGTTGTTCAGTGGTACATGACCGTCGTTGTATTCTATTGATGTGGTTGTTCAGTGGTACATGGCCGTCGTTGTATTATATTGATGTGGTGGTTCAGTGGTACATGACCGCCGTTGTATTATATTGATGTGGTTGTTCAGTGGTACATGACCGTCGTTGTATTATATTGATGTGGTGGTTCAGTGGTACATGACCGCCGTTGTATTATATTGATGTGGTTGTTCAGTGGTACATGACCGTCGTTGTATTCTATTGATGTGGTTGTTCATTGGTACATGACCGTCGTTGTATTCTATTGAGGTGGTTGTTCATGGTACATGACCGTCGTTGTATTCTATTGAGGTGGTTGTTCTATGGTACATGACCGTCGTTGTATTCTATTGATGTGGTTGTTCTATGGTACATGACCGTCGTTGTATTCTATTGATGTGGTTTTTCTATGGTACACGACCGTCGTTGTATTCTATTGATGTGGTTGTTCAGTGGTACATGCCCGTCGTTGTATTCTAATGATGTGGCTGTTCAGTGGTACACGACCGTCGTTGTATTCTAATGATGTGGTTGTTCAGTGGTACACGACCGTCGTTGTATTCTATTGATGTAGCTGTTCAGTTGTACACGACCGTCGTTGTATTCTTTTGATGTAGTTGTTCAGTGGTACATGACCGGTTCTCAGTCTGAAAATGGTGGTTTGGTCTCTACTTTTTAGGTTGTTTATTTTGTCATGGACGTTTGGCCTTATATATATATATATATATATATAAATATATATATATATATATATATATATATATATATATATATATATATATATATATATATATATATATATATGGCCCTTTTCGTCTTGTCAGACGGTCTAGTGGAGGCTATTGCGTATTTTTTTGAGGTATTGTTTTTGCCGAACAGCTTCTCTCGTGGCTAATTCTACCAATGTTTGACAAACACACGCGGTCACATAATGAACAGGTCAGGCTCGCTGGTCCACAGGGTTTACCATCCTTTTTCATGAGTCTCTTCTCTTCTAAGTCCTGTCTTAGAACAGTCTCAAATGTTGTTATACTGTTCCTTATACGTGCTCTCCATGATGTGCGATCACTTGCCAGATGTTGCCAGTCGTTTTCACAGAATGGAGATGTCATTCAGAGATGATTTGCAGATATCTCTATATCGTAGTTTAGGTCTGCCGATTTGTCTTTTTCCGTGTTTTAGCTCACCATATAGTATTTGCCTAGGAATGCGTTTTTCTTCCATCCGTTGGACATGCCCCAGCCATCTTAGCCTATCCAGGTTGTTGATCAGCGACTGTAGGGTGGCCTCACTATGAGCGACTAGGGCTGCATCGTCAGCAAATAAAAATTCTTTAAGTAGGGCAACATTTGTTTTGGTTTTTGCTCTTAGTCGTGCTAGGTTGAACAGTGAGCCATCTGGTCTAGTGCGAATGTAAATATCTCCTGAGCTGTTTTCGAAGGTGTAATTTAGGAGGGCAGCAAAAAATATACCAAAAAGGGTGGGGGCGAGGACACATCCCTGTTTCACTCCTTTGTTGACTTTGAAATTCTCTGATGGACTCCCATCAAAATGGACTTTGCCATTCATGCCTTCATGGAAGGAAATTATCAGCCTAAGTAATTTAGGAGGGCAGCCTATGCCTTCTAACACCTTGTAGAGACCATCTCTGTTTACTGTGTCGAATGCCTTTGTGAGATCCACAAAGGCAATATAGAGCGGCATATTTTGTTCCCGACATTTTTCCTGCAGTTGTCTAAGAGTGAAGATCATATCTATGGTTGATCTCCCGGGTCTGAAACCGCATTGGGACTCGGGAAGCACCCGTTCTGCAAGTCTATGCAGGCGATTAAGTACGACTCTAGCAAAAGCTTTGCCTGTTGTGCTAAGGAGAGAAATGCCTCTGTAATTGTTGCAGTCGCCCCTGTCTCCTTTTCGTTTGGCCTTGACATGTATTTAAAAGGATCTCTCCCAGTTTTTCCCATGGCTCATCTATTCAGTCAATCTTCTCTACTGTTAGAGTTTTTGATTTATTTGTCTGTATATGTGAGATGTCGGTGTTAGATTGCGTCTGTCTGGATCCTGTCGTAGCAAATGTATCTGCCTTATCATTGACTGGTGTTTTGGAGTGTCTTGGGATCCATTGCATCACTAACCTAACGTCATGTGTGTTAATGAGGCTACCTATGTCTATGGTAATTGTGTGAGTTCTAACCTGTGTATGTTACTTCTAAAGCTCACTTTATAATCACCATATAACTTAACTTATTCTGCAAGCACATCTGATTTCATCTACTGTCAATTACTCTATCACCCTGTTCTTCACACTTTCATAACGCCGAGCTTCTGACTTGTATATTTTAATAAACGATTCTAAGACTATCATCAATAGCTCTCCACAACTTCACTATCTATCCATCCATCCATCCATCCATCCATCCATCCATCCATCCATCCATCCATCCATCCATCCATCCATCCATCCATCCATCCATCCATCCATCCATCCATCCATCCATCCATCCATCCATCCATCCATCCATCCATCCATCCATCCATCCATCCATCCATCCATCCATCCATCCATCCATCCATCCATCCATCCATCCATCTATCTATCTATCTATCTATCTATCTATCTATCTATCTATCTATCTATCTATCTATCTATCTATCTATCTATCTATCTATCTATCTATCTATCTATCTATCTATCTATCTATCTATCTATCTATGTTTCTTTGCCTCTCTGATCAATGTTCTTTTCAGTGTCTCTCTGGGTCGGCCTCTTTTCCTCCCACCTGTTGTTTCCCACATGAACGCTTGCTTTGCTATTCGGTTATTATCTCTTCTCATCACATGTCCGTCATATGCCCATCGTATTTTTTCGATTACTGATGACATTAGTGGTGGATTGGCGATTTCTCTAAACTGCCCCGTTTGTTTTAAATTTGTTCCAAGCTACACCAAAAACTTCACTATCACAACAGCAAATATTTCTTTTCTCTGTTTGTGGTAAAGGTAAAGTACGAGACTTGATTCGGTTTCTTATCACGCGAGTATGTCACCCATATGTGCTCGACCGCCTGTCCAGAAGTGTACGGAGACTTCTGCATTGACGGCCGAGCACATATGTCTGACATACACGCGTATTTCCAGAGTAATACCCTGGTAGCCATTTCTGCCAGCGACTGGGTCGACCGCTGGGTTATTTTATTTTCAACTATGAGTACAATTCACACTGCTTCCAGTAGGAATCGAACACAGATTGTCCGAAAGTTCCTAGACTAGTCGGGTGGTTTTCCAAGTTGGGTGGTTTTTTTCCAGTCGGTGGCTGCTACCGAGGCCCTCGGTAATTCTCCTTCTGGAATTCACCCGAAAAATTACAAAAGGAATGGATACTCCTCTTCGTCATCCGTCCTTAAAAGAACGTTAAGTGGCCGCAAGTGCGTTGTGTTGTTTTTTATTTGCGCCTTTCAGCTTAAAATATCCGGCTTCAATACAGCGTTTTTAGTTCCAGTTTGCCGTCCCTGGTCGAATTCTACTCGCTTGGTCATACTAGATCGGTGAGTCTGTTACTAGAGGCACCACGAAGAAGTGGAGTAAGATATGGACATTCTGGTTCATCAATCCTGGTGCAATCCATCTACAATGAGTCGCCGACAGCTTCCAGTTTTGTCTCTGACGTGCCTTGTCTCCAACAGATATGGGGCTCCCTCTTTCTATCTCCGCTGATTAAATTTTCTTCGAAATCACGCATGATAATTTCGATCCATTTTGAGTTGTATTAATTACTCACCTATATTATCTTCTACTTTTTCATTCACCCACTCCCCTCATCTTCTCTCACCCTCCCTTCCAATCTTAAAGCTGCAATTTGATCATCTGTTATTGTGATGACCTTAGGTCAAGAGGTCAGGTTCGGCGGTTCATGTACACCCTTCTGAGGTCAGGTTCGGCGGTTCATGTACACCCTTCTGAGGTCAAGACTTTTGGTTCATTATAAGACTGTTAGGTTCGCAAAGTCTTAATTGAGTATCATGGTTTATTTTTTTGTGAAAAAATAACGGTACTTACGTACTGCTGACCATATTACTGTGCCGATGGTTACATTTAATACGAGCATTCTTAACGCCATCTGACTTGATTTGACTACTGTTATTGTTTTCTCTCCTTCTTCTTTTCCTTTTATTGCTTCCCTTTATATTCATCCGGGAGCTGCGATAGCTCAGTGGTCAGTGAACTGGACTACAAAGGAAAAGATGTAGGGTTCGATCCCAACCGACGGCTTCCGGGTTCACCCAGCCTTTAATGGGCACCGGATTTGTTCTGGGAAAGTAAAGCGGCACGGGCGTAAAACCGACCACATTACACCAAAAATCATGTGCCGAAGGTCTGTAAAATTTATGATCACTAACACCATATTCCCTACACGTATTTTCACGTGACGGGGGTACTTTACTTTTTTTTTTTTTAACTTTATATTCATCCCCTCATCAGGTTTTCCCTATCTAATTGCAATCGTTCACTCATTTCATCCTGACTTTGCCCATTCCACACTCACTTATCACCTTCACTTCTATCTACTCCCGTTCCATTTCCCTATCCTTCCATCTGTAAAGTTCACCTCTTTCATCACCGCGCTGTGACTGTCATTGCACGTTATCAGACCTACCAATTTGCACTCATTTCGCATTCTTTAATCCTGATCTACCTTTTCATCCAGCAATTAAGAGCATTTATAAACAGATTACAAACGTGTTAACTGTCCATCGACAAGAAGGATCGATTTTTCCCCAATGAGTGAAAGCGAACGCCAAAACCGACAAAGCTAAAAAAAAAAAAACACAGATAAAAACAAATAATGGATAGCGTAATAATGATATTTGTAAACGTGTTCTTTACGTGTTCCTCATGTATTTTCTCAACGTCTGTAACGTGAAAGCAGGATCATTCGTAGGCGTGATAAGTGGAAAGTCTTGTCATATTTAATATTGAATTCGTAAATATATTCAAAGGAATTTTTTCCCTCTATTATTGTGAAGCTCTGGGTAATACAAAAGACACGATTTACATAGATCAGCATGGATAAGTTGCCGGGATACAAGCCCCCTAGGGCAAGGTTGAGGGTTGGCTTCTAGTGTGTACATATATTGTGACACCTAATATACAGAGATTAGTGTATGCATGCAAGAGTAAGTAATGTACAAACAAGAAATATACTTATGCACTAAGTGACAGTAGATAGCTGTTGTTGTTATGAATCTAGCGGCTTGTAAGCTGACGCCCTTTGACCAGGTGCCATGTAATGATATCTGCAGGTATTTTTTAGCTATCTTGTAAAGGAAAAAGATAAATTTGTAGAAATGAAAATTTATTTTAAAAAAAGAGAAAACAATAGCTTGTTTACATCGTTATATAGATGAGGAACAAAACTAAAGAAGAACAACGGTTCGACTCTGCAGGCCTTCAGCTGGTACAATAAACACGACCCAAATATATATAAATCTAACTACATGGCGATAATATGCTCATCATCATCATTGAGTGTCGTCTCCAAATTGAAGGTTGGCTACCATATATGGCCATTCCACTCTGTCTCTTGCTTTGATGGTGCAGGTTGTCATAGGCTGACTTGTCCATCTTTTGATGTTACTCGTCCATGTTAGTCTTGGTTTGCCTCTGCCTCTTTTACTTTGTATTGTTCCTTGCAAGATTACTTTTAGTAGGCTGTTGTGTTTGTTAACATGCCCCCACAAATCTCATTTGTCTTGTTTGAATTGTGTTCAGTAGTTTTCTTTTTATATTTAGTTTTTGTAAGACTTCATCATTTGTTTTCTTTTCTCCCCATCCAATTCTACCGATTCTTCTATAAATCCACATTTCAAAGGCTTCAATGTTATGTTCTGTTTTCTTGTCTAATGTCCATGTTTCTGCGTCATACAGGAATATTGAGAAGATATAACATTTTACTATTCTTAGCTTTAGCCCTGGTGTTATTTGATTTGATGTTAGTATATTTTTACGGCATTAAAATTAATTTTTGCCATACATATTCTTTTGTTTATTTCAGTTGTACATTTTCCACCGCTGGTTATAGTATGTCCAAGGTAGTTATGGCTGTGAACTATCTCCAGGTGTATTCCTTCAACTTTGTAACATGCTAGTCTCTCCAAACAGAAAATATGTCACTTCCGTATAGTCTGGAGTTTCGTCAAACATCGACTGGACTGAAATTGTTAACAAGTGTACTCAAATTGATAGATTGATTGTGATGAAAGAACGACAACACTGCACAACTGGCAAACCTATAGGTCATCAGTTTGCTTTAGCAGACACCTGATGGTATGGGTGTTAATGACCTCCGTGGAGAACACCTGCACCAACTTCTTCAGAATCCACTCATACATTTTGTATTAACGTGTCCATGTTTCAGTGTTAAACCCCTTAAGCACAGAGATAGCATATCCATCAATAGCAGGCCTTAAGTTTGTAGCCGTCATAGATCGTCTGTACCACAGACTAGGATCATCACAGCTTTAGTCTTAGAGAACAGTTTCCGAGCACAAACACTTGTTGCTGGTGCGTTTAGTTGATGGGACCACGGTGGTTTAGTTGGGAAACCCACCCGACTGGGCTATCGACCTTCGGACAACACGTATTTTTTTTTTTCGTTCGCCAGCTTTTACCTCTGACGAAGTTCTTAGATACTAGAAACTGAATTTTGCGTGTTAATCCATATTTCCCTGGCTGCTGTGTGCACAGGGGTACCTCGCCGCACAGGCAGTTAACTCAGACTTCGGAGGTACTCATATTATTTCCGTCGATGAGTAATTGACGTTCCAAGCCGGACCTCACACACTGTTTGATTCCCACTAGAAGCAGTGTGAATTGTACTCGTGGTTGCAAAAAAAAAAGAAAAACCTCAGTCGACCCAGCCTATGGCAAAAATGGATACCAGGGTAAAAATCTGGAAAGGTGAGGAATGCCGTCTCGCATCGTAAGTCACGATGCTTGAAGCGACACTATCCAGAAGTCTCCGAACACAGGCGACCGACCCCATATTGGTGGAAACTCACGTGATAAGACGTCGATTCAAGTCTCGTACTTGACCTTTACCTTTAGATTATTTGCTTATTGGTCTCTTTTCAGGAAGATAAGAAAAGCATGGTTTTTCTTATTGACAATCAGAGTGGTTAGAAGAAGCTGTATCTTGCAATTTAGAAGCATTTGTTGTTAATAAAATGTACAGAAACAGTTACGATAGTTAAAAAAGTGATGTCTTATGTCTGGTGTCACGAATTGTAACCACCTCTATAAAATATTAATTTTATGAATGAGTGCAATGTTTAGCAAAACATGATAATTTCATCTATTACACACAAAAAATAAAAACATTCTTTACGGAATTATCCTATTACTAGAATCTTACGGGGGAACTTATTGATCCAGAGAATAAAGGTCGCTTGTCCAGTGCTGTCACTACGAGGTGTTCAGGTCTGAGTTTTTAAATTTCATCCCCGATAGAAAAAAAAAAGTTGTACCCTACCGGGATTTGAACCCGCTATCTCTACATCTTGAAATCCCTCAACATTTTCAAGACTGGAAGTAAATTACAAGTGTGAGAGAACAGAAGCTTGTGTAATTGATGTCTCTGTGCACCCGATTGTTCCCCAATCATCCATTTGGAGCGTCTTTTCCAGTCGATAGTCGTTAGACAGACAGCCCAGATAAACAGTGAAAGTCACGGTTTCAGTTCTTACATTTTATGTGGTTGTTGTAGTAAAAGTTGAAGTAGTAGTAGCAGAGAAATGGTCGTGATAATAAAAGAGATCTACACTTTGTTGAAGTAGTATTAGCAGAGAAATGGTAGTGATAATAAAAGTGATCTACACGTTGTTGAAGTAGTAGTAGCAGAGAAATGGTAGTGATAATAAAAGTGATCTACACTTTGTTGAAGTAGTATTAGCAGAGAAATGGTAGTGATAATAAAAGTGATGTACACGTTGTTGAAGTAGTAGTAGCAGAGAAATGGTAGTGATAATAAAAGTGATGTACACGTTGTTGAAGTAGTAGTAGCAGAGAAATGGTAGTGATAATAAAAGTGATCTACACTTTGTTGAAGTAGTAGTAGCAGAGAAATGGTAGTGATAATAAAAGTGATGTACACTTTGTTGAAGTAGTAGTAGAAGAGAAATGGTCGTGATAATAAAAGTGATGTACACTTTGTTGAAATAGTAGTAGCAGAGAAATGGTAGTGATAATAAAAGTGATGTACACTTTGTTGAAGTAGTAGTAGCAGAGAAGTGGTAGTGATAATAAAAGTGATCTACACTTTGTTGAAGTAGTAGTAGCAGAGAAGTGGTAGTGATAATAAAAGTGATCTACACTTTGTTGAAGTAGTAGTAGCAGAGAAATGGTAGTGATAATAAAAGTGATGTACACTTTGTTGAAGTAGTAGTAGAAGAGAAATGGTCGTGATAATAAAAGTGATGTACACTTTGTTGAAGTAGTAGTAGCAGAGAAATGGTAGTGATAATAAAAGTGATGTACACTTTGTTGAAGTAGTAGTAGCAGAGAAGTGGTAGTGATAATAAAAGTGATCTACACTTTGTTGAAGTAGTAGTAGCAGAGAAGTGGTAGTGATAATAAAAGTGATCTACACTTTGTTGAAGTAGTAGTAGCAGAGAAGTGGTAGTGATAATAAAAGTGATGTACACTTTGTTTAAGTAGTAGTAGCAGAGAAATGGTAGTGATAATAAAAGTGATGTACACTTTGTTGAAGTAGTAGTAGCAGAGAAATGGTAGTGATAATAAAAGTGATCTACACGTTGTTGAAGTAGTAGTAGCAGAGAAATGTAGTGATAATAAAAGTGATCTACACTTTGTTGAAGTAGTAGTAGCAGAGAAATGGTAGTGATAATAAAAGTGATGTACACTTTGTTGAAGTAGTAGTAGCAGAGAAATGGTAGTGATAATAAAAGTGATCTACACGTTTTTGAAGTAGTAGTAGCAGAGAAATGGTAGTGATAATAAAAGTGTTGTACACTTTGTTGAAGTAGTAGTAGCAGAGAAATGGTAGTGATAATAAAAGTGATCTACACGTTGTTGAAGTAGTAGTAGCAGAGAAATGGTAGTGATAATAAAAGTGATGTACACTTTGTTGAAGTAGTAGTAGCAGAGAAATGGTCGTGATAATGAAAGTGATGTACACTTTGTTGAAGTAGTAGTAGCAGAGAAATGGTAGTGATAATAAAAGTGATGTACACTTTGTTGAAGTAGTAGTAGCAGAGAAGTGGTAGTGATAATAAAAGTGATGTACACTTTGTTGAAGTAGTAGTAGCAGAGAAGTGGTAGTGATAATAAAAGTGATGTACACTTTGTTGAAGTAGTAGTAGCAGAGAAGTGGTAGTGATAATAAAAGTGATCTACACTTTGTTGAAGTAGTAGAAACAGAGAAATGGTAGTGATAATAAAAGTGATCTACACTTTGTTGAAGTAGTAGTAGCAGAGAAATGGTAGTGATAATAAAAGTAATCTACACGTTGTTGAAGTAGTAGTAGCATAGAAATGGTCGTGATAATAAAAGTGATGTACACTTTGTTGAAGTAGTAGTAACAGAGAAATGGTCGATATAATTAAAGTGATCTACACTTTGTTGAAGTAGTAGTAGCAGAGAAATGGTAGTGATAATAAAAGTGATCTACACTTTGTTGAAGTAGTAGAAGCAGAGAAATGGTAGTGATAATAAAAGTGATGTACACTTTGTTGAAGTAGTAGTAGCAGAGAAATGGTAGTGATAATAAAAGTGATCTACACGTTGTTGAAGTAGTAGTAGTAGCAGAGAAATGGTAGTGATAATAAAAGAGATCTACACTTTGTTGAAGAAGTAGTAGCAGAGAAATGGTAGTGGTAAAAAAAGTGATCTACACTTTGTTGAAGTAGTAGTAGCAGAGAAATGGTCGTGATAATAAAAGAGATGTACACTTTGTTGAAGTAGTAGTAGCAGAGAAATGGTAGTGATAATAAAAGTGATGTACACTTTGTTGAAGTAGTAGTAGCAGAGAAGTGGTAGTGATAATAAAAGTGATGTACACTTTGTTGAAGTAGTAGTAGCAGAGAAGTGGTAGTGATAATAAAAGTGATGTACACTTTGTTGAAGTAGTAGTAGCAGAGAAGTGGTAGTGATAATAAAAGTGATGTACACTTTGTTTAAGTAGTAGTAGCAGAGAAATGGTAGTGATAATAAAAGTGATGTACACTTTGTTGAAGTAGTAGTAGCAGAGAAATAGTAGTGATAATAAAAGTGATCTATACTTTGTTGAAGTAGTAGTAGCAGAGAAATGGTAGTGATAATAAAAGTGATCTACACGTTGTTGAAGTATTAGTAGCAGAGAAATGGTAGTGATAATAAAAGTGATCTACACTTTGTTGAAGTAGTAGCAGCAGAGAAATGGTGGTGATAATAAAGGTGATCTACACTTTGTTGAAGTAGTAGTAGCAGAGAAATGGTCGTGATAATAAAAGTGATGTACACTTTGTTGAAGTAGTAGTAGCAGAGAAATGGTCGTGATAATAAAAGTGATCTACACGTTGTTGAAGTAGTAGTAGCAGAGAAATGGTAGTGATAATAAAAGTGATCTACACGTTGTTGAAGTAGTAGTAGCAGAGAAATTGTAGTGATAATAAAAGTGATCTACACTTTGTTGAAGTAGTAGTAGCAGAGAAATGGTAGTGATATTAAAAGTGATCTACACGTTGTTGAAGTAGTAGTAGCAGAGAAGTGGTAGTGATAATAAAAGTGATGTACACTTTGTTGAAGTAGTAGTAGCAGAGAAGTGGTAGTGATAATAAAAGTGTTGTACACTTTGTTTAAGTAGTATTAGCAGAGAAATGGTAGTGATAATAAAAGTGATGTACACTTTGTTGAAGTATTAGTAGCAGAGAAATGGTAGTGATAATAAAAGTGATGTACACTTTGTTGAAGTAGTAGTAGCAGAGAAGTGGTAGTGATAATAAAAGTGATGTACACTTTGTTGAAGTAGTAGTAGCAGAGAAATGGTATTGATAATAAAAGTGATCTACACTTTGTTGAAGTAGTAGTAGTAGAGAAATGTTAATGATAATAAAAGTGATGTACACTTTGTTGAAGTAGTAGCAGGGAAGTGGTAGTGATAATAAAAGTGATGTACACTTTGTTGAAGTAGTAGTAGCAGAGAAATGGTAGTGATAATAAAAGTGATCTACACGTTGTTGAAGTAGTAGTAGCAGAGAAATGGTAGTGATAATAAAAGTGATGTACACTTTGTTGAAGTAGTAGTAGCAGAGAAATGGTCGTGATAATAAAAGTGATGTACACTTTGTTGAAGTAGTAGTAGCAGAGAAATGGTAGTGATAATAAAAGTGATGTACACTTTGTTGAAGTAGTAGTAGCAGAGAAGTGGTAGTGATAATAAAAGTGATGTACACTTTGTTGAAGTAGTAGTAGCAGAGAAGTGGTAGTGATAATAAAAGTGATGTACACTTTGTTGAAGTAGTAGTAGCAGAGAAGTGGTAGTGATAATAAAAGTGATCTACACTTTGTTGAAGTAGTAGAAGCAGAGAAATGGTAGTGATAATAAAAGTGATCTACACTTTGTTGAAGTAGTAGTAGCAGAGAAATGGTAGTGATAATAAAAGTGATCTACACGTTGTTGAAGTAGTAGTAGCATAGAAATGGTCGTGATAATAAAAGTGATGTACACTTTGTTGAAGTAGTAGTAACAGAGAAATGGTCGATATAATTAAAGTGATCTACACTTTGTTGAAGTAGTAGTAGCAGAGAAATGGTAGTGATAATAAAAGTGATCTACACTTTGTTGAAGTAGTAGAAGCAGAGAAATGGTAGTGATAATAAAAGTGATGTACACTTTGTTGAAGTAGTAGTAGCAGAGAAATGGTAGTGATAATAAAAGTGATCTACACGTTGTTGAAGTAGTAGTAGTAGCAGAGAAATGGTAGTGATAATAAAAGAGATCTACACTTTGTTGAAGAAGTAGTAGCAGAGAAATGGTAGTGGTAAAAAAAGTGATCTACACTTTGTTGAAGTAGTAGTAGCAGAGAAATGGTCGTGATAATAAAAGAGATATACACTTTGTTGAAGTAGTAGTAGCAGAGAAATGGTAGTGATAATAAAAGTGATGTACACTTTGTTGAAGTAGTAGTAGCAGAGAAGTGGTAGTGATAATAAAAGTGATGTACACTTTGTTGAAGTAGTAGTAGCAGAGAAGTGGTAGTGATAATAAAAGTGATGTACACTTTGTTGAAGTAGTAGTAGCAGAGAAGTGGTAGTGATAATAAAAGTGATGTACACTTTGTTTAAGTAGTAGTAGCAGAGAAATGGTAGTGATAATAAAAGTGATGTACACTTTGTTGAAGTAGTAGTAGCAGAGAAATAGTAGTGATAATAAAAGTGATCTACACTTTGTTGAAGTAGTAGTAGCAGAGAAATGGTAGTGATAATAAAAGTGATGTACACTTTGTTGAAGTAGTAGTAGCAGAGAAATGGTCGTGATAATAAAAGTGATGTACACTTTGTTGAAGTAGTAGTAGCAGAGAAATGGTAGTGATAATAAAAGTGATGTACACTTTGTTGAAGTAGTAGTAGCAGAGAAGTGGTAGTGATAATAAAAGTGATGTACACTTTGTTGAAGTAGTAGTAGCAGAGAAGTGGTAGTGATAATAAAAGTGATGTACACTTTGTTGAAGTAGTAGTAGCAGAGAAGTGGTAGTGATAATAAAAGTGATCTACACTTTGTTGAAGTAGTAGAAGCAGAGAAATGGTAGTGATAATAAAAGTGATCTACACTTTGTTGAAGTAGTAGTAGCAGAGAAATGGTAGTGATAATAAAAGTGATGTACACGTTGTTGAAGTAGTAGTAGCATAGAAATGGTCGTGATAATAAAAGTGATGTACACTTTGTTGAAGTAGTAGTAACAGAGAAATGGTCGATATAATTAAAGTGATCTACACTTTGTTGAAGTAGTAGTAGCAGAGAAATGGTAGTGATAATAAAAGTGATCTACACTTTGTTGAAGTAGTAGAAGCAGTGAAATGGTAGTGATAATAAAAGTGATGTACACTTTGTTGAAGTAGTAGTAGCAGAGAAATGGTAGTGATAATAAAAGTGATCTACACGTTGTTGAAGTAGTAGTAGTAGCAGAGAAATGGTAGTGATAATAAAAGAGATCTACACTTTGTTGAAGAAGTAGTAGCAGAGAAATGGTAGTGGTAAAAAAAGTGATCTACACTTTGTTGAAGTAGTAGTAGCAGAGAAATGGTCGTGATAATAAAAGAGATGTACACTTTGTTGAAGTAGTAGTAGCAGAGAAATGGTAGTGATAATAAAAGTGATGTACACTTTGTTGAAGTAGTAGTAGCAGAGAAGTGGTAGTGATAATAAAAGTGATGTACACTTTGTTGAAGTAGTAGTAGCAGAGAAGTGGTAGTGATAATAAAAGTGATGTACACTTTGTTGAAGTAGTAGTAGCAGAGAAGTGGTAGTGATAATAAAAGTGATGTACACTTTGTTTAAGTAGTAGTAGCAGAGAAATGGTAGTGATAATAAAAGTGATGTACACTTTGTTGAAGTAGTAGTAGCAGAGAAATAGTAGTGATAATAAAAGTGATCTACACTTTGTTGAAGTAGTAGTAGCAGAGAAGTGGTAGTGACAATAAAAGTGATGTGCACGTTGTTATAGTAGTAGTAGCAGAGAAATGGTCGTGATAATAAAAGTGATGTACACGTTGTTATAGTAGTAGTAGCAGAGAAATGGTCGTGATAATAAAAGTGATCTATACTTTGTTGAAGTAGTAGTAGCAGAGAAATGGTAGTGATAATAAAAGTGATCTACACGTTGTTGAAGTATTAGTAGCAGAGAAATGGTAGTGATAATAAAAGTGATCTACACTTTGTTGAAGTAGTAGCAGCAGAGAAATGGTGGTGATAATAAAGGTGATCTACACTTTGTTGAAGTAGTAGTAGCAGAGAAATGGTCGTGATAATAAAAGTGATGTACACTTTGTTGAAGTAGTAGTAGCAGAGAAATGGTCGTGATAATAAAAGTGATCTACACGTTGTTGAAGTAGTAGTAGCAGAGAAATGGTAGTGATAATAAAAGTGATCTACACGTTGTTGAAGTAGTAGTAGCAGAGAAATGGTAGTGATAATAAAAGTGATCTACACTTTGTTGAAGTAGTAGTAGCAGAGAAATGGTAGTGATATTAAAAGTGATCTACACGTTGTTGAAGTAGTAGTAGCAGAGAAGTGGTAGTGATAATAAAAGTGATGTACACTTTGTTGAAGTAGTAGTAGCAGAGAAGTGGTAGTGATAATAAAAGTGTTGTACACTTTGTTTAAGTAGTATTAGCAGAGAAATGGTAGTGATAATAAAAGTGATGTACACTTTGTTGAAGTATTAGTAGCAGAGAAATGGTAGTGATAATAAAAGTGATGTACACTTTGTTGAAGTAGTAGTAGCAGAGAAGTGGTAGTGATAATAAAAGGGATGTACACTTTGTTGAAGTAGTAGTAGCAGAGAAATGGTATTGATAATAAAAGTGATCTACACTTTGTTGAAGTAGTAGTAGTAGAGAAATGTTAATGATAATAAAAGTGATGTACACTTTGTTGAAGTAGTAGCAGGGAAGTGGTAGTGATAATAAAAGTGATGTACACTTTGTTGAAGTAGTAGTAGCAGAGAAATGGTAGTGATAATAAAAGTGATGTACACTTTGTTGAAGTAGTAGTAGCAGAGAAATGGTAGTGATAATAAAAGTGATCTACACTTTGTTGAAGTAGTAGTAGCAGAGAAATGGTCGTGATAATAAAAGTGATGTACACGTTGTTGAAGTAGTTGTAGCAGAGAAATGGTAGTGATAATAAAAGTGATCTACACTTTGTTGAAGTAGTAGTAGCAGAGAAGTGGTAGTGATAATAAAAGTGATCTACACGTTGTTGAAGTAGTAGTAGCAGAGAAATGGTAGTGATATTAAAAGTGATCTACACGTTGTTGAAGTAGTAGTAGCGGAGAAATGGTAGTGATAATAAAAGTGATCTACACTTTGTTGAAGTAGTAGTAGCAGAGAAATGGTAGTGATAATAAAAGTGATCTACACGTTGTTGAAGTAGTAGTAGCAGAGAAATGGTAGTGATAATAAAAGTGATCTACACTTTGTTGAAGTAGTAGTAGCAGAGAAATGGTAGTGATATTAAAAGTGATCTACACGTTGTTGAAGTAGTAGTAGCAGAGAAATGGTAGTGATAATAAAAGTGATCTACACGTTGTTGAAGTAGTAGTAGCAGAGAAATGGTAGTGATAATAAAAGTGATATACACGTTGCTGAAGTAGTAGTAGCAGAGAAATGGTAGTGATAATAAAAGTGATGTACACTTGTTGAAGTAGTAGTAGCAGAGAAATGGTAGTGATAATAAAAGTGATCTACACGTTGTTGAAGTAGTAGTAGCAGAGAAATGGTAGTGATAACAAAAGTGATCTACACTTTGTTGAAGTAGTAGTAGCAGAGAAATTGTAGTGATAATAAAAGTGATGTACACGTTGTTGAAGTAGTAATAGCAGAGAAGTGGTAGTGATAATAAAAGTGATCTTGAGAAGATATATAACACTTTGTTATTCTTAGTTTTAGCCCTGGTGTTATTTGTTTTGATGTTAGTATAATTTTTTTGGCACTTAAATTACTGTTTGCCATTCTTATTCTTTTATTTATTTCTGTTTTACATTTTCAATCACTGGTTATAGTATGTCCAAGGTAATTATAGCTTTGAACTGTCTCCTGGTATATTCATTCCACTCTGATATCCATTTGTAGTTTCTGTGCATTCTTTCTTTATTATCACAGCTGTAGTCTTACCAAAATATTCATACCCAATCCATATTTTTATGCTTGTCCTGTTCATTTATGTTAATACAGATGCTTTTTGAAGATGCATAAAGTTTCAGTGACAAAGAGGTTATTGCATGCGTCTCTTGATCAAAATATCAGAGCCCAGTTAATTTCTACATTTCATTATAGAGTTTATATTGCATCACAACGTGTGCAAATCTTCTCTTACACAATTATGTTATATCATTTCATAAGGAGGGCGGGTTGAATCGATACCAAATCGATAACTTGTCAGGCTCCGAACATGGAGAACGCCAGGTTCGAATCCCGATTGGAACAAAAGTTTATTCTATTTTAGGGTGAAATTAAAAAAAAAAACCCAGACTCGAAAATCACACAACGATTGCATGCCAACAGGTTTATGCAGACACAAGCGTAGTTACTTAACTCTTTCCGTACGTTTCACCGCAGAGGGCGCCACTGTCAATTTGATTACTGTGAACTGTCATCAAACCATATTCTTTATACATGTCTTGTGTCATCTTTTATTGGTGCAATCTAGCATCTTGTTCAGTTATCTAAAAATGCATATATAATATGTTATATGTTAGATAAATGTAAATATGTAGATTAACTCTTAAAACCATGAACAATTTTATTTCTGAAATCTCTTCCATTGCATCGATAAAAAGATTCCGTACAGAAAGAGTTAACGTTTCCGTTATTTTGTTTGCTTTAAATTTGTGATTTAAAAGTAACTGGTGTGAAGACTGTGCGCTCTATTTGCAATGAAAGTTGTTTGGAATCGTCGCCTATGCTGCCGGTTAGCGCTGCGTGGAAGTCGACCATGTTTTATAATTTGCCAACGCGCTTTGGCGCACTATGACATGTCATGTGACGGATCGGATATGAGGATTTCCCGACTGCTGTTAGATGCTTCCATGAAAAAAGGCAGAATGGTTGGAATATATGGTCTATGTGAGACCTAACCAGCCTGCAACAGAAGCGTGCTGAACGCGGGCATCTTGGTACAAGGTGGAAGGAAGATTTCTGTAGCAGGGACAGAGAGATGGGGGAGCAGAACCACTAGATACTCTCAGTACGAGTATATTTTTAGTCACTCGTTTTGGCCTCGTGTGTTACTCCAGATTCTAACAGACAAAAATGAGTGCTTTATTTTTGTTCATTGACACAGAACTATAAATAGGCTTGTCCAAAAGCTAGTTTTACTCTACCACATTTTCACTTTCGGCCCGACACTATAGATTTGATTACGTCTTTTTTCTGTTACCGTGTTTCCATTCCATATAAATCCGTACTCACTTGACGAGGTATTTAGTCAGGTCCCGTGGCTACACTGACAGGTCTTCTTCTACCTTTCAGCTCCCTGTGGAACATAGGTCTTCAACAAACACTTTCCGAGTCGTTCTGTTTTTTGCCATTCTTTTAAGATCATTCCATGTCTTCCCCATCATCTTCATCTCTGCTTCTATCTGTCTTCTCCAAGAATTTCTTGGTCTTCCTCTTTGTCTTTTCCCCTGGGGATTCCAAAAAAAAGGCCTGTTGTGTAATACTTTCAGTTGGCTTCCACAATGTGTGTCCTATTTAGCACCATTTTCTGACAGGTACAATGTGATATTGTTTATTCGGGTTCAGCTATCTTGACGACAACAATCAGCTATGAGTCAGTGATGATTTCTAGCACAACTCTCCGACAACACGAATTGATGCTCAAATTACCTGACAGTTGATCACAAATTTATAAACTAATTTTTACACACCCGGTTCAGAAATTGGACTTGAATCATGACGCATACTCTCTGAGGAGAATAGATGATTGTACATATTTGTTCAGCGCTCAAGATAGAGCTACAGAAAACAGTAGAAAGGAGAGAAATCACTAGACAGCTCGGGGAGCTCATTTTATCGCTAAATCGAAACACATTAGCGACAAAGCTGCTGCCGTACTCATCACATTATGTTGTACCTATGTAAGGGTGCAATGTACAAACACTTGAATATGGAAAATAAACATAGAGTGGAACCAAAGCGCCCAAGAGCATCCGGATTTAAAGTGACCAAGCGAGAGAGGGGAGGGAGAGTAATGACAATCCGGTGGTTAATTATGTCATGGGTAAGTCGGATGTGTCGGATAGAAAATCGCAGATATTGCAATTTGTGAATAATGGAGAACACTAAACAATGACAATCACTAAGATACATATTTAATTAATGGATGCTTGCACATAATAAAATGATGAAAATGACAGGATACAATCAATTTAATTATAATAATGGAAAAGTACCAGTGAAATACCAGTGGATAAAGTCATATGACGTAAATGATGGCTCTGGATAGAACACAGACCTCGGAAGCCAACTGAGAGTATTACACAACATGTCCTTTTTGGAATCCCCAGGGGAAGAAACAAAGAGGAAGACAAAAATAATCTTGGAAAAGACAAGTGGAAGCAGAGTTGATGAGGATGGAGGAGACATGGAACGATCTTAAAAGAATGAGAAGAGACAGAACGGCTTGGAAAGTGTTTCTTGATGACCTATTCTCCACAGGGAGCTGAAAGGAAGCTTAAGAATAGAAAAACGTCTGGCATGTTTTTAGAAGAGACAACAAGAGAATTACAAAACAGGCTCTTCTAAGGGAAATAAGAGGATATAGAAAAAGGTCAAGACTTAGAGACACAAATATGAACAATTACAAGAGAAGCACTGATGGCAGGCATAGATTCATTTGATAAGATCGATCATCTCGCCAAGAATAGAAATGGGTGGCCAAAGACACTAGGAGCTCTCTTCGTCGTCTAGCAGGGTTTGAAGGTTCAAGATCAAGAGAAAAATCAAGAGAAAGATTAAAATCAAGATCTAGAGAAGAGTCAAGAGCAAGTTGTAGAACATGATCAAGAGCAAGATGTAGAACATGATCAAGAGCAAGATGTAGAACATGATCAAGATCAAGAGCAAGATCTAGACATAGAGAAGTATTAAG
The DNA here is from genome assembly GCA_032433765.1 of Megaustenia siamemsis. Classification (NCBI taxonomy): domain Eukaryota; kingdom Metazoa; phylum Mollusca; class Gastropoda; order Stylommatophora; family Ariophantidae; genus Megaustenia; species Megaustenia siamemsis. Next base: position 74,704,541 of record JAVIAB010000108.1, read on the forward strand.
CGCAAGATCACGAGTAAGATAAAGGGCAAGATCACGAGTAAGATAAAGGGCAAGATCACGAGTAAGATCAAGGGCAAGATCACGAGTAAGATCAAGAGCACGATCAAGATCAAGTGCAAGATCCAGACATAGAGAAGTATTAAGCGCAAGATCACGAGTAAGATAAAGGGCAAGATCACGAGTAAGATCAAGAGCACGAGTAAGATAAAGGGCAAGATCACGAGTAAGATCAAGAGAGCACGATCAAGATCAAGTGCAAGATCCAGACATAGAGAAGTATTAAGCGCAAGATCACGAGTAAGATCAAGGGCAAGATCAAGATCAAGAGAAAGATTAAGAACAAGATCAAGAGCTAAATGTGGAATATTATCAAGATCAAGATCAAAATCAAGAGCTCATCATCATTGAGTGCCATCTCCGCAACGAAGGTTGGCTACCATGGAGCGCCATTCTGCTCTATCTCTTGCTTTGATGGTGCAGGTTGTCATCGGTTGATTTGTCCATCTTTTTGATGTTACTCGTCCATGTTAATCTTGGTCTGCCTCTGCCTCTTTTACCTTGTATTTTCCCTCCAGGATTACTTTCAGTAGGCTTTTGTGTCTTTTAACATGGCCCAAGAATCGCATTTGTCTTGTTCTAATTGTGTTCAGAAGTTCTCTTTCATTTTTAGTTGTTTTAAGACTTCATCGTTTGTTTTCTTTTCCTTCCATCCAATTCTACCTATTCTTCTATAAATCCACATTTCGAAGGCTTCAATTCTCTGTTCTGTTTTCTTGTCTAATGTCCATGTTTCAGCACCATATAGGAATATTGAGAAGATGTAACATTTTGCTATTCTTAGTTTTAGCTTTGGTTTTATTTGTTTTGATGTTAGTATGTCCTTCATAACATTAAAATTACTTTTTGCCATTCCTATTCTTTTGTTTATTTCAGTTGTACATTTTCCATCACTGGTTATAGTATGTCCAAGGTAGTTATAGTTCTGAACTGTCTCAAGGTCTATTCCTTCTATTTTGATATCCACTTGTGGGTTTTGAGTATTTTCTTTGTTTTTGATCATAGTTTTAGTCTTTTTGATGTTCATATCTAGTCCATATTTTTTGCTTGTCGTGTTTATTTATCAAGATCAAGAGCTAAATGTGGAATATTATCAATAACAAGATCAAGAACAAGATCAAGAGCTAAATGTGCAATATTATCAAGAACAAGATCAAGAACAAGATCAAGAGCTAAATGTGGAGTATTATCAAGACAAAAGAGCAAGATCAAGATAAGAGCTAAATGTGGAATATTATCAAGAACAAGAGCAAGATCAAGATAAGAGATAAATGTGGAGTATTATCAAGAACAAGAGCAAGATCAAGATAAGAGCTAAATGTGGAATATTATCAAGAACTAGAGCAAGATCAAGGTCAAGAGCTAAATGTGGAATATTATCAAGATCAAGATCAAGATCAAGAACAAGAGCAAGATCAAGTGCAAGAGCAAGATCAAGATCAAGTGCAAGAGCAAGATCAAGGGCAAGATCAAGTGCAAGAGCAAGATCAAGGGCTAGATCAAGGGCAAGATCAAGTGCAAGAGCAAGATCAAGGCAAGATCAAGGGCAAGATCAAGTGCAAGAGCAAGATCAAGGGCAAGATCAAGGGCAATATCAAGTGCAAGATCAAGGGTAAGATCAAGTGCAAGAACAAGATCAAGAGCAAGATCAAGAGCAAGATCAAGTGCAAGAGCAAGATCAAGGGCAAGATCAAGGGCAAGATCAAGTGCAAGAGCAAGATCAAGGGCAAGATCAAGAGCAAGATCAAGAGCAAGATCAAGTGCAAGAGCAAGATCAAGAGCAAGATCAAGAGCAAGATCAAGTGCAAGAGCAAGATCAAGGGCAAGATCAAGGGTAAGATCAAGTGCAAGAGCAAGATCAAGAGCAAGATCAAGGGCAAGATCAAGGGCAAGATCAAGTGCAAGAGCAAGATCAAGGGCAAGATCAAGGGCAAGATCAAGGGTAAGATCAAGTGCAAGAGCAAGATCAAGAGCAAGATCAAGGGCAAAATCAAGGACAAGATCTAGTGCAAGAGCAAGATCAAGGGCAAGATCAAGGGCAAGATCAAGGGCAGGATCAAGAGCAAGATCAAGGGCAAGATCAAGGGTAAGATCAAGTGCAAGAGCAAGATCAAGAGCAAGATCAAGGGCAAGATCAAGGGCAAGATCAAGGGCAAGATCAAGAGCAAGATCAAAAGCAAGATCAAGGGCAAGATCAAGGGCAAGATCAAGAGCAAGATCAAGGGCAAAATCAAGGGCAAGATCAAGTGCAAGAGCAAGATCAAGAGCAAGATCAAGGGCAAGATCAAGGGCAAGATCAGGGGTAAGATCAAGTGCAAGAGCAAGATCAAGAGCAAGATCAAGAGCAAGATCAAGGGCAAGATCAAGGGCAAGATCAAGGGTAAGATCAAGTGCAAGAGCAAGAACAAGAGCAAGATCAAGAGCAAGATCAAGGGCAAGATCAAGGGCAAGATCAAGAGCAAGATCAAGGGCAAGAGCAAGAACAAGAGCCAGATCAAGAGCAAGATCAAGGGCAAGATCAAGGGCAAGATCAAGGGCAAGATCAAGAGCAAGATCAAGGGCAAGATCAAGAGCAAGATCAAGGGCAAGATCAGGGGTAAGATCAAGTGCAAGAGCAAGATCAAGAGCAAGATCAAGAGCAAGATCAAGGGCAAGATCAAGGCAAGATCAAGGGTAAGATCAAGTGCAAGAGCAAGAACAAGAGCAAGATCAAGAACAAGATCAAGGGCAAGATCAAGGGCAAGATCAAGAGCAAGATCAAGGGCAAGATCAAGGGCAAGATCAAGGGTAAGATCAAGTGCAATAGCAAGATCAAGAGCAAGATCAAGGGCAAGATCAAGGGCAAGATCAAGTGCAAGAGCAAGATCAAGGGCAAGATCAAGGGCAAGATCAAGAGCAAGATCAAGGGTAAGATCAAGTGCAAGAGCAAGATCAAGAGCAAGATCAAGGGCAAGATCAAGTGCAAGATCAAGATCAAGGGCAAGATCATGGGCAAGATCAAGTGCAAGAGCAAGATCAGGAGCAAGATCAAGAGCAAGATCAAGTGCAAGAGCAAGATCAAAAGCAAGATCAAGGGCAAGATCAAGATCAAAGGCAAGATCAAGAGCTACATGTGGAATATTTTCAAGATCAAGATCAAGTTCAAGATCAAGAGCTTAATGTGGAATATTATCAAGAACAAGATCAAGATCAAGATCAAATGCACGATCAAGTGCTAAATGTGGAATATTATCAAGCTCAAGATCAAATGCACGATCAAGTGCTAAATGTGGAATATTATCAAGATCAAGATCAAATGCACGATCAAGTGCTAAATGTGGAATATTATCAAGATCAAGATCAAATGCACGATCAAGTGCTAAATGTGGAATATTATCAAGATCAAGATCAAATGCACGATCAAGTGCTAAATGTGGAATATTATCAAGATCAAGATCAAATGCACGATCAAGTGCTAATGTGGAATATTATCAAGATCAAGATCAAATGCACGATCAAGTGCTAAATGTGGAATATTATCAAGATCAAGATAAAATGCACGATCAAGTGCTAAATGTGGAATATTATCAAGATCAAGATCAAGATCAAGAGCTAAATGGGGAATATTACCAAGAACAAGTGGAAGATCAAGATCAAGAGCTAAATGTGGAATATTATCAAGAACAAGAGCAAGATCAAGATCAAGAGCTAAATGTGGAATATTATCAAGATCAAGATCAAGATCAAGAACAAGAGCAAGAGCTAAATGTGGAATATTATCAAGATCAAGATCAAGATCAAGAGCAAGAGCAAGAGCAAGATCAAGAGCTAAATGTGGAATATTATCAAGATCAAGATTAAGAGCAAGAGCTAAATGTGGAATATTATCAAGAACAAGAGCAAGCACAAGATAAAGAGCTAAATGTGGAATATTATCAAGATCAAGAGCAAGATCAAGAGCAAGATCAAAAGCTAAATGTGGAATATTATCAAGATCAAGTTCAAGAACAAGATCAAGAGCAAGAGCAAGATTAAGAGTTAAATGTGGAATATTATCAAGATCAAGATCAAGATCAAGATCAAGATCAAGAGCAAGATCAAGATCAAGATCAAGAGCAAGATCAAGAGCTAAATGTGGAATATTATCAAGATCAAGATCAAGATCAAGTTCAAGAGCAAGATCAAGAGCAAGATCAAGGGCTAAATGTGGAATATTATCAAGATCAAGATCAAGATCAAGAACAAGAGCAAGATCAAGAACAAGAGCAAGAGCAAGATCAAAATCAAGATCAAGAGCAAGATCAAGATCAAGAGCTAAATGTGGAATATTATCAAGATCAAGTTCAAGAACAAGAGCAAGATCAAGATCAAGATCAAGAGCAAGATCAAGAACAAGATCAAGAGCAAGATCAGGGCTAAATGTGGAATATTATCAAGATCAAGATCAAGATCAAGATCAAGAACAAGAGCAAGAGCAAGATCAAGATCAAAATAAAGATCAATATCAAGTTTAAGATCAAGAACGCGATCAAGATCACGCCAAGATCAATATCAAGTTTAAGAGCAAGAACACGATCAAGATCAAGAACAAGAGCAAGATCAAGATAAAGATGAAGTTAAAGATCGTTAAGGTCAAGATCAAAATCAACTTTAAGATCATGAACACGATCAAGATCAAGAGCAAGATCAAGATAAAAATAAAAAGCAAGATCAATATCAAGTTTAAGATCAAGAACACGATCAAGATCAAGAACAAGATCAAGATTAAGATCAAAATCAGGAATACAGAAACATAGTTACCGGGGGGAAAAATTCTGGTACCAATTTTTAAACGCTGATTGAACCCCAGGAGACGCGATAGCTCAGTGGTTATTAAACTAGACTACAAAGAAACAAAGAGGAAGACAAAAATAATCTTGGAAAAGACAAGTGGAAGCAGAGTTGATGAGGATGGAGGAGACATGGAACGATCTTAAAAGAATGAGAAGAGACAGAACGGCTTGGAAAGTGTTTCTTGATGACCTATTCTCCACAGGGAGCTGAAAGGAAGCTTAAGAATAGAAAAACGTCTGGCATGTTTTTAGAAGAGACAACAAGAGAATTACAAAACAGGCTCTTCTAAGGGAAATAAGAGGATATAGAAAAAGGTCAAGACTTAGAGACACAAATATGAACAATTACAAGAGAAGCACTGATGGCAGGCATAGATTCATTTGATAAGATCGATCATCTCGCCAAGAATAGAAATGGGTGGCCAAAGACACTAGGAGCTCTCTTCGTCGTCTAGCAGGGTTTGAAGGTTCAAGATCAAGAGAAAAATCAAGAGAAAGATTAAAATCAAGATCTAGAGAAGAGTCAAGAGCAAGTTGTAGAACATGATCAAGAGCAAGATGTAGAACATGATCAAGAGCAAGATGTAGAACATGATCAGATCAAGAGCAAGATCTAGACATAGAGAAGTATTAAGCGCAAGATCACGAGTAAGATAAAGGGCAAGATCACGAGTAAGATAAAGGGCAAGATCACGAGTAAGATCAAGGGCAAGATCACGAGTAAGATCAAGAGCACGATCAAGATCAAGTGCAAGATCCAGACATAGAGAAGTATTAAGCGCAAGATCACGAGTAAGATAAAGGCAAGATCACGAGTAAGATCAAGAGCACGAGTAAGATAAAGGGCAAGATCACGAGTAAGATCAAGAGCACGATCAAGATCAAGTGCAAGATCCAGACATAGAGAAGTATTAAGCGCAAGATCACGAGTAAGATCAAGGGCAAGATCAAGATCAAGAGAAAGATTAAGAACAAGAGAGAGAGAGAGAGAGAGAGGGAGAGAGAGAGAGAGAGAGAGAGTTTATGATAAAACTACAGGGATATGCCCAAACAATGACATTTATCAGCACGAATATTTTGGACCCCAGTGTCAGTACTTGGTTCTCGTGTACAAATACGCCTAAAAATTCTGAACCTACTTTCCTGTTTAATTACAACGACACCACTTGTAACTCGGACGCAAATTCTACATCAGTTGAGGCAACTCTCAATCAATCTTTGCTGTTCTCATGGTTTAGGATTTATGCAAATGACTTAATAGTTCCGGACAGTTTCACGACATTACTAAATGGTTCTGCCTCATGTAGCAATGATTCAAGGTTTGTAGTTAGTCAGCACGAGATTGATGTCTTTTGCTCTGGGGCTGATCTGATCAACAAGTTATGATTGCAGGGTCGATAGTTGCAAATATCTGCTCCATCCACATAGGTGGGGGTCGGAATGTGGCTCTCAATCAGAACACAAACCAGGCCGACACGTTTAATTCTTGTTATACAGGAGACGAATGTGGACCAGAGGTCGCAGTAAATGACAAAAGATGGACCAATCTCTATGACAATGACTGCACACACACAAAACTGAGAAGTGGAAACAGTCCTGTTTACTGGTATCTGAACTTTGCCACGCCCCAGTAGATTCACACCATTCGATTCTATCATCAAGCTAGCATTATGATTCGGGTAAAGAATGCCACTCTAAAGGCTTCCTCTGACAGTGGCGGTGTAGTGTTCCAGTCTAATGATATATCATATCCAAATGTTTCTATGAACACTATTGTAGTCACCACACAAACGCCAATGGCACACATTAAGACTGAGTTCTCACCGATCATTTCGCAGGCCGGCAGTGAACCGACGGTGTGTGAGGCGCAAACATTTGCAGACACCTATTGTCTGGACGGGTATTCTTGGTCGTTTTGTGCAGTGTATAGTGTTTGTAGCAAAAGCTGCGACTTCATCATTGGTACGTGTCACGGCAAATGCTCACATGGGGTCTATGGACACGATTGCTCCAGGTCTTGTCTCAGTGTCTGTCCTTTATGTGGGAAAAATCTGGAAAATGACTACAATGTAAACATCCTGGCTATACCTGTAATGACACTTGTCCCGATGGTAATTTTGGGCTACAGTGCGAACAGACGTGTTCTGATGGCTGTGACATCATATGTGACCCGGAAAGTGCATACTGCACGTGCAAGGAAACGTACTACGGGTCAGACAGCACTCTCAAATGTCCAGACAACTGTTTCAACGACACATCTGAACAGTCAGCCGGGAACAGTGCATGCAAGGGAAAGTTCTACGTGTCAGACTGCATTCTCAAATCTCCGGACAACTGTTTGAACGAAACCTGCGGACAGTCAGCCGGGAACAGTGCATGCAAGGGAAAGTTCTACGTGTCAGACTGCATTCTCAAATCTCCGGACAACTGTTTGAACGAAACCTGCGGACAGTTAATCGAAGCCTGCGTCTCGTATGTCAATGATTCACACGTTAAGAAGAGTCTGCAGACTAACCCAAGCATATGGATACCTCAATGTGTTTATGTGCTAGACTTGGCTCATTTCTTGGTGTTTTTCCGTGAAGACATGACTCATATCTTATGTTTTTCTGTGCTAGTCATGGCTCATATCTTGGGGTGTTTCTGTGCTAGCCATGGATCAAATCTTAGCTTAAGTGTATGTTGTGTGTGTGTGTGTGTGCTAGCCATGGCTCATATCTAGATGTGTGTCATCTTAGTCATATCTCATATCTTGGTGTGTCCGTGTTAATCATGTCTCTTATCTTTATGTGCGTCTGAGTTTAGTAATATATCATAACTTAGTGTGTATCTGTGTTAGTCATGTGTCATATCTTTGTGTGTGCATGTCTGGGTTAGGGATATCTCATATCTTTGTTTGCATGTTTATGTTAGTCATATCTCATATCTTTGCGCGTACAGGTCTGTGTCTGTCACATCTCATATTCTTGTGTGTGCATGGCTACGTAAGTCACATCTCATATCTTTGTGTGTGCATGCCTATGTTAGTCATATCTTATATCTTTGTGTGTATGTCTATGTTAGGTATGCGTCATATCTTTGTGTGTGCATGTCTAAGTCAGTCATATCTCATAGCTTTATATGCATGTCTATGTTAGTCATGTGTCATATATCTTGATGTGTGTCAGTGTTAGTCATGGCTCGTATCGCTGTGCACTTGTCTGTGTCATTCACATCTCATATCTCTGTGTGTGCATGTCTGTGTTAGTCACCTCTAGTGACTCGGGCAGATGGTGCTCGTAAACCTGGGAGGGTAGACCATCTAAGGGCAGAATCCCCCTACAGAAAAGACAATCTGCTGCCTTGCAGGAAGATTGGGGACAATCAAAGGCTAAGGAAAGCAAACCTGAAAAAATGCTGGCTGAAATCGGATGCACTGGGCCACTGGCGCAGAACACAGTGCAACGTATTAATGGGTGTTCAGTCAGAGTGGATCTAGCGGACTCTAAATGTGATGTTCTGTCTGTGGGGGCGATCAACACACTTAGCCTGACAGCTGACTTCATGTGGGAGTCTGGAATCCTACTCTGACTGAGTCCTGATCGCAGAGAGAGAGAGAGAGAACAAGATCAAGAGCTAAATGTGGAATATTATCAAGATCAAGATCAAAATCAAGAGCTCATCATCATTGAGTGCCATCTCCGCAACGAAGGTTGGCTACCATGGAGCGCCATTCTGCTCTATCTCTTGCTTTGATGGTGCAGGTTGTCATCGGTTGATTTGTCCATCTTTTTGATGTTACTCGTCCATGTTAATCTTGGTCTGCCTCTGCCTCTTTTACCTTGTATTTTCCCCTCCAGGATTACTTTCAGTAGGCTTTTGTGTCTTTTAACATGGCCCAAGAATCGCATTTGTCTTGTTCTAATTGTGTTCAGAAGTTCTCTTTTCATTTTTAGTTGTTTTAAGACTTCATCGTTTGTTTTCTTTTCCTTCCATCCAATTCTACCTATTCTTCTATAAATCCACATTTCGAAGGCTTCAATTCTCTGTTCTGTTTTCTTGTCTAATGTCCATGTTTCAGCACCATATAGGAATATTGAGAAGATGTAACATTTTGCTATTCTTAGTTTTAGCTTTGGTTTTATTTGTTTTGATGTTAGTATGTCCTTCATAACATTAAAATTACTTTTTGCCATTCCTATTCTTTTGTTTATTTCAGTTGTACATTTTCCATCACTGGTTATAGTATGTCCAAGGTAGTTATAGTTCTGAACTGTCTCAAGGTCTATTCCTTCTATTTTGATATCCACTTGTGGGTTTTGAGTATTTTCTTTGTTTTTGATCATAGTTTTAGTCTTTTTGATGTTCATATCTAGTCCATATTTTTTGCTTGTCGTATTTATTTATCAAGATCAAGAGCTAAATGTGGAATATTATCAATAACAAGATCAAGAACAAGATCAAGAGCTAAATGTGCAATATTATCAAGAACAAGATCAAGAACAAGATCAAGAGCTAAATGTGGAGTATTATCAAGAACAAGAGCAAGATCAAGATAAGAGCTAAATGTGGAATATTATCAAGAACAAGAGCAAGATCAAGATAAGAGATAAATGTGGAGTATTATCAAGAACAAGAGCAAGATCAAGATAAGAGCTAAATGTGGAATATTATCAAGAACTAGAGCAAGATCAAGGTCAAGAGCTAAATGTGGAATATTATCAAGATCAAGATCAAGATAAAGAACAAGAGCAAGATCAAGTGCAAGAGCAAGATCAAGATCAAGTGCAAGAGCAAGATCAAGGGCAAGATCAAGTGCAAGAGCAAGATCAAGGGCAAGATCAAGGGCAAGATCAAGTGCAAGAGCAAGATCAAGGGCAAGATCAAGGGCAATATCAAGTGCAAGATCAAGGGTAAGATCAAGTGCAAGAACAAGATCAAGAGCAAGATCAAGAGCAAGATCAAGTGCAAGAGCAAGATCAAGGGCAAGATCAAGGGCAAGATCAAGTGCAAGATCAAGATCAAGGGCAAGATCAAGGGCAAGATCAAGAGCAAGATCAAGAGCAAGATCAAGTGCAAGAGCAAGATCAAGAGCAAGATCAAGAGCAAGATCAAGTGCAAGAGCAAGATCAAGGGCAAGATCAAGGGTAAGATCAAGTGCAAGAGCAAGATCAAGAGCAAGATCAAGGGCAAGATCAAGGGCAAGATCAAGTGCAAGAGCAAGATCAAGGGCAAGATCAAGGGCAAGATCAATGGTAAGATCAAGTGCAAGAGCAAGATCAAGAGCAAGATCAAGGGCAAAATCAAGGGCAAGATCAAGTGCAAGAGCAAGATCAAGGGCAAGATCAAGGGCAAGATCAAGGGCAGGATCAAGAGCAAGATCAAGGGCAAGATCAAGGGTAAGATCAAGTGCAAGAGCAAGATCAAGAGCAAGATCAAGGGCAAGATCAAGGGCAAGATCAAGGGCAAGATCAAGAGCAAAATCAAAAGCAAGATCAAGGGCAAGATCAAGGGCAAGATCAAGAGCAAGATCAAGGGCAAAATCAAGGGTAAGATCAAGTGCAAGAGCAAGATCAAGAGCAAGATCAAGGGCAAGATCAAGGGCAAGATCAGGGGTAAGATCAAGTGCAAGAGCAAGATCAAGAGCAAGATCAAGAGCAAGATCAAGGGCAAGATCAAGGGCAAGATCAAGGGTAAGATCAAGTGCAAGAGCAAGAACAAGAGCAAGATCAAGAGCAAGATCAAGGGCAAGATCAAGGGCAAGATCAAGAGCAAGATCAAGGGCAAGAGCAAGAACAAGAGCAAGATCAAGAGCAAGATCAAGAGCAAGATCAAGAGCAAGATCAAGGGCAAGATCAAGGGCAAGATCAAGGGTAAGATCAAGTGCAAGAGCAAGAACAAGAGCAAGATCAAGAGCAAGATCAAGGGCAAGATCAAGGGCAAGATCAAGAGCAAGATCAAGGGCAAGATCAAGGGCAAGATCAAGGGCAAGATCAAGAGCAAGATCAAGGGCAAGATCAATGGTAAGATCAAGTGCAAGAGCAAGATCAAGAGCAAGATCAAGAGCAAGATCAAGAGCAAGATCAAGGGCAAGATCAAGGGCAAGATCAAGGGTAAGATCAAGTGCAAGAGCAAGAACAAGAGCAAGATCAAGAGCAAGATCAAGGGCAAGATCAAGGGCAAGATCAAGAGCAAGATCAAGGGCAAGATCAAGGGCAAGATCAAGGGCAAGATCAAGAGCAAGATCAAGGGCAAGATCAATGGTAAGATCAAGTGCAAGAGCAAGATCAAGAGCAAGATCAAGAGCAAGATCAAGGGCAAGATCAAGTGCAAGATCAAGATCAAGGGCAAGATCATGGGCAAGATCAAGTGCAAGAGCAAGATCAGGAGCAAGATCAAGAGCAAGATCAAGTGCAAGAGCAAGATCAAAAGCAAGATCAAGGGCAAGATCAAGATCAAGGGCAAGATCAAGAGCTACATGTGGAATATTTTCAAGATCAAGATCAAGTTCAAGATCAAGAGCTTAATGTGGAATATTTTCAAGATCAAGATCAAGTTCAAGATCAAGAGCTTAATGTGGAATATTATTAAGAACAAGATTAAGAGCAAGATCAAGAGCAAAATGTGGAATATTATCAAGAACAAGATCAAGATCAAGAACAAGATCAAGAGCTAAATGTGGAATATTATCAAGAACAAGAGTGAGATCAAGATCAAGAGCTAAATGTAGAATATTATCAAGATCAAGATCAAGATCAAGATCAAATGCACGATCAAGTGCTAAATGTGGAATATTATCAAGCTCAAGATCAAATGCACGATCAAGTGCTAAATGTGGAATATTATCAAGATCAAGATCAAATGCACGATCAAGTGCTAAATGTGGAATATTATCAAGATCAAGATCAAATGGACGATCAAGTGCTAAATGTGGAATATTATCAAGATCAAGATCAAATGCACGATCAAGTGCTAAATGTGGAATATAATCAAGATCAAGATCAAATGCACGATCAAGTGCTAAATGTGGAATATTATCAAGATCAAGATCAAATGCACGATCAAGTGCTAAATGTGGAATATTATCAAGATCAAGATCAAATGCACGATCAAGTGCTAAATGTGGAATATTATCAAGATCAAGATCAAGATCAAGAGCTAAATGGGGAATATTACCAAGAACAAGTGCAAGATCAAGATCAAGAGCTAAATGTGGAATATTATCAAGAACAAGAGCAAGATCAAGATCAAGAGCTAAATGTGGAATATTATCAAGATCAAGATCAAGATCAAGAACAAGAGCAAGAGCTAAATGTGGAATATTATCAAGATCAAGATCAAGAGCAAGAGCAAGAGCAAGATCAAGAGCTAAATGTGGAATATTATCAAGATCAAGATCAAGAACAAGAGCTAAATGTGGAATATTATCAAGAACAAGAGCAAGCACAAGATAAAGAGCTAAATGTGGAATATTATCAAGATCAAGAGCAAGATCAAGAGCAAGATCAAAAGCTAAATGTGGAATATTATCAAGATCAAGTTCAAGAACAAGATCAAGAGCAAGAGCAAGATTAAGAGTTAAATGTGGAATATTATCAAGATCAAGATCAAGATCAAGATCAAGAGCAAGAGCAAGATCAAGATCAAGATCAAGAGCAAGATCAAGAGCTAAATGTGGAATATTATCAAGATCAAGATCAAGATCAAGTTCAAGAGCAAGATCAAGAGCAAGATCAAGGGCTAAATGTGGAATATTATCAAGATCAAGATCAAGATCAAGAACAAGAGCAAGATCAAGAACAAGAGCAAGAGCAAGATCAAAATCAAGATCAAGAGCAAGATCAAGATCAAGAGCTAAATGTGGAATATTATCAAGATCAAGTTCAAGAACAAGAGCAAGATCAAGATCAAGATCAAGAGCAAGATCAAGAACAAGATCAAGAGCAAGATCAGGGCTAAATGTGGAATATTATCAAGATCAAGATCAAGATCAAGAACAAGAGCAAGAGCAAGATCAAGATCAAAATAAAGATCAATATCAAGTTTAAGATCAAGAACGCGATCAAGATCACGCCAAGATCAATATCAAGTTTAAGAGCAAGAACACGATCAAGATCAAGAACAAGAGCAAGATCAAGATAAAGATGAAGTTAAAGATCGTTAAGGTCAAGATCAAAATCAACTTTAAGATCATGAACACGATCAAGATCAAGAGCAAGATCAAGATAAAAATAAAAAGCAAGATCAATATCAAGTTTAAGATCAAGAACACGATCAAGATCAAGAACAAGATCAAGATTAAGATCAAAATCAGGAATACAGAAACATAGTTACCGGGGGGGAAAAAATTCTGGTACCAATTTTTAAACGCTGATTGAACCCCAGGAGACGCGATAGCTCAGTGGTTATTAAACTAGACTACAAAGGACAAGGAGTAGGGTTCGATCCCAATCGAAGGCTTCCGGGTTCACCCAGCCTTAAATGGGTACCGGATTTTTTTTCTGGGAAAGTAAAGCAGCACGGGCGTAATACCGACCACATTACCCCAAAAATCATGTGCTTGAAGTAATTATTCGAGGTTAATGTCGTGTGTTTACACCGCTGACATAGCCAGAACATTCTCTGTTATCACCGGGCTCGCAATGACGTCATTACCTCGATTTAACCAGCACTACATGTAGATCTTCATCACAAATGTCAGGACGACTCTTGAACTTCTCATACAGCGGTTCTCATACCATTGCTGAACACAGATGTTTGTCACTGATACATTAGTTGAGTTGCTATTTTGCCTACTATCTGTAAAATTTATGGTCACTAACACCATATTTCCCTATACGCCACTTGGCGTGACGGAGGTACTTTACTTTTTTTTAGTATTTGATTGAACCCCTGAGCTTTGTGGGTCCGGATTAAAAGTTGGCAACTTCTGGGGTTCGTACTTGGACCATTCAAATCATGACATGAGCACTCTAACCCCTCAGCTGTCAAGACGCCAAACACGATGACCCTTTTAAATAATGTAAACTTGACTAAACTTAGATACGTATAATCTGTACAATTTATATTTAAAGTACGCGTGAGAGGGACTAAAATAAAGATGCTTAAATTGAACACAACAATACTTAATGGGCAATGTGAGCTGAGCATACGCGCAAGAGTAATTTATGTGAAAGTCTTGAAAGCAAACATAGTTACTACAGCACTGCATAAGTATTGTCATTTTATGATATTTTCTGAAATAATTTATTTTCCATCAGAAGTGAAGCGAAAATACAGAAAATCCAACGTTGAATCCATGGCAAGCTTTCAGTTCAATGCGTTTTGTTCAAATAATCATGATAACAGTTCTTCCATTATTGCGCAGTGTGGAGTTGATGAAATTTGTCACCAAAAACCATACCGTGTATAAAAATGTAGAAAAGCAGTGAAATTACGGTTTGACTAGCACATTTTAATGTGTTTTTTGACAGGGAAATAACATGTGATTTCATTCACATTGTCAAGTGTTTTTATACGTGATTATTATATGGTAAATTATGTGTAGTTATTGCTATTCTCCTCCATCTTTCAAAAAGAAATATCTTTTTAAATCGTGTTTTCTGTTCCATTCTCTCCATTTCATTCTTGTTATATTTTTGTAATCGTGTTCTTGTTACATTCTCTCAATTTCATTCTTCTTATATTTTTGTAATCGTGTTCTTGTTCCATTCGTTTCTTTTCATTCTTGTTACTTTTCATCGTATTCTTGTATTTTATAGCTTGCCATTTCTGCTGCTACTTGTGCAGCTGTTCCTTGTTCATTTAGGTTACGTACATTCTAGGTGCCAATTCTGGAGGATTTCCTGGTAGACAAAGGTAATCCTGCGACCCCGAGTCCTTGCAACTTTCTCGGGATCGGGTCATACATCTCACACAGAGAGAGCCCTAATCTTTCCTGGGTTGCGGATTTACATTTTTTTGTTCCTTAAATTCCTCTACAGAATATATTAAAAAGGATCATTCGGTACAACGCACATGTTTACACCATTTTTGGGTAAATATGATTATTCTACCCAAGAAAGGGTTCAATTTGTTAAATTTTGAAATATTTGTTCTCATATACGTTATTGAATAAATCATCAAGATAAACGTGAATAAATCAGCAAGATAAACGTGAATATATCAGCAAGATAAACGTGAATAAGTCAGCAAGATAAACGTGAATAAATCAGCAAGATAAACGTGAATAAATCATCAAGATAAACGTGAGCTGTTCTGGAATATTCATATTTTTGTTCAGTGCTAAAAATTTGAACCGCTATTCTCAAATATCAATCTCAAGAATGAGTAACATGTACCTTCCCCATCTTCATTTACACTTGTAGCAACATTGATATGATTATGACTAAAATACAACTGTGAGATGAAAGCGAGCAGCCGTGTATAGCTCAGAGCTATGACATTTACAATGTCGACTCTTGCACGGTTCATGTTTCTTGCATGAATAATCGAGCAAATCAGAAAGAATTTGTAAAAAATATAGAGGGACATGAAGAAAAAAGGCAAATTTGACGAACGCAAACCACAGCAGACATCCAGTCTGTTTAGACCTTTGCAAACACTGTCTTATCTTGCTGTATGTTCTCCTCTTAAACTTCATTTATACATGACAAGCACTAATCTTACATCGACTAGGCTGGGTGTAATTATTCGAGGTTAATGTCGTGTGTTTACACCGCTGACATAGCCAGATCATTCTCTGTTATCACCGGGCTCGCAATGACGTCATTATCTCGATTTAACCAGCACTACATGTAGATCTTCATCACAAATGTCAGGGCGACTCTTGAACTTCTCATACAGCGGTTCTCATATCATTGCTGAACACAGATGTTTGTCACTGATACATTAGTTGAGCTGCTAATTTGCCTATTTTCATTTATTCATGGGTGTTGTATCCACATCAAAGACTAGCTACCATGGAGCGTCATTTTTACTCTCGCTCTCTTGTCGTGACGTTGTCATAGGATCTCATGACCACCTTTTGATGTTATATCAGTCCACTTCGGTCTTGGTGTGCCTTTCCCTACTCTACCTTGTACCTTGCATTCCAAGACGACTATCAGAATGGTATTATGTCTCTTCATATGTTCAACAAATTTCAGTTTTCTTTTTCGACTTCTGTTAAGTAGTTCTTTTGTCATGTTCATCTGATTCAGGACTTGGGAATCATAGAAGGAAGGGGTATGTACTACAACACTCAGACAAAAATGACAAATAAACATATTTTCTGAGTGCTGTAGTACATACCTCTTCCTCCTATGATTCCCTGAATTCTCACCTCGGAAGTTTCCCTCTATAATAATATTAATTTATTATTATTTGTCTCCTGATTCAGGACATTCTTGTTTGTCTTCTTTTCCTTCCACCCAATTCTCCCCATTTTCCGATAGATCCACATTTCATAAGCTTCAACTTTATGCTCTGTTTTCGTATATAATGTCCTTGTTTCTGCACCATAAAGGAATATTGAGTAAATATAACTTTTTTTATTCGTAGTCTTAGTTCTGATGTTATTTCCTTTGATGTGAGTATATTTGTCATGTTGTTAACGTTGCTTTTTGCCATTCCAAATCTTTTATTTCTTTCTTAACTTTTTCATCATTTGTTTTATGTCCAAAATAAGTATTTTCTTGTGCCTTTTCATGAAGCATCTCCTATTTTAGGGAGCCGCGATAGCTCAGTGGTTAGTGAACTGGACTACAAAGGACACGGGATAGAGTTCGATCCCAACCGACGGCTTCCGGGTTCACCCAACCTTAAATGGGTACCGGATTTTTTTCTGGGATAGTAAAGCGGCACGGGCGTTATACCGACCACATTACCCCAAAAATCATGTGCTGAAGGTCCGTAAAATGTATGGTCACTAACACCATATTCCCTATACGCCACTTGTCGTGACGGGGGCTCTTTACTTTTTTGTCTCCTATTTACATTACACATTGATTAGAAAACACTGTTTCTTAAAATGTTAAACTTTTTTTTATTAAAACCTGAATATTGCACCCGCCGAAACTCATACGTTTCCAAGTTGATAATTGTTCCAAACATTATTTTGTTAAAATGTTATTATTTTATAAATGTTATATATTATAAATGTTATATATAGAAAAATATTAACTTTGGCTAACAACGTTACGTTTTGTGTTTTGCGTCAGAAATTAAACCCCTCCCATTAAATATCAGTTTTAAGAATGAGTAGAATGTGCTAGTCTCAGGACTTCATCTATAAATGCTGCAACATTAGAACTAAAATGCCACTTTGAGATTTAAAAAAGCAGCCGTGCATAGCGGGCCTTAAAATAGCGATACAAATCAAAATGGGGATATTGAATAACGGTGAAAGGGGCTTTAACTAATTTCCTAACGTTTTGACTCACCATGCCCATACCGACTTCGCTCTTGTACGTTTAGCCGCACAGTGCGTCACTATCACTTTGATTAGTGTAAACTATCATCAAATCATATATTTTATATATTTCTTGTATCATCTTGGTATTAGTGAAATATATTTCCTTCTTTAATTATCTAACAATTCATATACAATATATTAGGTATTAGATAATTATAAACATGTAGATTAATATTTTGCAGAAACATGGACATTAGACAAGAAAACAGAACAGAAAATTGAAGCCTTTGAAATGGGGATTTATAGAAGAATAGGTAGAATTGGATGGAAAGAAAAGATAACAAACGATGAAGTTTTAAAACAACTGAAAATAAAAAGAGAACTACTAAATACAATTAAGACAAGACAAAAATTCAATTTTTGGGGGCATGTTAAAAGACACAACAGCCTACTAAAAGTAATATTGAAAGGGAAAATACAAGGTAAAAGAGACAGAGGCAGACCAAGACTAACATGGACGAGTAACATCAGAAGATGGACAAGTCAATCTATGACAGCCTGCACCATCAAAGCAAGAAACAGAGTAGAATGGCGATCCATGGTAGCCAACCTTCGTTGCGGAGAAGGCACTCGATGGTGATGAGGATGATGAGATTAATATTTTAAACCATTAAATATTTTGTCTCTGAAATCTCTACCCGCTAAATTGATAATAATTGTCCATGCGGAAAGAGTTAAAAGGCAGATGAGAAATGAAGAATTTAGGTAAAAAATAAGGAAACAAAAGTTCTGACCTTCATTCAAGGGCAACAGACTCAATGGTTACGGCATATACCATGTTATGTTAGGATCATCATCACTGTACTTAGTATACACCCATAGATACTCCATTCTTGTACTTGAAATACTGAGAACCTCTGAGGATAACCCGGGCTCACGAGCGCCAGATCCGTTGCACTGCCTGAGATACATAAATTGTGCGGATGCGTTAGTGATAATATTTCTATGCATTCATTTTTTTTTTTTTTTTTTTGGGGGGGGGGGGGGGGCGCTCGGCAGTCTATATGGAAGAACCACGCGACTGGGATACCGACGTTTGGAAAACTCGTGTTCTATTCCCGCTGGAAGAAGTTTGTGAGTTGTACTGGTGGTTAAATATATATATATATATATATACCCGCCCCGGGGTCGACCAGGCCGCTGGCAGAAACGGGTATCAGGGTATTACTCTGGGAAGGTGAGTAATGCCGCCTGGCATGGCGAGTTTAGATGCTTGAAGCGACACTATCCAGGACTCTCCGAACACCTCTGGATAGGTGGCCGAGCACATATGGGTGAAAACGCGCTTGCTAAGACACCAATTTAAGTCTCCTACTTTTACCTTCACTTTTACCTTTCAATGCTTGAAACCTAACTTAGGAGCAACTTTATATGTTCAGTTATATTGTTGCATGGTGTCATATCATTAACCAGTGAAATTGATAGTCAGAACCGACCAATCGGCGTGATTACCTGAAAACTACATTCAACAACAAGTATAAAGAACAACAGAGGATGTAGATTGGTATTGTCCAGTAGATGGACAGACGACTAACACCACACATAACACGATGTGTCAGGCAAATTACATGAATTTGTAAAGGGCATTCCATTTTTTTTTTTCATTATTGAAATGCCAAAAAATAAAGAGAACCAGGCAAGACAGACACACTAAGTTCTCTTCATAGACTCTACTGCTATTATCACACTATGTTCCCTAGATAGATTCTACTGCTGTTATCACACTATATTCCCTAGATAGACTCTACTGCTATTATCATACTAAGTTCGGTAGATAGACTCTACCGCTATTATTGCACTAAGTTCCCTAGATAAACTCTACTGCTATTATCACACTAAGTTCCCTAGATAGACTCTACTGCTATTATCACACTAAGTTCCCTAGATAGACTCTACTGCTATTATCACACTAAGTTCCCTAGATAGACTCTACTGCTATTATCACACTAAGTTCCCTAGATAGACTCTACTGCTATTATCACACTAAGTTCCCTAGATAGACTCTACTGCTATTATCACACTAAGTTCCCTAGATAGACTCTACTGCTATTATCGCACTAAGTTCCCTAGATAGACTCTACTGCTATTATCACACTAAGTTCCCTGGATAGACTCTACTGCTATTATCATACTAAGTTCCCTGGATAGACTCTACTGCTATTATCACACTAAGTTCGGTAGATAGACTCTACCGCTATTATCACACTAAGTTCCCTAGATAGACTCTAGTGCTATTATCACACTAAGTTCCCTAGATAGACTCTACCGCTATTATCACACTAAGTTCCCTAGATAGACTCTAGTGCTATTATCACACTAAGTTCCCTAGATAGACTCTACTGATATTATCACACTAAGTTCCCTGGATAGACTCTAGTGCTATTATCACACTAAGTTCCCTGGATAGACTCTACTTCTATTATCACACTAAGTTCCCTAGATAGACTCTACTGCTATTATCACACTAAGTTCCCTAGATAGACTCTACTGCTATTATCACACTTAGTTCCCTAGTTAGACTCTAGTGCTATTATCACACTAAGTTCCCTAGATAGACTCTACTGCCATTATCACACTAAGTTCCCTAGATAGACTCTACTGCTATTATCACACTAAGTTCCATAGATAGACTCTACTGCTATTATCACACTAAGTTCCCTAGATAGACTCTACTGCTATTATTACACTAAGTTCCCTAGATAGACTCTAGTGCTATTATCACACTAAGTTCCCTAGATAGACTCTACTGCCATTATCACACTAAGTTCCCTAGATAGACTCTACTGCTATTATCACACTAAGTTCCCTAGATAGACTCTACTGCTATTATCACACTAAGTTCCCTGGATAGACTCTACTTCTATTATCACACTAAGTTCCCTAGATAGACTCTACTGCTATTATCACACTAAGTTCCCTAGATAGACTCTACTGCTATTATCACACTAAGTTCCCTAGTTAGACTCTAGTGCTATTATCACACTAAGTTCCCTAGATAGACTCTACTGCCATTATCACACTAAGTTCCCTAGATAGACTCTGCTGCTATTATCACACTAAGTTCCATAGATAGACTCTACTGCTATTATCACACTAAGTTCCCTAGATAGACTCTACTGCTATTATTACACTAAGTTCCCTAGATAGACTCTAGTGCTATTATCACACTAAGTTCCCTAGATAGACTCTACTGCTATTATCACACTAAGTTCCATAGATAGACTCTACTGCTATTATCACACTAAGTTCCCTAGATAGACTCTACTGCTATTATTACACTAAGTTCCCTAGATAGACTCTAGTGCTATTATCACACTAAGTTCCCTAGATAGACTCTACTGCTATTATCACACTAAGTTCCCTAGATAGACTCTACTGCTATTATCACACTAAGTTCCCTAGATAGACTCTACTGCTATTATCACACTAAGTTCCCTAGATAGACTCTACTGCTATTATCGCACTAAGTTCCCTAGATAGACTCTACTGGTATTATCACACTCAGTTCCCTGGATGCACTCTACTGATTTTGCCACACTCAGTTCCCTGTGTAGACTCTACTGGTGTTGTTTAGAATAAGCAATAAGATCATACAGAACTCTTCTGTCGTCTATAAGCTACTCTGATTAGCGCAGCGACTGAACGCTTCAAGTTATTTATATTCAGATTTGTGAAACTGTATAGGGTTTGTCTGTTCACTTTCATGGAACTTGTATGTTCACTTGTATACGTCTTTAATATACATTTGCATAGGACTTTTATGCTCATTTATACAGGACTTCTATGTTCACTTTTATGGGACTTGTATAATTCCCTTTTATCGGACTTCGAGGATAACTTTTATGGGACTTGTATATTCACTTTTATGGGACTTGTATGTTCACTTTTATGAGACTTGTAAGTTCACTTTTATGGGACTTGTATATTCACTTTTATGGGACTTGTATATTCACTTTTATCGGACTTCGAGGATCACCTTTATGGGACTTGTATATTCACTTTTATGGGACTTGTATGTTCACTGTTATGGGACTTGTAAGTTCACTTTTATGGGACTTGTATGTTCACTTTTATGGGACTTGTATGTTCACTTTTACAGGACTTGTATGTTCACTGTTATGGGACTTGTAAGTTCACTTTTATGGGACTTGTATGTTCACTGTTATTGGACTTGTATGGTCACTTTTATGGGACTTGTATGTTCACTGTTATGGGACTTGTATGTTCACTTTTACAGGGCTTGTATATTCATGTTTATAGGGCTTGTAAGTTCACTTGTATAGGTCTTATACGATTTGTCATCGAATTATTTCCCAAGTGAATACCATTTTCTTGAGTGCAGAAGTTGATTTATCCTGATGTGTCTTATTCTAAAAGAAGAAATGTCGTCATTTAATTATATTCATGTATCATTTGCTTTGTTTTCAGCTTTTATCACGTCTACATTTTTCCTTGCTTCAGTCCTACATTTCTCTCTGTATCATCCCTACATTTCTCCTTGTATCATCCCTCCTTACTCCCTGTCTAATCCCTACATTTCTCATTGTATCATCCCTATATTTCTCTCTGTATCATTTCTACATTTCTCACGGTATTATCCCTACATTTCTCAGTGTATCATCCCTACATTTCTACTTGTATCATCCCTACATTTCTCCCTGTATCATCCCTACATTTCTCCCTGTATCATCTCTACATTTCTCCCTGTATCATCCCTACATTTGTCCCTGTATCATCTCTACATTTCTCCATGTATCATCTCTACATTTCTCATTGTATCCTTCCTACATTTCTCTCTGTATCATCCCTAAATTTCTCCTTATATGATCCCTGCATTACTCCCTGACTCATCCCTACATTTCTCCCTGTATCATCCCTACATTTCTCCCTGATTCATCTCTACATTTCTCCCTGTATCATCCCAACATTTCTCCCTGTATCATCTCTACATTTCTCCATGTATCATGCCTACATTTCTCATTGTATCATCCCTACATTCTCTCTGTATCATCCCTACTTTTCTCCCTGTATCATCCCCACATTTCTCCATGCATCATCCCTACATTTCTCATTGTATCATTCATACATGTCTACGTTCATCATCCCTACATTTCTCATTGTATCATTCATACATATCTACGTTTATCATCCCTACATTTCTCATTGTGTCATTCATACATATCTACGTTTATCATCCCTACATTTCTCATTGTATCATTCATACATATCTACGTTTATCATCCCTACATTTCTCATTGTATCATTCCTGCATTTCTACGTTTATCATCCCTACATTTCTCATTGTATCATTCATACATATCTACGTTTATCATCCCTACATTTCTCATTGTATCATTCATACATATCTACGTTTATCATCCCTACATTTCTCATTGTATCATTCCTGCATTTCTACGTTTATCATCCCTACATTTCTCATTGTATCATTCATACATATCTACGTTTATCATCCCTACATTTCTCATTGTATCATTCATACATATCTACGTTTATCATCCCTTCATTTCTCATTGTATCATTCCTGCATTTCTACGTTTATCATCCCTACATTTCTCATTGTATCATTCATACATATCTACGTTTATCATCCCTTCATTTCTCATTGTATCATTCCTGCATTTCTACGTTTATCATCCCTACATTTCTCATTGTATCATTCATACATATCTACGTTTATCATCCCTTCATTTCTCCATGATTAAATCTACTGAGCGCGTATTATTTACTTACTTTGAGTAACCAGAATGCAACATATTTTTTTAAATATAAATGTAATGGTCCATGTAGCCTCCTTTTTGGCTCACTGCCATGTTTTTCTATTACTGGAAAAAATATAGAAAATATATTTTTTTTTATTTCTACTCTATTTCAATTATAGTAATGTAATCATTAAAGAATTTGTAAATATTTTGCGTTTTTCAAAATTGTATACTTTAGATGTTACATGCTCTTTATATTACATAATCTTTTCTACACTGGGGAACTTGAGACATTTTCTGCTCTTTCATTTTGAAAACAGAACAGTCCGTCTACGTTAGGACTAGGCAAAGCAGTCGGTCTAATCATTTTCCGAAACCCAGAATCATTGGAAGAAAGAAAGCACAATTCTCCACGCAATGATTCGAATCGGGTATTTTATGAGCGCAAGGCGAGGGCTATTAACTTTTTAACGTCAAGCCGAGGCTCGTTAGAAAGATTTATATTTTTATCTGATTTGTGTGAGCACAAAATTCTATGCATTTATAATACCATTTCTACGATTTTTGTTTTTATTAAATACATCTTCTCTTTGCGTTTGTACCGCTTTCCAAACTTCTTCAATACAAACAGGGTGACCTATGAGACGATATGAACATTATGAGCACAGAGTGGCATCGATGTGTTTCCTTTTCTTCTTGTACTTGATCAAAGATTTTTGTTGTTTCAGAACGCAAAACGTTTACTAAAGCAGTAAGAACGATCAAAAAGTCATAAGAAAGCTCAAACATAAAAATCAGAATAGCTCAGGCCAAAAATATCATTTCAGAAAATGAAAATCGTTTTATGCAACAAATTTATGTCAATAGAAATGAGAAAGAGAGTTCATCGGTGTTATATAGAATCAATTCTGATCAATGGAGGCGAATCGTGGACAATAAACAGATGAAAAGACGATTAGAGGCCACAGAGATGGGATTTCTCAGAAGTATGTTGAACGCTCCCTGACAGCTAAAAAGACCAACTAGGAAGTTCTCAAAGAGGCCAACACAAAAAGGGTCATACTAAGGAACATCATAAAGAAACATACACAATTTTTTGCACACATCATGAGAAGAGGAAAGTTGGAATACTTGGTTACAACTGGTAAAATACAGGAAAAGAGAGATCGCGGATAACACAGAGGGAAAATACTAGATACCTCGGTGTCATGGCACGGAAAACAGCTAACAATAGAATTGACACGATGCACAGTGGATAGGAGATTATGGAAAGACATGATCGCCTACACCAGCCGGTATGGCACATGATGATGGTGAAGAAGAACGATAAGGGTGAACATTTTGTTGGTTGCTGGAACAGTGGCTGCGCAGATATGGGAATACCCGCCTGTAGTGACGTTATTGCGTTGTAAATGTATAAAGTCTAGAGATCAACAAGTCTAGTCAACGACAAACAGACTTTATAATGTAATTTAATTGGAAAAAAAAAAACTATCTTTACGTCATTCACTCATTATTGAGGTCTGCCGGGATGAATTGTATGACCGGAGAATAAAGGCCGCATGTCCAGCGCGAGGTGTCCGGGTCTGAGTATTTATTTAACCCTCAATAGATAAAACAATGACACTACCAGGATTCGAACCCATATTCTTCCGGTTTTGATCCCGACGAGTTATAGACTCGGCCACCCGCTCTCCTATTTAATTTTAATTTTTATTAAGAGAGAAAGAAACTAAAGAAAGGATGTCCGCTACAAGTCGAGCTCAACGTGTTGGGAATAAGATGTCTGTCCATCTCCTCATTGGTCATGCTTCTGGCTGATATAGGCAGAACTACGCAATTTTCGTTGTTCTTTTTCAGAAAGAAAAATACACACTTCAGTACCCATTTATGGAATCCTAGATGGTTGAGTGGTTAGTGTGCTCGCTATCTAATCAGACCGGTCCGGGTTCGATCCCCAGAAGTGGTGGATAGTTTTGAAACCGACAAAACTGGTTTGCAAAGCCTCTAAAACTGGGTACTGAAGATTTGTCCTGGGAAGTAAAGGCGGCCTGGCGTGATACCGACCATATCACTCAAAAATACTCCATGGTAATGGAAAAATATGTTCACTGGCACTATTTACTCCATACGCCTAACAAGGCAGGGGAGGGAACATTTATTTTTTTTTTTACTCATTTCTGGCTGGGTGAACCCAGAAGCTGTCATGCGGGGTTGAAACCTAAGCTCTTTATTCTCAAATGTCCAAGTATTAAAGCGCTACTAAACCGCAATATTTTACACGCAATAACGAAATCTTGTAATATTGGTAAGACTTCACTTACTGTGACAAGCGACACAGCTCCTTAAAGATCATGGTTCAGATTGGCATCATTATTTGAACATAATAGATGGTGATGATGATGATTAGATAGACGGACAGACAGACAGACAGACAGACAAATAGATAGTTAGATAGACAGATAGACAGACATATAGACAGACAGACAGACAGGCAGATAGACAGACAGATAGACAGACAGACAAACAGACA
Organism: Megaustenia siamemsis; assembly: GCA_032433765.1. Taxonomy (NCBI): domain Eukaryota; kingdom Metazoa; phylum Mollusca; class Gastropoda; order Stylommatophora; family Ariophantidae; genus Megaustenia; species Megaustenia siamemsis. Next base: position 74,730,095 of record JAVIAB010000108.1, read on the forward strand.
GATAAATAAATAGATAGATAGACAGACATACAAACAGACAGATAGGTAGATAGATAGATAGATAGATAGATAGATAGATAGATAGATAGATAGATAGATAGATAGATAGATAGATAGATAGATAGATAGATAGATAGATAGATAGATAGATAAATGTTATAGTGTTGTGATGTTCTTTGTTCTTTATCTTTCTATAGTGGCTAGTACTTCAATGATCACAACACACAATATGGTATATATAATAGACTTGCACATAAAGTCTCTCTTCAATGTTCAACTATTAATGTTTATTGGTATGGAACATTGTTCATCAACATCTTCATTTTCTTACAAACTTGTGAGTCTACTTACGACATGTAGAATATATGTAACACAATGGAACACAATTCTTGGACACTTGTAAAACAACTTCTACTGATAACTTCTCTAGTGTCTTAATCATCTATTACTGACTTATGACTGTAACTTGTAGATTTCTAACTGTTCTTACTAACTCCATCAAAACTTATTACTACACTTCCAACTTAACTTTCTAACTGTTCTGACTCTAACTGTTAACTGGCTAACTGCCTTTAGCAGTTCGGCCGAAGCCGTTTTAACTGACTCAGTCTACATTCTACTTCTTCTAATTCTCTGGCTTGACTTCTTTGTCCTAACTCCTTGTTCTTTTAAATACTCACTCAACTCTCTTCTACCTGCGAGATGGTGACCAATAAGATCATCGCAAATTGACCACTCCAACGTGATCTGGTCACTCAATGTTTACGTGTCCAGTGTCCACCATCTGTGACTCACCTGAACTTTCCCATCTTTTGGACAAAGCATCCTGTTTTTCGCCTACTTGGCGACATAATGTTACCTCATGACAATGACCTCTCCTGGAAGTTGGATGACCACTTATTTATTAGCCGGCCAAAGTCATGGGATCAACGCATGCTCATCACAATAACAACACTAGTTGTTGTGAACATGATGGACACTCGTGGAGCTCTGACAATAACACCACGAGGTCGTTGCATGTTACTAGTCATACCTGGTCCTTTCCAACAACTTTGCTCTTGTGAACACTGGCATGGACATCTAACTTAGTTTGGTGGGTGTCCTACCCCTACCCCTGCAGACACTGCGCTATCTTCTGTTGCATGGAAAATTCCATGGGCTCTTAACTCTCATCGTGTCGTCCTCTATTCTACCTCTCTCCTTCCTCACTCTGACTAACTGTTATTCCTGGAAAATTACCATAGTTAAAATCTGCTGGTCGCCACTATATGATACTGCTCTCGTCCATTCAAAGAGCGGTAACGATTCAGTATCTGCTCTCTTTAGCATACTCTGTTACATAGATAGATAGATAGATAGATAGATAGATAGATAGATAGATAGATAGATAGATAGATAGATAGATAGATAGATAGATAGATAGATAGATAGATAGATAGATAGATAGATAGATAGATAGATAGATAGATAGATAGATAGATAGATAGATAGATAGATAGATAGATAGATAGATAGATAGATAGATAGATAGATAGATAGATAGATAGATAGATAGATAGATAGATAGATAGATAGATAGATAGATAGACAGACAGACAAATAGACAGACAGACAGATAGATAGTTAGATAGACAGACAGACAGATAGGAAGGCAGACAGACAGACAGATAGATAAATAGATAGATAGATAGACAGATAGACAGACAGACAGACAGACAGATAGATAGATAGATAGATAGATAGATAGATAGATAGATAGATAGATAGATAGACAGACAGACAGACAGACAGACAGACAGACAGACAGACAGACAGACAGACAGACAGACAGACAGACAGACAGACAGACAGACAGACAGACAGACAGACAGACAGACAGATAGATAGATAGATAGATAGATAGATAGATAGATAGATAGATAGATAGATAGATAGATAGATAGATAGATAGATAGATAGATAGATAGATAGATAGATAGATAGATAGATAGATAGATAGATAGATAGATAGATAGATAGATAGATAGATAGATAGATAGATAGATAGATAGATAGATAGATAGATAGATAGATAGATAGATCATATGGTAATACTTTGAAACATTCATTTATAGACGCAGTCACAATGTTAGAGCGCTTACTAAAGTGCTACATTTTATGTCTAATATAAACAACCGTGAAAATGGCGATAAAATACAAGCATACGTGTCGCTCATTTACTAATGACAGCATAGATCACTTGAAAGATCTTTAGTAATTGTCATTAGTGACGCTACACTGCCTCGCATTCTTTGAGAATTCCCAATCCTCTCGGTGGTTCCATTGTTTCCAACTTATCCTTCGGGGCCGATCAACTGTTATATCTTTATATGTTTAGCACCCCCTGTGTGTGAAACAGTGGCACCGCACTGAGTCTATCATTTTTGCTGTGAGTTTGTATACATTCGTAATGATTTGCCTGATTTAGTCGATTGTAGTATCTCTTTGAGTTTGAAATAGCATTTTGTGAAGTAATTTTGTTTATGTATTTGTAATAGATAGGATAAGAAGGACTAAATGGTTTTGGTTATGGGTGTAGTTATTCAAAAGCCCCGGTATCACTGCAAACGAATTAAAATCCATGAATGCTCAACCGCCCGTGCCAGTTGAATCATTCGAATTAAAACTCATGTCATTGAAGTATCCAAACAAGGCAGCTGATGCCCCCATCATAGTAGCTACAGCAGACGCCAAAAGACATTAGGCCAAGCTGCACCGAAAGTAAAGGCAGCTGAAATACCCTTCGTCATGCGATATTATCATTCATTGTAAACAATCGGAATATAGAAACACGATCCGGATGTAAAACGCAGCTGACGGTGTGCACAAAGCACTAACTCAGTAGCTCCAGCAGCAAAGCCGGACTTGGAATATGGGACCATTTTTAATGTGGTGTGATTAATGTACATTGAAGGTGAGGTTGTAGAATCAGGAGGGCGTGAGTTTAAATGTGTTGTGTTAATTGACAGTGAGTTTTTATTTGTGGGAGTCCAATTGAAGTGAGTTTGTGGTTGTGGGAGTCTCATTGAAGTGAGTTTGTGGTTGTGGGAGTCACATTGAAGTGAGTTTGTGGTTGTGGGAGTCATATTGAAGTGAGTTTTGTCGTTGTGGAGTTAAGTGTTTGTATAGTTAGATAGTAGTGAGTTTGAGTAAAAGTAAAGTAAAGTACCCTCGTCACGCCAAGTGGTGTATAGGGAATATGGTGTTAGTGACCATAAATTAAATTTTATAGACCTTCAGCACATGATTTTTTGGGTAATGTGGTCGGTATTACGCCCGTGCCGTATTACTATCCCAGAAAAAAATCCGGTACCCATTAAAGGCTGGGTGAACCCGGAAGCCGTCGTTTGGGATCGAACCCTACCTCTTGTCCTTTGTAGTCCAGTTCACTAACCACAGAGCTATCGCGGCTCCCAGTGAGTTTGAGTGGCGCTTATGAAATGAACAAATGACACGATTGTTTGTAGTTTTAGTTGAGTGAATGCCACTTTCAATTCGTAGAGTCAAGAAATAATTAGTAAACAAGTGAATAAATGTCTTTCATTTGGGTTGAGAAAGTACAATATATTTGGATTTTGAGAAAAGTATAGGAACGGACATTACGGTTTGTGATAACAAATTTCACAGTTTTACTAAAAGACTTTACAGTTTCACAAACCAGTATCATAGTTTTACTAACAGATATCACCATTTTACAAACAGGCATTACGGTTTACTAAAAGAGATCAAGTTTTTACTAACATACACTACAGTTTAACTAACAGACATAACGTTTTACTAACAGACGTAAAGTTTTACTAATAGGCATTGCATTTTTACTAACATATACCACAGTTTTACTAAATTACATTAGTGCTTTAGTTAAATTAAAACCTTATCGTCTCCTCCCCCTCCCCCCTCCTTCTTTGTTATAGGAAAAAATCTCAAATTTGATTTCAACTGCCACTTTACATAACCTTTAGTATATACAACATTATCAACATCCCACGCGTGAGTGGTTGCCGGACTTATCAACTTCAAAATCCGTTCTCCTTAACACCGTTCATTGTTCACCTTTCCTAGATTTATGTATAGTTTCTTTCAGTTCAAAATCCTGACCCGACTATATTTACAACCACCATCCCCACTTTGATTATCGTATCAACAAAAGATATCACTCGAAAAGCTCTCTCAGCCGGTACCGTCAAAGACATGCCTGTTGTACTTCTCGCCAATTTAAGATTGGCTGCCTTATTTATGTCCCCACATTGGTTCTTCTTGTCATCAGATATCCTGATATAGTGTGCGGCTTCAGCCAAAACATGTCCAGATTTTATCGATATTAGTCCAAACTTGTTTCTCATCTCAACAGTAGAGACCACTTAGGTGAAGACTTATTATCCGCTTTGGCTTGACTGCATGACAAAATTGCTGGCACAAGAGAGCTAAGTAGAATAACAAGCTTTACATACGCAAAAAGATATAACATAAATTTCGTTTTTTATTTTAGGGCCATTAAAATTACACTTTAAACAATTTATGTTACTAATCCTATCTACATCCTGATATCACATGCCGATATTAGCACGGAGCACGAAGACCGTAGCATCCACAAAGTCTCTCTATTCTCAGATAGGTTTTAAAATTAAAGAGTCTCTCTCTCTCTGCGATCAAGTCTCAATCAGAGTAGAGAGTAGGATTCCAGACTCTCTCATGAAGTCAGCTGTCAGTTTAAGTGATTCGATTGTCCCATATAGTTTCACTTCCAGGGAGGTGGGTGTGGACCACATTGTCCTTCTCAGGTTTAAAATTAAAGATTATATCTCCACCTTGCTAAGCGTAAAGGGAGTGTTGTGTTAGTGACCGTATTTGTATATGACGACGCAAATTTTAGGGTGATATGGTCGGTACCACACCAGACCGCTTTTACTTCGCAGAAAAAAGTCCTTTTTGATGAAAAATATGTCCGTTGTTTCTGGGAATTGAACCTAATTACTTCTTATCAGGAAGCATACACACTAACCGCTCAGCCAAAATTTAGAAATAAGATCATTAGCTATTGTGAAGTTTGTAGGAACATTACATTTTTGTTGTGAATTTCTACCGGACCTGAGGAATAGAAAACTAATCCTGTTAAATTCATAATATATATATATATATATATATATATATATATATATATATATATATGTATGTTTGTATGTATGTATGTATGTATGTATGTATGTATGTATGTATGTATGCATGTATGTATATTATATATATATATAAATATATATATAAATATATATATATGTTTATATCATTATAAAACAAGGAGTCAGACAAGGTTGTGTTCTGTCGCCGTATTTGTTTTCTGGAAAAAAAAAAATAATAGGTATGGTAAAAAGTAATTTAAATGCCATGAAAAATATACTAACAACAAAACAAATATCAGCAGGGCTGAAACTAAGAATGGCAAAATGTTACATCTTCTCAATATTACTGTATGGTGCAGAAACATGGACATTAGACAACAAAAAAACAGAACAGAAAATTGAAGCCTTTGAAATGTGGATTCATAGAAGAATAGGTAGAATTGGATGGAAACAAAAGATAACAAACGATGAAGTTTTAAAACAACTGAAAATAAAAAGAGAACTACTAAATACAATTAAGACAAGACAAATGAAATTTTTGGGGCATGTTAAAAGACACAACAGCCTACTAAAAGTAATATTGGAAGGAAAAATACAAGGTAAAAGAGGCAGACCAAGACTAACATGGACGAGTAACATCAAAAGATGGACAAGTCAATCTATGACAGCCTGCACCATCAAAGCAAGAAACAGAGTAGAATGGCGATCCATGGTAGCCAACCTTCGTTGCGGAGAAGGCACTCGATGACGATTTGTTTTCACTTTACAGCAAAAATATGAGATCAATAGTAGACAAAAAAGGAATTGAAGTGAACGGTCACAACATAAATAATTTGCTATATGCGGATGACACAGTTTTAATAGCAGAGACAGAGAATGAACTACAAGAAATGATAGACATAATAGTAAAAGAAAGAAACAAGAAAGATCTCAGTCTGAATAGTAAGAAAACAGAAGTAATGGTCATATCGAAGAAACAATCATCACCATCATGCAACACAAAAATAAACAGGACAAATCTGAAACAAGTGCAACGTTTCAAATACTTGGACACAATAATAACATCAGATGGGAGATGCACCTCAGAAATAAAAAGCAGATACCTCAGGTCAAAAGAGCGTTTCAGAAAATGAAAAACGTCTTAAACAACAAATCTATGCCAAAAGAAGTGAGAAAGAGATATCGTCAGTGCTATATATAGACAATTCTGACCTACGGAAGCGAATCATGGACAATAAACAAATAAATGAAACGACGATTATAGGCCATATAGATTGTATTCATCAGAAGAATGCTGAAAGTTCTCTGGGTTTCTCTGTCTGCTTTCCTCCATCTCTCTCCAGCAACAACCAATTAAACCTCAAGCAAAGAAATAAGTAAACAACTCGGAATACAAGACCTACTTAGCTAGGAAACAAGTAAACAACTCGGAATACAAGACCTACTTAGCTATGAAACAAGTAAACAACTCGGAATACAAGACCTACTTAGCTAGGAAACAAGTAAACAACTCGGAATACAAGACCTACTTAGCTAGGAAACAAGTAAACAACTCGGAATACAAGACCTACTTAGCTAGGAAACAAGTAAACAACTCAGAATACAAGACCTACTTAGCTAGGAAATAAGTAAACAACTCGGAATACAAGACCTACTTAGCTAGGAAACAAGTAAACAACTCGGAATACAAGACCTACTTAGCTAGGAAACAAGTAAACAACTCGGAATACAAGACCTACATAGCTAGGAAATAAGTAAACAACTCGGAATACAAGACCTACTTAGCTAGGAAATAAGTAAACAACTCGGAATACAAGACCTACATAGCTAGGAAATAAGTAAACAACTCGGAATACAAGACCTACTTAGCTAGGAAACAAGTAAACAACTCGGAATACAAGACCTACTTAGAAAAGAAATAAGTAAACAACTCGGAATACAAGACCTACATAGCAAAGAAATAAGTAAACAACTCGGAATACAAGACCTACTTAGCAAAGAAATAAGTAAACAACTCGGAATACAAGACCTCCTTAGCAAAGAAATAAGTAAACAACTCGGAATACAAGACCTACTTAGCTAGGAAATAAGTAAACAACTCGGAATACAAGACCTACTTAGCAAAGAAATAAGTAAACAACTCGGAATACAAGACCTACTTAGCTAGGAAACAAGTAAACAACTCAGTATACAAGACCTACTTAGCAAAGAAATAAGTAAACAACTCGGAATACAAGACCTACTTAGCTAGGAAATAAGTAATCAACTCGGAATACAAGACCTACTTAGCTAGGAAACAAGTAAACAACTCGGAATACAAGACCTACTTAGCAAAGAAATAAGTAAACAACACGGAATACAAGACCTACTTAGCTAGGAAACAAGTAAACAACTCGGAATACAAGACCTACTTAGCTAGGAAATAAGTAAACAACTCGGAATACAAGACCTACTTAGCTAGGAAACAAGTAATCAACTCGGAATACAAGACCTACTTAGCAAAGAAATAAGTAAACAACTCGGAATACAAGACCTACTTAGCTAGGAAACAAGTAAACAACTCGGAATACAAGACCTACTTAGCTAGGAAACAAGTAAACAACTCGGAATACAAGACCTACTTAGCTAGGAAATAAGTAAACAACTCGGAATACAAGACCTACTTAACTAGGAAACAAGTAAACAACTCGGAATACAAGAACTACTTAGCAAGGAAACAAGTAAACAACTCGGAATACAAGACCTACTTAGCTAGGAAACAAGTAAACAACTCGGAATACAAGACCTACTTAGCTAGGAAAAAAGTAAACAACTCGGAATACAAGACCTACTTAGCTAGGAAATAAGTAAACAACTCGGAATACAAGACCTACATAGCTAGGAAACAAGTAAACAACTCGGAATACAAGACCTACATTGCTAGGAAATAAGTAAACAACTCGGAATACAAGACCTACTTAGCAAAGAAATAAGTAAACAACTCGGAATACAAGGCCTACTTAGCTAGGAAATAAGTAAACAACTCGGAATGCAAGACCTACTTAGCTAGGAAATAAGTAAACAACTCGGAATACAAGACCTACTTAGCTAGGAAACAAGTAAACAACTCGGAATACAAGACCTACTTAGCAAAGAAATAAGTAAACAACTCGGAATACAAGACCTACTTAGCTAGGAAACAAGTAAACAACTCGGATTACAAGACCTACTTAGCTAGGAAATAAGTAAACAACTCGGAATACAAGACCTACTTAGCTAGGAAACAAGTAAACAACTCGGAATACAAGACCTACTTAGCAAAGAAATAAGTAAACAACTCGGAATACAAGACCTACTTAGCTAGGAAACAAGTAAACAACTCGGAATACAAGACCTACTTAGTTAGGAAATAAGTAAACAACTCGGAATACAAGACCTACTTAGCTAGGAAACAAGTAAACAACTCGGAATACAAGACCTACTTAGCTAGGAAACAAGTAAACAACTCGGAATACAAGACCTACTTAGCAAGGAAACAAGTAAACAACTCGGAATACAAGACCTACTTAGCTAGGAAACAAGTAAACAACTCGGAATACAAGACCTACTTAGCTAGGACATAAGTAAACAACTCGGAATACAAGACCTACTTAGCTAGAAAACAAGTAAACAACTCGGAATACAAGACCTACTTAGATAGGAAACAAGTAAACAACTCGGAATACAAGACCTACATAGCTAGGAAATAAGTAAACAACTCGGAATACAAGACCAACTTAGCTAGGAAATAAGTAAACAACTCGGAATACAAGACCTACATAGCTAGGAAATACGTAAACAACTCGGAATACAAGACCTACTTAGCTAGGAAATAAGTAAACAACTCGGAATACAAGACCTACTTAGCTAGGAAACAAGTAAACAACTCGGAATACAAGACCTACTTAGCTAGGAAATAAGTAAACAACTCGGAATACAAGACCTACATAGCAAAGAAATAAGTAAACAACTCGGAATACAAGACCTACTTAGCAAAGAAATAAGTAAACAACTCGGAATACAAGACCTACTTAGCAAAGAAATAAGTAAACAACTCGGAATACAAGACCTACTTAGCTAGGAAATAAGTAAACAACTCGGAATACAAGACCTACTTAGCAAAGAAATAAGTAAACAACTCGGAATACAAGACCTACTTAGCTATGAAACAAGTAAACAGCTCAGAATACAAGACCTACTTAGCAAAGAAATAAGTAAACAACTCGGAATACAAGACCTACTTAGCTAGGAAATAAGTAAACAACTCGGAATACAAGACCTACTTAGCTAGGAAATAAGTAAACAACTCGGAATACAAGACCTACTTAGCTAGGAAACAAGTACACAACTCGGAATACAAGACCTACTTAGCAAAGAAATAAGTAAACAACTCGGAATACAAGACCTACTTAGCTAGGAAACAAGTAAACAACTCGGAATACAAGACCTACTTAGCTAGGAAACAAGTAAACAACTCGGAATACAAGACCTACTTAGCAAAGAAATAAGTAAACAACTCGGAATACAAGACCTACTTAGCTAGGAAACAAGTAAACAACTCGGAATACAAGACCTACTTAGCTAGGAAACAAGTAAACAACTCGGAATACAAGACCTACTTAGCAAAGAAATAAGTAAACAACTCGGAATACAAGACCTACTTAGCTAGGAAACAAGTAAACAACTCGGAATACAAGACCTACTTATCAAGGAAATAAATGTAACCCGCGTGGATTAATCGCCTTCTCCTTTGTTTTCTCATCTAAGACAGTTTCTTTATAAGTTTTCCAGTAAAGCCAATCGTTTTAATATTTTATCAAAAACTGTTTACACATATGTCGCGACTTTTAAAATTCTTCATGATATTAGGGTTCTGTGAAACACTGATTTATTCTTGATATTAGGGTTCTGTGAAACACTGATTTATTCTTGATATTAGGGTTCTGTGAAACACTGATTAGTTCTTGATATTAGGGATATGTGAAACACTGATTTGTTCTTGGTATTAGGGTTCTATGAAACACTAATATGTCCTTGGTATTAGGGTTCTGTAAAACACTGATTAGTTCTTGATATTAGGGTTCTGTGAAACACTGATTTGTTCTTGATGTTAGGGTTCTGTGAAACACTGATTTGTTCTTGACATTAGGGTTCTGCGAAACACTGATTTGTTTTTTTATATTAGGGTTCTGTGAAACACTGATTTGTTCTTGATGTTAGGGTTCTGCAAAACACTGATTTGTACTTTACATTAGGGTTCTGTGAAACACTGATTTGTTCTTGGTTTTAGTGTTCTGTGAAAAACTGATTTGTTCTTGGATTTAGGGATCTGCGAAACACTGATTTGTTCTTGGTATTAGGGTTCTGTGAAACACTGATTTGTTCTTGATATTAGGGTTCAGTGAAACACTGATTTGTTCTTGGTATAAGGATTCTGACAAACATTGATTTGTTCTTGATATTAGGGTTCTGTGAAACACTCATTTGTTCTTGATTTTAGGGTTCTGCAAAACACTGATTTGTACTTGACATTAGGGTTCTGTGAAACACTGATTTGTTCTTGATTTTAGGGTTCTGCAAAACACTGATTTGTACTTGACATTACGGATCTGCGAAACACTGATTTCTTCTTGGTATTAGGGTGCTGCGACACACTGATTTGTTCTTGGTATTAGGATTCTGTGAAAAACTGATTTGTTCTTGGTATTAGGGTTCTATGAAAAACTGATTTGTTCTTGGTATTAGGGTTCTATGAAAAACTGATTTGTTTTTGGTATTAGGGTTCTATGAAACACTGATTTATTCTTGATTTTAGGGTTCTGTGAAACACTGATTTGTTCTTGATATTAGCGTTCTGCTAAACATTGATTTGTTCTTGATATTAGGGTTCTGTGAAACACTGATTTGTTCTTGATATTAGGGTTCTGTGAAACATTAATTTGTTCTTGATATTAGGGTTCTGTGAAACACTGATTTGTTCTTGATATTAGGATTCTGTGAAACACTGATTTGTTCTTGATATTAGGGTTCAGTGAAACACTGATTTGTTCTTGGTATAAGGATTCTGACAAACATTGATTTGTTCTTGATATTAGGGTTCTGTGAAACACTCATTTGTTCTTGATTTTAGGGTTCTGCAAAACACTGATTTGTACTTGACATTAGGGTTCTGTGAAACACTGATTTGTTCTTGATTTTAGGGTTCTGCAAAACACTGATTTGTACTTGACATTACGGATCTGCGAAACACTGATTTCTTCTTGGTATTAGGGTGCTGCGATACACTGATTTGTTCTTGGTATTAGGATTCTGTGAAAAACTGATTTGTTCTTGGTATTAGGGTTCTATGAAAAACTTATTTGTTCTTGGTATTAGGGTTCTATGAAAAACTGATTTGTTTTTGGTATTAGGGTTCTATGAAAAACTAATTTTATCTTGATATTAAGATACTGTGAAACACTGATTTGTTCTTGGTATTAGGGTTCTGCGAAACACTGATTTGTTCTTGGTATTAGGGTTCTATGAAAAAAGATTTATTCTTCATATTAAGATACGGTGAAACACTGATTTGTTCTTGATATTAAGATACTGTGAAACACTGATTTGTTCATGATATTAAGATACTGTGAAACACTGATTTGTTCTTGATATTAAGATACTGTAAAACACTGATTTGTTCTTGCTATTAAGATACTGTGAAACACTGATTTGTTCTTGATATTAGGGTTCTGCGAAACACTAATTTGTTCAAGATATTAGGATTCTGTGAAACACTGATTTGTTCTTGATATTAGGGTTCAGTGAAACACTGATTTGTTCTTGATACTATAGTTCTGAGAAACATTGATTTGTTCTTGATATTAGGGTTCTGTGAAACACTGATTTGTTCTTGATGTTAGGGTTCTGCAAAACACTGATTTGTACTTTACATTAGGGTTCTGTGAAACACTGATTTGTTCTTGATTTTAGGGTTCTGCAAAACACTGATTTGTACTTGACATTACGGATCTGCGAAACACTGATTTCTTCTTGGTATTAGGGTGCTGCGATACACTGATTTGTTCTTGGTATTAGGATTCTGTGAAAAACTGATTTGTTCTTGGTATTAGGGTTCTATGAAAAACTGATTTGTTCTTGGTATTAGGGTTCTATGAAAAACTGATTTGTTTTTGGTATTAGGGTTCTATGAAAAACTAATTTTATCTTGATATTAAGATACTGTGAAACACTGATTTGTTCTTGGTATTAGGGTTCTGCGAAACACTGATTTGTTCTTGGTATTAGGGTTCTATGAAAAAAGATTTATTCTTCATATTAAGATACGGTGAAACACTGATTTGTTCTTGATATTAAGATACTGTGAAACACTGATTTGTTCATGATATTAAGATACTGTGAAACACTGATTTGTTCTTGATATTAAGATACTGTAAAACACTGATTTGTTCTTGCTATTAAGATACTGTGAAACACTGATTTGTTCTTGATATTAGGGTTCTGCGAAACACTAATTTGTTCAAGATATTAGGATTCTGTGAAACACTGATTTGTTCTTGATATTAGGGTTCAGTGAAACACTGATTTGTTCTTGATACTATAGTTCTGAGAAACATTGATTTGTTCTTGATATTAGGGTTCTGTGAAACACTGATTTGTTCTTGATGTTAGGGTTCTGCAAAACACTGATTTGTACTTTACATTAGGGTTCTGTGAAACACTGATTTGTTCTTGGTTTTAGTGTTCTGTGAAAAACTGATTTGTTCTTGGATTTAGGGATCTGCGAAACACTGATTTGTTCTTGGTATTAGGGTTCTGTGAAACACTGATTTGTTCTTGGTATTAGGGTTCTATGAAAAACTGATTTGTTCTTGGTATTAGCATTCTGTGAAAAACTGATTAGTTCTTGGTATTAGGGTTCTATGAAAAACTGATTTGTTCTTGGTATTAGGGTTCTATGAAAAATTGGTTTGTTCTTGGTATTAGAGTTCTATGAAAAACTGATTTGTACTTGGTATTAGAGTTCTATGAAAAAATGATTTGTTCTTGGTATTAGGGTTCTATGAAAAACTCATTTGTTCTTGGTATTAGGGTTCTATGAAAAGCTGATTTGTTCTTGGTATTAGGGTTCTATGAAAAACTTATTTATTCTTGATAGTAAGATACTGTGAAACACTGATTTGTTTTTTATTAGGGTTCTGCGAAACACTGATTTGTTCTTGATATTAAGATACTGTGAAACACTGATTTGCTCTTGATATTAGGGTTCTGTGAAACACTGATTTGTTCTTGATATTAGGGTTCGGTGAAACACTGATTTGTTCTTGATATTGGGGATGCGTTACAAAGCTATCTTTATTCCTTGAAACTGGGAGTGAAGTTAAAAAAAAAACTGTCTTTGTTTCTTGATACTCGGAGTGAAGTTAAAAAAACTGTCTTTGTTTCTTGATACTGGGAGTGAAGTTAAAAAACTGTCTTTCTTTCTTGATACTGGGAGTGAAGTTAAATAAAACAACCTGTCTTTGAAACTCTTTTCGTATTAGGATAGTAGGCACAGAAGTGCGAGCTGCTGTAAAGATGACTGTATGGATAATATAAACTAAAAAAAAAAGATTTTGTAATATCATGTTTACGTGGGATTATACAACGTCATAAGACAAAAATTCGACTGTAGACCCAACACTAGTTCTCTTGAGGAACAGGCGGGGAGGTAAGCAACATTTTGAAAACTAAAATGCTCTGCCGAAACATTCTGTTTTTTATTCTTTTGATGGAATCAGTCTCATTGCAGTCAGGAATTCCCATATCCGCTTCATCACTTGTCACATCATTTCCCAAAATGCATCGGTAAATTCCATCGACAAGGTTTCTTCGTGTATGTCCTACTCGACTGCACAGGCGACGGTTCTAAACTCCTTAGTCATCTCTTACGGCATGCATGTAAGGTAACAGTGGCTCTATTCTTCTCTCCCCTCTCAGTGGGGGCCCCGGCTCGGTCGTCTATCCAGAAGTAATCGGAGACTTGCGAGGCGGCATTCCTCACCTTCCCAGAGTAATACCCTGCTACCAATTTCTTCCAGCAGTTGGGTCGACCGCGGGGGTATTTTTTTTGCAACCACGAGCACAACTCACACTACTTCCAGCGGGAATCGAACACGGGTTGTCCGAACGTCGGTAGCCCAGTCGGGTGGTTTTCTCAACTAGGCTAGCGAGACCCCCAAGAAGATCAGACAGACGGAGACCACATTAGATAAATGATAGGATTAACTTACGGCACATAATGATGTCTGTTAAAGAGAAGTCTAACATGTAGGTGGCAACGTAGTGGAGGACAAGACAGACAGAGACCACATTAGAGAAATGATAGGATTAACTTACGGCACATAATGATGTCTGTTAAAGAGAAGTCTAACATGTAGGTGGCAACGTAGTGGAGGACAAGACAGACACTTCAGAGGAATGATAGAACGGGGTACCACGAAGGGTGAAGGGACGACAAGCATCGTCAGGAGAAAAAGAACGCAACACAGTCAATCAATTCAGGACAGGAACAATCAGTAGACGAACACTGCTATGATTGGTGGAACGATTTTCCAGGTGGATCAGGGAAAGTCCCGATTGCGATAATGCCAGTCCAAACAAAACACTAAAATATCTAAGAAAGAAGCTCTTAATAACAACGACTTGAGGAAAATTGTGAAAATCATCAAGTGTTATATCGTAAGTGGAAAATGCCTTGCGCAATATGGAAGCAGGCAAAGCTCATGGACCAGATAATATAACTAAAGAAGAGATTGAAGACATGGGTGATTTTGGAATAGAAATAATAACACAAATATTGAATGATATCTACAACAGCTGATATATACCAGACGACATGCTCAAATCAATATTCATAGCCCTACCAAAGAAGTCGGGTGCGATTGAATGCGATGATCATCGCACAATAAGCCTTATGAGTCACATGACTAAGATATTACTAAGAATCATCATGCGAAGAGTGCGAAACAAAATCAGTCCAAAAATTAGTGATGAACAGTGTGATTTTGTTAGAGATAAAGGAAAAAGCAATGCCATTTATATCATAAGATCTTTAGTAGAAAGAGCCATAGAGGTGAAAACAGATCTATACCTATGTTTCATAGATTACACCAAGGCATTTGATAAAGTAAAGCACCAAGAAATAATCAAAATTTTAGAAAGCATAAACGTAGACAGCAAAGATCTAAGAATAATAAAGAACATGTACTGGCAACAAACAGCGGTCATAAGAACTGGAAACCAATTGGGAATGTTTCAACAAATAAAACAGGGTGTTAGACAAGGTTGTATGCTGTCACCAGATTTGTTTAATATTTATAGTGAGATTATTTTAAGATCCATAAGGGGCATGCCTGGAATAACTATTGGAGGTAATAATATAAATAATCTAAGGTATGCTGATGGTACAGTCTTAATCGCTAAGAGTGAAAATGAGTTAAAGAAATGTAGGACATTATAGTGAAAGAAAACAAAAATAAAGGACTCAGCCGTAATAGCAAGAAGACAGAAGTAATGGTAACAACAAAGAAAAAGACATAACCTCAGTGCAAAGTAAAGACAAGTGGAGCAATATTAAAACAGGTAAATGAATTTAAATATTTGGGAACTTTGTTAACCTCAGACGGAAGATGTACAAAAGAGGTGAGATGTAGAATGGATCAGGCAAAAGCAGCTTTCCAAAAAAATGAGGACGATACTATGCAATCCATTTTTGAGAAAAGAAACAAGAAAAATAGTTCCTAAGTGTTATGTAGCGCCAGTCTTAACATATGGATGCGAATCATGAACAATAGGACAACAGACAAGAAAATCACTGGAGTCTACAGAAATGTGGTTTTACAGAAGAATGTTGAGAATACCATGGACAGCTAAGAAGAGTAATGAAAACGCTCTGAAAGAGGTCAAAGCAAAAAGAGAGCTAATTTCCAATATTAGGAAGAGACAATCATCATTTTTTGGCCATGTAATGAGAAGAGAACAACTGGAATATATTGTAACAACTGGAAAAATCGAGGGACGAAGAGATAGAGGGAAGCAAAGAGAGAAAATAACATACAGCTTAAGAGAATGGCTTGGCAGAAGGTCAACAACAGAAATAATAAATAGCTGCCGAGATCGAAAATTGTGGAGAGACATGATCACCTACGCCAGTAGGCCCGGTACTTGATGATGATGTTAAATCTACCATCAACATTAGGAGAATAATAAAAAAAATTGTGGTCATAATCATCGAGTGCTGTTTCTGCATCGAAGGTTTCCTACCATGGAATTACATTCCTCTCTCTCTCTCTCTCTCTCTCTCTCCCTCTCTCTCTCTCTCTCTCTCTCTCTCTCTCTATCTATCTATCTATCTATCTATCTCTCTCTCTCTTACTTTGATAGTGCAGGTTGTCATAGACTGAGATTATCCATCCCTTGATGCTACTCGTCCATGTTAGTCGTTGTCTTGATCTTCCTCTTTCACCCTTTATTTTCGCTTCTAAAATTACTTTTAGTACGCTCCTGTGTCTTTAATATGTTCTCCCCCCCCCCCCCGGAAAAAAAAACATTTTAAAATTCATTTATCTCAAAGTTATAATAGTTGAGGAGTATTTCTTTTTGCGCCTATCAAATTATGGTCTGAGTTGATAATCCGTACAGGGCTTGCAGTTAATAGTATGAGAACCACTCTTGAACGAACTAAAAGCTTTAATTCGAGAATCAATATTTACAGAACTAAAGATAGACCACAGTGCTCCTGTTGAAAGCCTCTGGTAGTTGGGTGCACTACATCAGAACAAATTGGAATTATCTCGCGAGTTTTAAGAAAAAAGAGATGTAGACTCTGACAGTGTTTTATTGAGCCAGTGTTGCTTATGGGCCATAATCACCGACAATGTTGAAACAATATGAATTTATCACTCAGTATTACAAAAATATATGGCCTGGACGGAAATAAAATATAGAAGTATTTAATGTAAATATGGAAGAATTTAATGTAAATATTGAAGTATTTAATGTAAATATGGAAGTATTTAACGTAAATATAGAAGTATTTAATGTATATATGAAAGTATTTTATGTAATTATGGAAGTATTTAACGTAAATATAGAAGTATTTAATGTAAATATGGAAGTATTTAACGTAAATATAGAAGTATTTAATGTAAATATGGAAGTATTTAACGTAAATATAGAAGTACTTAATGTAAATATGGAAGTATTTAACGTAAATATAGAAGTATTTAATGTAAATATTGAAGTATTTAACGTAAATATAGAAGTATTTAATGTAAATATGGAAGTATTTTATGTAATTATGGAAGTATTTAACGTAAATATAGAAGTATGTAATGTAAATATGGAAGTATTTAATGTAAATATAGAAGTATTTAATGTAAATATGGAAGTATTTAACGTAAATATAGAAGTACTTAATGTAAATATGGAAGTATTTAATGAAAACACCCAAGTATTTAATGAAAAAAGCATAAATAGATGAATGGTTTTGAAGAGAAACGATGATGGGTACAGTTATTTGAACATTACTTTAGGAAGCAAGTTATGCAAATATCATCATCATCATGTGCTATACCTGTTGGCGAAGGCGATCATGTCCTTCCACAACCTTCTATTCATCGTGCATCGTATCAATTCTGTTGTTGATTGTTTACCATACCATGACACCAAACTATCTAGTATCTTCTCTCTTTGTTTTTCGTGATCTCCTTTTCCATGTATTTTGCCACTTGCAAAAATATGTATTCCATCTTTCCACTTCTCATGATGTGCTTGATAAATGTCGATTGGTTCTCTCTGGTGTTGTTAAGTGGCATGTTCTTGTGTTGGCCTCTTTGAGAATTTTCCCATTGGTCTTTTCGTCTGTCAGGGAACTCATAATTCTTTTTGAGAAATCCCATCTCTGTGGCCACTAATCATCTTTTCATTTATGTGTCTACTGTCTATGATTTGCTTCCGTAGGTCTGAATTTTCTCTATCTAGCATAGATGAACACTCTTTCTCATTCCTATAGACAAAAAGTTGTTGCACAAATGCTTTTCATATTCTGAAATGATATTTTGGCTAAACTTATTCAGCATTTTATTTCTGTGGTGCACCTTCCGTCTGATGTTATTATTGTGCCCCAGTATTTAAGGCTTAGATCTTGTTTCAGATGTGTCCCTCTTATTTTAATGTTGTATTGTAGTGATGGTTGTTTCTTCAATATAACTATTACTTATGTTTTCTTACTGTTAATTCTGAAACCTCTCTTGTTGATTACTTTCACTGTTACGTCTATCGCTTCTTATAGTTCATTCCCCGTCTCCCTTTTGCTATTTTGGAAATATAGTAACAATTTAAAACAGAAAGTAGCTGAACATAATTATTGTAAAAATGGAAAGATGGTGAAGTAACATTGTAAAAATGGGAAGAGGGTGAAGTAACATTGTAAAAATAGGAAGATGGTGAAGTAACATTGTAAAAATGGGAAGATGGTGAAGTAACGTTGTAAACATGGGAAGATGGTGAAGTAACATTGTAAAAATGGGAAGATGGTGAAGTAACGTTGTAAAAATGGGAAGATGGTGAAGTAACGTTGTAAAAATGGGAAGATGGTGAAGTAACATTGTAAAAATAGAAAGAAGGTGGGCGTAACAATTAAAAACAGAATAAAGGCGAGTGTAACAATTTAAAAACAGGAATAAGATGGGTGTTCCACTTTAAAAAAATTAAGAAGGTGGGTGTAACAATTTAAAAACAGGAAGAGTGGTGGTGTAACAGTTTACAAACAGGAAAGAGGTGGGTATAACACTTCAAAAGTAGTAAAGATAATCAACGTAACCGCTATATTTCAAAATCAGAATATAACGAATGTAACAATTGTATAACAGGAAGGTGGGTGTAACAATTGTAAAATAGGTAGGTGAATGTAATAATTGTAAAACAGGAAGGTGTGTGTAACAATTGTAAAACAGGAAGGTGAATGTAACAATTGTAAAACAGGAAGATGTGTGTAACAATTGTAAAACAGGAAGGTGGGCGTAACAATTGTAAAAAATAAAGGTGGGTGTAACTATTGTAAAACAGGAAGGTGTGTGTAACAATTGTAAAACAGGAAGGTGGGCGTAACAATTGTAAAACAGGAAGGTGAGTGTAAATATTGTATAACAGGAAGGTGAGTGTAAATATTGTATAACAGGAAGGTGAATGTAAATATTGTATAACAGGAAGGTGGGTGTAAATATTGTATAACAGGAAGGTGGGTGTAAATATTGTATAACAGGAAGGTGAATGTAAATATTGTAAAACAGGAAGGTGAATGTAAATATTGTAAAACAGGAAGGTGAATGTAAATATTGTAAAACAGGAATGTGAGTGTAAATATTGTAAAACATGATGGTGGATGTAAGAATTTCAAATTGCAATACCTGTAGATGTAACTCATTCAAATATTGACGTTTTAGAAAAAGCTATTTAAAAACATGCTTTTTGGTTTTTCTAAAGTAGGAGGAACAGAAAATAACACCAAAATAAGGATGTCAAAAGCAAGGGGAGCATTTGTTGCACTGGGAAACATATGGAAGTTCAAAGAAATTAGGTTAAATACAAACATAAAAAATGTTCAACTCAAATGTTAAGTCTGTCCTATTATATGGCTGTGAAACATGGAGAACAACATAATTGACAACTATGAAGATACAGACATTCATTAATGGATGCTTACGTAGAATAAAAGGATGGAAATAGCAGGACAAAATCACTAACATAGAGTTATGGAAAGGTCCCAGTCAAATACCAGTGGATAAAGAGATACAGTGAAGACGATGGCGCTGAATAGGACACACTGCGGAAGCCAACTTAGAGTATTACACAACAGACCCTTTTTGGAATGCCCAAGGGAAAAGACAAAGAGTAAGACCAAGAAATTAATGGAGAAGACAGATAGAAGCAGAGATGAAGATGATGGGGAAGACATGGAATGATCTTAAAAGAATGGCAAGAAACAGAACGACTTGGAAAGTGTTTGTTGAAGACATATGCTTCACATGGAGCTGAAAGGTAGAAGAATAATTTAAAAACAATAATATAAATAAATAATTTAGAAACTGGAAGGTTATAGAATTAAAAATTTAGAAAAAGAAGGATGATTATTAGTAAGAAATTGAATCCTAAAAACTAATCAAATAAACAATGTAATATAAATAAATAAAGTTTTAAATATTAATCTAAAGTTAATCTGATAAAAGCATCAATAACCTAAGATATGAAGATGATACTGTACTACTAGCAGAAAATCCTGAAGATATACAACAATAACTTAATGAAATAAACATGACAAGCAAAAAATATGGACTAGATGTGAATATTAAAAAGACTAAAACTATGATCCTAAACAAAGATAATACTCAAAACCTACAGGTGGATATCAAATTTGAAGAAATAGACCAGGAGACCAGAGCTAAAACTACCTTGGACATACCATAACCAGTGATGGAAAATGCAAAACAGAAATAAATAAAAGAAGAAAGACTGACAAAAAAATCATTTTAATGTCATGAAAAATATGCTCACATCAAAACAAATAACACCATGGCTAAAATTATGAACATACAAATGTTATATCTTCTCAACATTCCTGTATGACGCAGAAACATGGACAATAGACAAGAAAAGAGAACAGAAATGTGAAGTCTTAGAAATGTGGATCTATAGAAGAATAGGAAGAATTAGATAGAAAGAAAAGAAAACAATCGAAGAAGTCTTAAAACAACTAAAAATGAAAATAGAACTACTAAACATAAATTCAAACAAGACAAATGCGATTTTTGGGGCATGTTAAAACACACAACAGCCTACTAAAAGTAATCTTGGATTAAAACACCCTAGGTAAAAGGGGCAGATGCAGACCAAGACTAACATGAACGAGTAACATCAAAAGATGGACAAGTCAGTCTACGACAACCTGCACTATGAAAGCAAGAGACAAAGCGGAATGGCGCTCCATGGTAGCCAACCTTCGATGCGGAGACGGCACTCAATGAATGAAATGATAAAGGAAAAAAAAAAGGTTTCGGAAATAATTTGTAGCAAACAACAAAGTACGGCACATGATGATGCTTCTTGTGTAAACCTGATAATCTCCATTTTATTCGTGATGCTGTCATCAATAAAATATGAAAATACCGACAATCAATATTAGAGCGTTGTTTATGTCATCGAAATGATGATATAACAACAACGGCATGTTTTACGTTTGGGCTCAACTTAACGTCATCTTGGCAATTCATATGTTGTTGTTTTTTTTATTATGTTCTTCTGATGAAAATAATGAAATGTGGTGTGTGTATGTAAGTATGTGTATGTATGTGTGAATATATGTATATATGCATATGTGTATGTATGTACATATGTATGTATGTATGTGTGTATGTATGTGTGTATGTAAGTATGTATGTATGTGTGTATGTAAGTATGTATGTATGTATGTTTGTGTATGTATGTATGTGTGTGTGTATGTATGCTTCTATGTATGTTTGCATGTATGTATGGAAGTGCATATATGTATGTATGTATGTATGTGTATGTATGTATGTATGTATTTATGTATGTAGGTATATGTATGTATGTATAGAAGTGTTTATATGTATGTATGTATGTATGTATGTATGTATGTATATATGTATGTATGTAAGTATAGATGTATGAATGGATGTAAGTATGTATGTGTGTACGTATGCATGTATGTGTGTAAGTATGCATGTATGTGTGTATGTATGAGTTTGTTTGTGTGCATATGTATATTTGTCGTTGAGCGTTGTTGTGTATGTTGATGCATGTGTTCATGTCGTGTGTGTGTATGTTGTGATTTGCATGTGTTGTGTGTGTGTGTGTGCATGTATGGTGTTGTGTATGTTGATGTATGTGCTTGTGTCTGTGTGTGTCGCAATATGAGTGTGTTGTTGTGTGTGCCTGTATGTCTCGTCGTGTATTTGTCAGTCCTAATTGATAGTATACAATTCTTTAACAACAACCAAAAAAATGACTTCTTTACCAAACAAGATGAGATACAGAATGGCACAGGCAAAAGCAGCTTTCCAGAAAATGAGGAAGATACTATGCAATCCATTTTTGACAATAGAAACAAGAAAAAGAGGTCTTAAATGTTATATAGAGCCAGTCTTAACAGATCTTCTTCTTCTTCTTTCTTTCCTCATCTGCCTTTCAGCGTCGAGGGGAGATATAATTTGCGGTCTCTTGCTCTTCTGTTCGCCTCTGCTGCTGTTATGTTTCCTAGTGCTTCCAATATTCCATCGATTCATCTTTTCCGTTGTCGACCCTTTGGTCTGGTGTTCTCACAACGTTTGTTGAAGGCTCGTTGTGTTGTGTTTTGATCTTTCTGCCTTGTCACGTTGCCAAAAGATTTTATTTGTTGTTTCCTTATATATTCTATGGCGGGGGCTATTCCTAGCTTTTTAATCAGCTCTTCATTTCTGATCTTATCTCTCAGACTGTTTCCTGTCATTCGTCTAACACGTTTCATCTCTGTAGAGGTTATTTTTATTATTGTTCTTGCATCTAGGGTCCAGGTCTGGCACTGGTAGCACAACGTTGGGATGAATATTGTATTGTAGAGTGCTCGTTTTGCCTCCAGAGTTATTTCCTTGTTGGACAATAGTGGTGATAACTGTCCAATGATTTGACAAGCTTTGTTGCATCTTGATTCTATCTCTGCTGTTTGAGAATTATCGTTTGTCATTAGACTTCCTAGGTATTTGAATGCCTCTACTTATTTTAATCGTCTGCCTTCTATAGTTATTTTGATGTTATGTTTATTTTTGGCGGCATTCATGACTTCTGTTTTGTTGATGTTGATTGTCATGTTGTATTTTGTGCCTGAGCTGTTGAGTTTGTTTAAGTGTTCTTGCAGGTCTTCTATTGTTTCATGTATTAGTGCCTGATCGTCTGCAAATAGAAGCTCGTTGATCTCCTCTGTCTCTGATGGGTTGGCTAGCTTGCATATATGGTCCATGAATGTAATAAACAGTAGGAGGGATAGTACGCACCCCTGTCTTACACCTGATCTAACTTCGAAGTGGTCTGTGTAACCTGCTACTGTTCTGACCCTTCAGCTGCTGTTGATGTAGAGACTTTTATAAGGTTGGTTAGATGTTGGCTTACTCCGTATCTTGTTAGTATCTCCCACAGTTGTTCTCTGTTTACTCTGTCGAATGCTTTTTCCTGGTCAATGAAGGCTATGTATAAGTTTGGATTCTGTTCTGTCGTTAATTCTGCAAGCTGTTTTAATGTGAATAGTGCGTCGGTACATCCTCTATTTTTTTCGGAACCCCATTTGACAATCGCTTAACTGTAGTTCTATTATTGGTCTCAACCTTTTTCCCAAGATTTTGGCGCATAGCTTTCCCACATGACTGAGAAGAAATATACCTCTATATTGATTGCAGTCTCTTTTGCTACCATTTTTTCCATATTGGTATGATGATTGCCTGTTGCCAGTCTTCTGGGGCTTGTTGTTGGTGCCATGCTGCATTAAATATTATGTGCAGCCATTGCACTCCTGTTTCTCCTGCTGCTGCTATTATTTCTATTGGTATATTATCTATCCCCGGTGCTTTATTTCTTGGTGCATATTCGATTACTTCTTTTGTCTTAACATATGGATGTATATATAGTCCTTTTCGTCTTGTCAGACGATCTAATGGAGGCTATTGTGTATTTTTTGAGGTTTTGAATTTGTCGATCAGCTTCTCTCGTGGCTAATTCTACCAATGTTTGACAAACACACGCGGTCACATAATGAACAAGCCAGGCTCGCTGATCCACAGGGTTTTGCATCCTTTTTCATGAGTCTTTTCTCTTCTACCATTTGCCTTAACAGTCTCAAATGATGTTATACCGTTCCTTATACATGCTCTCCATGATGTGCTATTACTTGCCAGATGTTCCCAGTCATTTTCACAGATGGAGAAGTCATTCAGAGGTGATTTACAGATATCTCTATATCGTAGTTTAGGTCTGCCGATTTGTCTTTTTCCGTGTATTAGTTCACCATATAGTATTAGCCTGGGAATGCACTTTTCTTCCATTCGTTAGACATGCCCCAGCCATCTTAGTCTTCGACATCTGAGCATCGACATGATTGTTGGGGGCTTAGCACGTTGCAAGACAGTTAAGTTGGTTATTTTGTCCTGCCATTTGATGTGCATTATTTTGCGGAGACGTCGCATGTGGTAGACATTTAGTCTTTTTTCCTGGTTTGAGTATGTTGTCCAGGTTTCAGATCCATATAATAGTGTGCTATATGGATGTGAATCATGGACAATACGACAACAAACAAGAAAATCACTGGAGACTGTAGAAATGTGGTTTTACAGAAGAATGTTGAGAATACCATGGACAGCTAAGAAGAGTAATGAAAATGTTCTGAAAGAGGTCAAAGCAAAAAGAGAGCTAATTTCCAATATTAGGAGGAAATAATAATCATTTTTTGGCCATTTAATGAGAAGAGAACAATTGCAATATATTGTAATAACTGGAAAAATTGAGGGACGAAGAGATAGAGGAAAGCAAAGAGAGAAAATACCAGACAGCTTAAGAGAATGGCTTGGCAGAAGGTCAACAACAGAAATGATAAAGAATTGTCGAGATCGAAAGTTGTGTAAAGACATGATCACCTACGCCAGTAGGCCCGGTACTTGATGATGATTACCAAACTAATAATTTAAAATAAAATTGCGGGGGTACCTTTTGTCAAGTGCATTTATGCTCCCACAAGTCTAAACATCAAAATGATACTTTTAGGACATTTACATCGCAGTTTTGTACAAGTGTACATGTTTCACTTCAGTTTAACTATTAAGGTTCTTCAACATGGTTATATTTTCTAAATGTGTACGAGATAATCGTTATATGTGTTCAACATAACTGTTACATATGTATAAGATAACTGTTACATGTGTGCAAGATAATAGTTATATGTGTACGACATAACTGTTACATGTGTACAAGATAATAGTTATATGTGTACGACATAACTGTTACATGTGTACAAGATAATATGTGTATGTGCGCAAGATAATAGTTATGTGTGTACAATGGAATGATTCATCATCATCATCATGTGCCTTACCGGTTGGCGTAGGCGATCATGTCCCTCCACAATCTTCTATCTGCAGTGCATCGTATCAGTTCTGTTGTTGACTGTTTTCCATGCCATGACACCAAGCTATCCAGTATTTTCTCTCTTTGTCGTCCGCGATCTCTCTTTCCTTTTATTTTGCCACTTGTAACCAAGTATTCTAACTTTCCTCTTCTCATGATGTGCCCGAAAAATGTTGATTGCTTCTTTCTTATGTTTTTTAAGAGCTCCCTTTCCGTGTTGGCCTCTTTGAGAACTTCCTCATTGGTCTTTTCATCCTTCCAGGGAACTTTCAACATTCCTCTGATAAACCCCATCTCTTTGGCCTCTAATCGCCTTTTCATTTCATTTCATTCATGAAATGATTATATGTGTACAAATACCTTTTACATGTGTTCAAGATAATAATTATATATGTACAAAATAACTGTTGAGTGTGTACAAGAGAATAGTTACATGTGTACAAGGTGATAATTATATGTGTACAAGATAACTGTAACATGTGTACAAGATAATTGTTACGTGCGTACAATATAACTGATTTATGTGTACAATATAACTGTTACGTATGCACAAGGCAACTTTTACATTTGTACACAATAATAATAAATTTGTACAGGAAAACTGTTACGTGTGTAGAATATAATTGCTACATATGTACAAGATCGCTGCTATATGTGTACAAGATAACTTTATAGCTCTCTTCAGAAACACATTATAAACAATTGTAATCACTAATACTGTTTCTCAGCTTTGATGGCCGTACCGATAATGTCCGAGCTATTTTCTATATATTCTCCAGTACAACCGATACCTCTGTAGAATGTGCCTGGAATCTGCAGAATTTCTCCATAAAAGCACGCACATATTGCAGCGCATACCAAACCCTCTATACGAAGATTCTTTGCCTGTTGTGACCTTCTTCTAAGCTTTGAGATATCAGTCTGCAATTTGTGTGACTAGAAATGGTCTGGATTCGTCTGCTTTGCTAGTATATTTTGCATTTATTTGTTATTTTTATGTATTTGTTTTACTTCATTTTGTTCTGGAAATATTCGTGGTCTTGTTTTTTTTTTATTATCTGCTGGAGGGATCAACTTTTGGTTTCTATAGACGTTGACATTTCAATTGCGTGACTAGAAATGGTCTGGATTCTTGTGCTTTGCTAGTGTTTTTTTTACATTTATTTGTTATCTTTATGTATTTGTTTTACTTCATTTTGTTCTGGAAATATTCGTTGTTTTGTTTTTTGGTTGTTTTTAACTGCTGGAGGGATCACCCTTTCGTTTGCATGGACGTTGACATTTCAGTTGTGATGGAGTTGTGTCCTGGGATTAATTGACATGGCTTTGTAGGGAGAATCTATATTTAGAAAATCGAATTGATAGAATTGTGTAGATTCATAAAACGATAGCGAAGAGTGGTTTTGTAACAGCATTTAATGAATTACCAAAAAAAAAACCATAAAAGTCTTTCTACTTCAAAACAACAAGACAGATAGCAAGAGGTAGACAAAGAAAAAGGTGGATAGATGGAATAAAATATGTGTAATAACAAAACAGTTCTATCTTACCGATGCATTTTGGGAAATGCTATGACAAGTTATTGAGGGTATAAGAGGGTATTCCTGACTTCAATGGAACTGTTTACATGGTTATATTAGTTAGTAAAATTATCCCTCAACGCCTAGTCAAAGGTATGGGAAATATGGTGTTAGTGACCACATTTGCCCACGTTCACGGCACATTTTGAGTGATGTGGTCGGTATCACTACAAGCCGCCTTAACTTTTCAGACAAAAGCTAACTAGTATCAATATTTAGAGACTGGATGAACCACGACGCTCTTTTTGGTTAGAGAAAACAAATCCGCTACTTCTAGGAATCGAACCTGGACCTATCTAATCAGGAAGCGAACACACTACCACTCATGTATCAGGGCTTTAATTCTTGTTAGTGACCTAGTATAAACATGAGAGACACAGAACTTGCCTGCATGGTATGATCTCCATAGTTGTTATACTTTATTCTATATATGCTGTTCAAGCGCTATACAGTTAAAAAAAATAGGACGATCATCATTTTCAGGAGGACGTGAACTTCCGGTCAATATGGTGGATAGGCGGCAGGAACCATTAAAGGCTATGTCTGAAAAGTGTTCTTTGTTGCAGTTTCCTCATATTTTAAATCCGGCTGGTTGCAGAAGCTACTGAGTTAAGTGCTCTGTGCACACTGTGAGCTGTGCGTTTCATCTGTTTTGATCGTATTTGATATACCGATTGTTTACGATGAATGATGATATCGTATGATGGAGAACAGATGGCTGTGTTCACTTTCTGTGCGTTAACGGTAAAGTACGAGACTTGAACCGGCGTCTTAGCACGCGAGTATATGCCCATATGTGCTCGGCCGCCTATCCAGAAATGTTCGGAGATTTCTGTATAGTGTAGCATCAAGCATCGAAACTCAGATGCGAAGCGATATTCCTCACCTTCCCAGGATAATATACCCTGGTACCCATTTCTGCCAACGGCTGGGTCGACCGTGGGGGTATTTTTTTTTATTCCAACCACGAGTACAATTCACACTGCTCCCAGCGGGAATTGAACACGGGTTGTCCGAACGTCGGTAGTCTAGTCGGGTGGTTTTCCCAACTAGGCTACCGAGGCCCCCACTTTCTGTGCGGTTTCGCCTTATGTCATTTGCGTGTGCTGAGACTGTTATGATGGGGACTACAGCTACCTATCTTTGTTTGGAAGATGAGATAGTAATTCGGATGATTCCACTGGCACGGGCGGTTGAGCAATTATGGATTTTAATTCGTTTGTAGTGATACAGGGGCCTTCCATAACCATAACCATAACCGTGCTGTTCAGCGTAGGTGGCGTAGGGATAAAGCTTCGACTATATAGCTGAATGTGAGTTCAATACCTGATGTCACTTTCCTTTAAATCCGGGTGGAATAGGAATAAGCATGTAGCAATGTAGAGCGAGAAAATAAGCACTGGCCTCCATGCCACTAAATGATGAACTTAGTGCCGTTAAATGAAATACTTCACTTCCCCCCCCCCACCCCTCTTCCCACGACACTATAAATTACTGATGTTTTCTAAACATACTTACAAGGCCCATATTTCTTGAGCCATCTTGGTTATACAATCAATAGCTACAAGAATTGCTTACGCAACAATAATTTGGTTAAATCACTCGTCTTTTCTAGACTCATTTCTTCCCTTGTTAACTAATATAAATGGTTGAAAAAATAATTTTCTGTTTTGTGTGTGTGTGTATTTATGTGCTTAAGTAAGACTTCTTCTTCCTCTTCTCCTTATTCTTCTTCTCCAACTTCTTCTTCTTCAACTTCCTCTTCTTCAACTTATTCTTCATCTTCAACTTCCTCTTCAACGTCTTCCCCTTCATCTTCTTCAACCTCTTCTTCCTCTTCTTTTGCTTCAACTTCCTCTTAAACTTCTTCTTCTTTTTCCTCTTCAACTTCTTCTTCTTCCTCTTCAACTTCAACTTCAACTTCTCCTTCTTCAACATCTTCCTCTTCAACTTTTTCTTCTTCAACATCTTCTTCTTCAACTTCTTCTCATTCTTCAACTTTTTCTTTAACATCTCTTCTTCTTCTCCTTCTTTCATCATTTTCGTCTTCCTCAACCTCTTCTTTTCCTCTTCTTCATCTTCTCTTTCTTATTTTTTTTCTTTTTCTAAACCGAGTGGATTGTAGCACCACGGACAGTCGTCGTCAATATTTTCCATTTATATCTTCAGTCCTTGTTTGAAACTGCAAAATCAAGACCTCTTCATTTGTTGGCATTATCTTTCCACATTATTTGTTCTCTGCCTACCTATCTTTTTGTCGCTCCCTTCAGAAGTGCTTGCAGAGTGGTGTTAGGTAGCCCAGAATATCGAGATGCATGCCAAAGCAATTTAATGTTACGCTTCTTCCCAATAGTTGAAAGATCATCACGTACTACAATTTGCTTATTGTGTCCTTTTGAGATTACTTTCATTCTCTCTCTCTCTTTCTCTCTCTCTCTCTCTCTCTCTCTCTCTCTCTCTCTGCGATCAGGACTCAATCAGAGTAGGATTCCAGACTCTCACATGAAGTCAGCTGTCAGGTTAAGTGTATTAAGTGCACTATTCCGACATAGTATATTAATGAATTACCAAAAAACATAAAAGTATACTTAATTCTATTCCTAATTTTAATCAATACTTAATCTTTCCGGGTCACATTTTCGTTCGTGACACGATCTAAAAGTAAGATATACGGGGGAAAAAAATTGAACCCACGGAGCATTTGTTTTCTTCTTTCATCGTAATTATATGATTTACTACTGTCAGGCCTTTACGTAATTTGTGGGATTGCCCGAAGTAATGAGAACTATTGCTATGAATCAATTAGGCAAAGTCGTTCTCAATGCCTCGCAGCGTGCATTTCCAGGTTATAAAGATGACAATTTTACAAGGAACTTTAAAGACGCCACTTGTCGCAATCGTGTTTGATTAATTCAATTATTTGGGGTCTGCCCCAGCCACTTATGGAGTGTGTTCTTTGTGTTCTTTTGAGAACAATCTTTTGGTGTTCCTGACCCGCTTTTTTTTACAAATTATGTTAACAGGTTTGAGGGATTTATAAAGGTTCTATTGTAAAGTAGTTCATATACAGGGTAAGGTGAATGTAAGTGTTCACTCAGAGGACAAGGTGAATGTAAGCATTCACTGAGAGGGCAAAATTAAAATAAGAGTTCAAATAGAGGGTAATGTGAATGTGAGAGTTCACTTCACTCGAGGGATAAGGTAAATGTAAATATTCACTCAGAGGTCAAGGTGAATGTAAGCATTCACTCAGAGGGCAAAGTGAATGTAAGAGTTCAAATACAGGGTAAGGTGAATGTGAGAGTTCACTTCACTCAGAGGATAAGGTAAATGTAAGAGCTCACAGAGAGGGCGAGCTGAATGTAATAGTTTACACAGAACGTAAGGTAAATGTAAGAATTCACACAGAGTGAGAAGTGAATGCAAGAGTTCGCGCAGAAGACTAAGTCAATGTAAGAGTTCACACATAAGGTACGGCGAATGTAAGGGTTCACGCAGAGGGCAAGATGAACGTAACATTACCAGTACAAGTGCTTCATTGTTATAGATTGGATAGAGGTCGTGTATTCCTGAACGAATCATCTTTGTTTGACCAAGTACAGAGAGGGCGACTGCTGGGATATACAGTAAGAATATTAAAATTAAGGGGAAAAGGAAACAGCTGGCACCAGACCCAAAAGACGTCAGACAAGTTAAGATATTAGTTGGCAGTAATTCAACAGTATACATAATAAGCACCTGGGAGGAACAGTGCTGGAGGGACGTAGTCACCTACGCCAGCAGGCACTGTACGTGATAATGACGATGAAGACTTTTTAGTCGAGCGTCCTCTATTCCTAATTTTCAGAGTCAGGGACTCCGTGACGCCTGTCCGTTGTATACTGTTATCTTCCTTGTTGTCTGACTGTCTGAAAATTTGTTGACCATTAAAATTTGTATGGTGACCTAAGAACATTTACATAGACAGATATAAAAATTAATACATCGCTATTATGTCTGTGGGTGTAAAACAATTCATTATCTCTAGTCTCGCTATCGTCACGTCTTCCTTCCTAAGACATCCAAAGAAACTCGATGACATCGTTCATTTTTATACTCGTATCAACAGTAAATTATAAATTACAGCATCCCCTCGCTTGTATTTTCCTCCCTCACCGTGTCCTCGTCCAAGTAATGATCAACGAGTGACCCTGATATATCTC
The DNA here is from genome assembly GCA_032433765.1 of Megaustenia siamemsis. Taxonomy (NCBI): domain Eukaryota; kingdom Metazoa; phylum Mollusca; class Gastropoda; order Stylommatophora; family Ariophantidae; genus Megaustenia; species Megaustenia siamemsis. The sequence continues at coordinate 74,761,250 of JAVIAB010000108.1, forward strand.
TATTATTTATAATTAATGTCTTCGCTTCAAGTGCCCGCGAAAGAAACCTGCCAGTCATGTTATTGCCATGGGCTCCCGTGTGTCCAGGACGGTAAATCTATACCAGCCCCTGAAGGCTTGTTGTGCAGATAACCTGCCAGTTGAAAACTATAGCTCGTTTCAAAACATATGCCCAACTTCAAAACACTATTACTCTCTAACCGTTTGTTAAATACTTTTGAAATTTTCCAAATGTTATTAGAATGCAAAAGACCCTTTAAATGTATATTTAACAAATATCTTGCAGCTGCAGTTTTCTTAAAGCGGCGATATTTCTTTGATGTTTGTCAAAATTGTAAATTGTGAAGCCCTAAAGAATAGAAATTACCGTAGTTGCTGGTCTACGATTAATTTTCACTAGGTAAAGGCGTGGCCGTAATGGGGAAATAACTGGATAAAACAAAACACCAGGAGAATTATTGTCTGCTCAGTTCGAGGACGGACGATAATAATATCAAGGTATACCTGTATGTCCAATTTTCATAGTTGTGTGGTCCTGAAAAGGACCGTTTGTTGAACTAATTTAAGGTAATATAGGGGCCAACATTGTGGGGGCTATATACTTTCATTCTGAATCAGACGAGTCTAAAAGATTAATAACTGTTTGGGGTTGAACATTCCACAAACCATCATTTTTCCAATATTCCTCTTCCTGTTTTAAGACGTGGTCTTCACATTTAGCCCAATAATCTTTGTCTATATTTAATAAAGCGAGATTAGCAAGAGTCTTTACATCGCATATTTTGAATGTTGTATTTTCATCTGCCACTTGTCCTTTTAATTTTGCCCAGATTAGTTCTATTGGATTTAAATGAGCATGGTAAGGTGGCAGCCTCAAACTTATATGACCGTGCTCTTGGATAATCTTGTCTATTTGAAAAATCTTTGTCCTCTGTTTTTGCTTTACTAGAGATAGTAATTCAGGTTTTAAGTACATGTTATTAAATTGTATGTGCTCCTTTGTGAGCCATATCTTAATAGCATCTTTTGTACTGGATGACGTCGGGACTTTATCTTCAAGTGCAACAATGTTGTGGTACGCTGCATTGTCCATTATTAGGCAAGATGGTCGATCTAGTGCTGGGAGAACAGAATTTTCAATCCAATGTCTAAATATGTGACCATTCATCTCAGAGTGATAATCCCGATTGTCTATGGATTTTGAAAGAAAAATGAGCTCTGCATTCTGTATTAGTCCATGTTGTCGACTACCTGCATGAGCAATTATCAAGCGCTGTCCTTTGCTGCTAGGTATTAATCTCTTAATCTTTCCATCTGATGACTGCCATTCCCTTTGGTTAGTGTGGTGAGCATTGATCCATGTTTCATCCAAGTACACAATATCATAACCTTGCTTGCGCACCTCTTTTACTTCACGTAAGTACTTGCTTCTCATGACTACTATATGTGGCTTCTCACAGATGATGTTTCGTCCATTGGGATACTTTCTGAATGTAAAGCCTGCAGCTCTCACATTCCTCCATAATGTAGACTTTGATATTTCAATACTGTTGTTCTTTTTCAGCGATACTTTTTATTTTCTTATTGTAACAGTTTCATTCATACCCAACATTTTGCGAATTTCACTTCTAATAAGTTCACTGTCGAAATTATCCAACATTTTTGCTCTTCCTTGTGATTTTGTATATTTTGAACATTGACGGTCACGTGCTTGAATCCAGCGATTAAATGACCGTTTAGATAAATCCAAAATGTGTCTTGTCCTATTCTCAGGGTTTTCTAAAGAATGAAATAATCTTCCTCGTTTAGCCTCTTTGCAAAAATAGTCATACATTTTTATTGCGATGTTTTGTAAACTGCAGAATTTCATTTTAAGACTCATGATAAATGTTATTGTTCCACGTTACGCCGCTGAATTAACGGAAATGGAACACACAATGTCTCGTGTTTACTACAAGTGTCTATTTGTGTCAGACAACTCACGTGGAAAGCGTGAAAAATCGTAAATTTCAGCGTGTATAGATTTGTAATCGCTATTTTTAACTTAAATACTGTAAACACTAAGTTTTGACTACATCAATGGGTCGTTATAAATTTATATAAATCAAATAAGCAATAATAATAACCAAATGTTTGTTTTTAATGAAATTAATTCCCTGTTGGGTTCTAATCATTATAACTTTACATGCAAATTTTGAAAAAAATACAAAAAGCGGTTTAAAAGATATTGATTTTTAAAGTTGGGCAAGACTTATGAAACAAGCTATAGAGCGTCATTTCAACGTTAGATATGCCTCCACCTTGAAACAAGTTTGCCAATCATGATTTAGTTTCTGTCCTTTATTCTTTTGTGCGTGTCTTTCTTTCTGTTATCGTATCTTCTTCTCTTTCTCACTTTTCACTAGATCCTTTCGGGTGTAGCAGGGGGTACGAAGTTCAAGTTTTTTGCCACTATCACGTGATGCAACTGCTACTCCACCTTACCTCCGATATTTCAGGAGTCTGCTAATCTTTCTCTCACACATCACCTTGAATGGAATTGACTTTATGGAATCACATTGCTATACTGCCCTTGTGTATAGATATCACGAGACATACTTCACTCCCTTTGAGTATAAATGTCGTGGGCCATAATTTTTTTTCATTGGATATAATTGTCGTGAGGCATACTTTACTTTTCTTGGGTATAAATGTCGTGAGATATATTTCACTCCTTTTAGGTACAAATGTCGTGAGACATACTTAACTCCCCTTGGGTATAAATCTTGTGAGACATACATCACTCCTTTTATGTACAAATGTCGTGAGACATACATCACTCCTTTTATGTACAAATGTCGTGAGACATACATCACTCCTTTTATGTACAAATGTCGTGAGACATACATCAATCCTTTTATGTACAAATGTCGTGAGACATACATCACTCCTTTTATGTACAAATGTCGTGAGACATACATCACTCCTTTTATGTACAAATGTCGTGAGACATACATCACTCATTGTATGTACAAATGTCGTGAGACATACATCACTCCTTTTATGTACAAATGTCGTGAGACATACATCACTCCTTTTATGTACAAATGTCGTGAGACATACATCACTCCCCTTGGCCGTGTGCTCTAGCGCTTATTTCTCGTCGCAAGGCGCTGTGTAGAGGACTACGGGTTCGATCCTGCTTCGGGCTGTCTTTTTGTTCTTTGTCTTTTTCTGTTATTGATTATTTGTGATTTTGTTCTCAGTGTTGTCAACATACCTCTTCCCCTGAAATGATTCGCTGATCTATCGCCTCTGAAGCTTCCCTCTATAATAATATTTATTGATTATTTGTGATTTTGTTCTCAGTGTTGTCAACATACCTCTTCCCCTGAAATGATTCGCTGATCTATCGCCTCTGAAGCTTCCCTCTATAATAATATTTATTGATTATTTGTGATTTTGTTCTCAGTGTTGTCAACATACCTCTTCCCCTGAAATGATTCGCTGATCTATCGCCTCTGAAGCTTCCCTCTATAATAATATTTATTGATTATTTGTGATTTTGTTCTCAGTGTTGTCAACATACCTCTTCCCCTGAAATGATTCGCTGATCTATCGCCTCTGAAGCTTCCCTCTATAATAATATTTATTGATTATTTGTGATTTTGTTCTCAGTGTTGTCAACATACCACTTCCCCTGAATGATTCGCTGATCTATCGCCTCTGAAGCTTCCCTCTATAATAATATTTATTGATTATTTGTGATTTTGTTCTCAGTGTTGTCAACATACCACTTCCCCTGAATGATTCGCTGATCTATCGCCTCTGAAGCTTCCCTCTATAATAATATTTATTGATTATTTGTCTCCAGATGTATCTATAATGACACCTTACAGGAGCACACAATCAGAATACACTTCGAGAAATGCTGGGACGCACTGTGAAGCGGATATTGGGCTGCCCCAACTGCAATTAAATTGATTACATGAATAGAACTGAATAGAATAGGGGTAACCCTTTCTGCCATCTGGCCTGCTCTATAAATCGCTGTGAGTACAAAAATGTGTAAATAATCAGGACTTCGCTGTCAAGTTAAAATTTATGAATTTTCAAAAACTTAAAACACAAAATAAAATTAATGAGCAATTAAGGAAAACAACAATCATTTCCAACAGAAAAATAAGTTAATAGTTTTAGGACATAAAATACTATTCTTTGTTCAAATGTTTAGGAATGTCGTCCTTAGCTCAACATATTCACACTAAACTTGATTTAAATTTAGATTCCAAATGTCTTTCTTTATTTCATTTTTTTTCTCTTTGTTATCGCTTAGAGAAGCATGTCCTCAAATGCGGTATTGATTTCTCTGTTCTTCTATTAATTGCGTATTTAACTGATTGATTAGCTTCCTCTCTGGTGATCTGTAAACAGTTTCTAGAACTAGGGGATGGGATAGAGTGAGGTGAAGAGATGGATTTCTACAGCATCTAATGTTGTGTGTGTTGTGTGGAGTGTTTTCACGGGTTTCTGAAAGAAATGAAAAACAGAAAGAGGTTTCACTGAAGTGAATTGATACTGGAGTTCAACTTCGCCCGCTCGGGGAGGGAGACTACGCTAGGAAAGGGAGACTGGGTTAGGGGAAGGGAGACTGGGCTAGGGGAGGGAGACTGGGTTAGGGGAAGGGAGACTGGGCTAGGGAAGAGAGACTGGAATCTGTGCAGAACGGATACCATCGTCACCAGGGGATGCTGTGACTGACATGTTTCATAGCGATTTATTGGATAACACGCTCCTTGTAGAAATGTGTAGCCAGAGTATATGGTTTGTAATATATTGTAGAGAATGTATGAGTTTTGTAGTAATTTGGAGGGAATGTATATGTTTAGTAGTAATTTTAAGGGAAAATATATGTTTTGTAGTAATTTGTAGAGAAAATATGCTTGTTATTAATCTGTAGGGAAAATATATGTTTTGATGTAATTTGTAGGGAAAGTAGGCTTTGTATTAATATGTAGGGAAAATATATGTTTTGATGTAATTTGTAGGGCAAGTGTATACCATGTAGCCAGTTGTAAAAAGTATATGCCTTGTAACAACTAAGCTAGGAGAACTATATGTTTTATAGCAATCTGGAGGGAAAGTATTTACCATGTAATAAATTGTAAGGAATTTCAAAGTGACTACAAGCTGCTCACATTCGCACTACCCCTTTCGGGGGACTGGTTGGTCTCAAGGCAAGACGCCGGCCTCGAGACAGATAGGTTTAGGATTCAAATCCAGCAGCACCATTTGGTATTTGTATTTATGATTTCTCTCTGCGGCAACCACACCTGGTCTCAGCAGCGAGACCTGGCTTGAAACGTTAATTACTCATGGATGGGAAAAAAAATATGAGTACCCCTGAAGAAGGAGTAGTTGAGTGCCCCTTAAGACAGAGTAGTTGAGTACCCCTTAAGACAGAGTAGTTGAGTGCCCCTTAAGACAGAGTAGTTGAGTACCCCTTAAGACAGAGTAGTTGAGTACCCCTTAAGACAGAGTAGTTGAGTGCCCCTTAAGACAGAGTAGTTGAGTACCCCTTAAGACAGAGTAGTTGAGTGCCCCTTAAGACAGAGTAGTTGAGTACCCCTTAAGACAGAGTAGTTGAGTACCCCTTAAGACAGAGTAGTTGAGTGCCCCTTAAGACAGAGTAGTTGAGTACCCCTTAAGACAGAGTAGTTGAGTACCCCTTAAGAAAGAGTAGTTGAGTACCCCTTAAGACAGAGTAGTTGAGTGCCCCTTAAGACAGAGTAGTTGAGTGTCTTCGAAGACAGAGTAGTTGAGTACCCCTGAAGACAGAGTAGTTGAGTGCCCCTGAAGACAAAGTAGTTGAGTACCCCTGAAGACAGAGTAGTTGAGTATCTCTTAAGACAGAGTAGTTGAGTGCCTTCGAAGACAGAGTAGTTGACTACCCCTGAAGACAGAGTAGTTGAGTGCCCCTGAAGACAAAGTAGTTGAGTACCCCTGAAGACAGAGTAGTTCAGTACCCCTTAAGACAGAGTAGTTGAGTGCCTTCGAAGACAGAGTAGTTGAGTACCCCTGAAGAAGGAGTAGTTGAGTGCCCCTTAAGACAGAGTAGTTGAGTGCCTTCGAAGACAGAGTAGTTGAGTACCCCTGAAGACAGAGTAGTTGAGTGCCCCTGAAGACAAAGTAGTTGAGTACCCCTGAAGACAAAGTAGTTAAGTACCCCTGAAGACAGAGTAGTTGAGTACCCTCGAAGACAGAATAGTTGAGTACCCTCGAAGACAGAGTAGTTGAGTACCCCTGAAGACAGAGTAGTTGAATGCCCTCGAAGACAGAGTAGTTGAGTACCCCTGAAGACAGAGTAGTTGAGTACCCTCGAAGACAGTGTAGTTGAGTACCCTCGAAGACAGAGTAGTTGAGTGCCCCTGAAGACAGAGTAGTTGAGTACCCCTGAAGACAGAGTATTTGAGTACCCTCGAAGACAGAGTAGTTGAGTACCCTCGAAGACAGAGTAGTTGAGTACCCTCGAAGACAGAGTAGTTAAGTACCCACGAAGACAGAGTTGTTGAGTACCCACGAAGACGGAGCCAGTGCAGAGAGGGATCCCTGTGTACACAGCTGCCAGGGTAAAACGGATTAACACGCAAAATTCAGTTCCTAGTCCCTAGGGACTTCACAGAGGTGAAAGTTTGCGAAAGGAAAAAAAAAAAAAAAATTGTAAGGAAAGTATACGTCTGGTAGCAATTTCCGAGAAAAATGGATGTTTTGTAGCATTTTTTTGGTGGGACCGTTGCTTTCTAGCAATTTATGGGGAAAGTATGTGCCTCATAGCAACTTGCGGGTAAACTATATGTCTTCTAGAAATTTGTTTTCGGACGGTATATACCTTTTAGCAATTTGCAGGAAAAGTATATGCGCTGTACAGTTTGCAAGAAAAATATATGCTTTGTAATAATTTATTGTAAATTTATATGTATTGTAGCAAGCCAAGGAAATTATATATACCTTATCAATCTGTGTGGATAAGCTCTACCTTTTAGCAATCTGTGTGGATAAGCTCTACCTTTTAGCAATCTGTGTGGATAAGCTCTACCTTTTAGCAATCTGTGTAGATAAGCTCTACCTTTTAGCAATCTGTGTGGATAAGCTCTACCTTTTAGCAATCTGTGTAGATAAGCTCTACCTTTTAGCAATCTGTATGGATAAGCTCTACCTTTTAGCAATCTGTGTGGATAAGCTCTACCTTTTAGCAATCTGTGTAGATAAGCTCTACCTTTTAGCAATCTGTGTAGATAAACTCTACCTTTTAGCAATCTGTGTAGATAAGCTCTACCTTTTAGCAATCTGTGTAGATAAGCTCTACCTTTTAGCAATCTGTGTGGATAAGCTCTACCTTTTAGCAATCTGTGTGGATAAGCTCTACCTTTTAGCAATCTGTGTGGATAAGCTCTACCTTTTAGCAATCTGTGTGGATAAGCTCTGCCTTTTAGCAATCTGTGTGGATAAGCTCTACCTTTTAGCAATCTGTGTGGATAAGCTCTACCTTTTAGCAATCTGTGTGGATAAGCTCTGCCTTTTAGCAATCTGTGTGGATAAGCTCTACCTTTTAGCAATCTGTGTGGATAAGCTCTGCCTTTTAGCAATCTGTGTGGATAAGCTCTACCTTTTAGCAATCTGTGTGGATAAGCTCTACCTTTAAGCAATCTGTGTGGATAAGCTCTACCTTTTAGCAATCTGTGTAGATAAGCTCTACCTTTTAGCAATCTGTGTAGATAAGCTCTACCTTTTAGCAATCTGCAGGAAAATATATCCTTTGTTGTAATTTGTAGGGAAAGTGAATACCTTTTAGCAATCTGTGGGGAAAGTATATACCTTGTATCAATTGCTAGATAAAGTTGATGGTTTGTATCAATTTGAAGGGAAAGTGCTAAAATATGGATGTGAAAGTTGGAAGTTCATCTAACCTTTAGATAGGAAATTAAATGTCTTTGAAAACAAATGTCGTCGTAGGATCTCAAACATAAGCTCGAAAGAATACATTTCAAACGAACAGACAAAAAAAAAATAATTAAAATAAGAATACGCGTCGAGCTTTATATAAAGAAGGTATTGGAAATATACATCGGTCATGTGCAGAGAATGAATGGAGAAAGACTTCCCCGCCAGACATTCATGTGTAAACCATCTGGTAAAAGAAAACAAGGTAGACCTAGAGAATCGCTACACGAACAATTACTATTGAAGATTCAATCATGGAAATAAGAAGCAATCAAGAACTACAAGAACTAGCAGCAAATTGTCAATCTTGGAGAACTATAACTTCAGCCCTATGGGATGTCTTTTGCGCGAGAGGAAAGTTAAATAATGAATGTATGGAACAAATATATTCCTTGCAGTAATTTGTACTCAAAGTATTTACCTTGCAGTAATTTGAACTCAAAGTATTTACCTTTCAGTAATTTGTACTCAAAGTATTTACCTTTCAGTAATTTGTACTCAAAGTATTTACCTTTCAGTAATTTGTACTCAAAGCATTTACCTTGCAGTAATTTGTACTCAAAGTATTTACCTTTCAGTAATTTGTACTCAAAGTATTTACCTTTCAGTAATTTGGAGGGGAAACTATATACCTTGTATGTAAATTGACAATCTTTGTGTTATGAAACTATTACGGCAAAATGTAGGAAATGAAAGAATTATTTGTGCTTGAAAAATTAATAGAACCGGATGTATACTGTTGTCTTCTGGGGATAGGATATCAAACGCAGTAATATTCCGACTTTGATTGAAATGCTATCTGGCATTTAAAATTACTCCTGCGATTTTCATCAGAACGATGCAGTTCGTGCTCTATGCTGAGTCTGTTCTATGTGGAGATCTGAAAGGTAATGGATAATGTTAAATGGCTGGTAAAGTTCTGGTCGTAGTTTACCTTTGTATTTTTAGTCTTGGAAAAAGAATAAAAAGCCAAAGTGGCAATTATAAAATGATTTGAAGATGGAGAGCAAATCTGGCCCAGAAGGTATGTGCTATGTCGGAACGAAGTGTCATGATCTGCTATGTCGGAACGAAGTTTGATGTATCATATTGTGACATAAACAATTAAACGCAAGTAATTATCTGGTCATTTAGGGGTGATGTATTACAATAAGAAGAAAATTGGAAAGATGAGGATCAATGAAGAAAGAAAGAAAAGATAGAAAGAAAGAAAGATAGAAAGAAAGAAAGAAAGAACGAAAGAAAGAAAGAAAGAAAGAAAGAAAGAAAGAAAGAAAGAAAGAAAGAAAGAAAGAAAAAGAAAGAAAGAAAGAAATCTTCAATCATAAATACCAATATGACCTATCAAACTTGATGTTTGATTCAGCACATAAAATACACGTATTTTCAGGACCTCTTAGAACATTACCAGCATTCTACCAGTACAAACTATGTCCAGCTAATAAATAGGATTGTACTCGCCCTGACCTGGAAAGACCTTGAGCTGCACATTACAACACTTGGAGCATGAACTCAGCATCGTATTATTGAAGACACCGTTATTAAGCACAGTTGTTTGACAGTAATACTTTAGTTGAGTTTATCTTTTTACGTTATCCTTGACTACGTTATCCTTGAATATGTTATCATTGAATATATTATCTTTGGCTATATTATCCTTTACTACATGATACTTGACTATCTTATCCTTGACTATATATTCCTTCCCTATATTATGCTTGACTACATTATTCTTTGAATGCATTATCCTTGACTATACTATCATAGACAGCATTATCCTCGACTATCTTATCCTTGAATATATTATTCTTGACTACTTTATTCTTGACTATATTATCCTTGACTACATTATCCTTGACTACATTATCCATGACTACATTATTCATGACTACATTATCCCTGACTACATTATCCATGACTACATTATCCATGACTACATTATCCCTGACTACATTATCCATGACTACATTATCCCTGACTACATTATCCATGACTACACTATCATTGACAGTTTACTTTTATTTTAGCCGATGGGTCATTTTTATTGTACAGTGGACATCTCGATAGTGCACAGATCCCCTCCTCAGCATGTTCTCCAGTATGAGTCCCGCCAGACACACACTAGTGGACATCTCGATAGTGCACAGATCCCCTCCTCAGCATGTTCTCCAGTATGAGTCCCGCCAGACACACACTAGTGGACATCTCGATAGTGCACAGATCCCCTCCTCAGCATGTTCTCCAGTATGAGTCCCGCCAGACACACACTAGTGGACATCTCGATAGTGCACAGATCCCCTCCTCAGCATGTTCTCCAGTATGAGTCCCGCCAGACACACACTAGTGGACATCTCGATAGTGCACAGATCCCCTCCTCAGCATGTTCTCCAGTATGAGTCCCGCCAGACACACACTAGTGGACATCTCGATAGTGCACAGATCCCCTCCTCAGCATGTTCTCCAGTATGAGTCCCGCCAGACACACACTAGTGGACATCTCGATAGTGCACAGATCCCCTCCTCAGCATGTTCTCCAGTATGAGTCCCGCAAGACACACACTAGTGGACATCTCGATAGTGCACAGGTCCCCTCCTCAACATGTTCTCCAGTATGAGTCCCGCCAGACACACACTAGTGGACATCTCGATAGTGCACAGATCCCCTCCTCAGCATGTTCTCCAGTATGAGTCCCGCCAGACACACACTAGTGGACATCTCGATAGTGCACAGATCCCCTCCTTAGCATGTTCTCCAGTATGAGTCCCGCCAGACACACACTAGTGGACATCTCGATAGTGCACAGATCCCCTCCTCAGCATGTTCTCCAGTATGAGTCCCGCCAGACACACACTAGTGGACATCTCGATAATGCACAGATCCCCTCCTCAGCATGTTCTCCAGTATGAGTCCCGCCAGACACACACTAGTGGACATCTCGATAGTGCACAGATCCCCTCCTCAGCACGTTCTCCAGTATGATCTCCCGCAAGACAAACACTAGTGGAAATTCCGATAGTGTACAGATCCCCTCCTTCAGCATGTTCTCCAGCATGAGTCCCGCCAGGCACACACTAGTGGACATTTCGATAGTGCACAGATCCCCTCCTTAGCATGTTCTCCAGTATGAGTCCCGCAAGACACACACTAGTGGACATCTCGATAGTGCACAAATCCCCTCCTCAGCATGTTCTCCAGTATGAGTCCCGCCAGACACACACTAGTGGACATCTCGATAGTGCACAGATCCCCTCCTTAGCATGTTCTCCAGTATGAGTCCCGCCAGACACACACTAGTGGACATCTCGATAGTGCACAGATCCCCTCCTCAGCACGTTCTCCCATTTGAGTCCCGCCAGACACACACTAGTGGACATCTCTTTAGTGCACAGTTCCCCTCCTCATCATGTTCTCCAGTATGAGTCCCGCCAGACTCACACTAGCGGATATATACATAGTGCTCAGATCCCCTCCTCATCATGTTCTCCAGTATGAGTCCCGCCAGACACACACTAGCGAAAGCACTGACAATGGCTTCAACTCAGATGCACGAACATCGTAGCCCCGAAGAAAAACCTTGACCCACACCACACGTTTACATTATTATATTCTCAGCGATCAGATTATATTCTATATTATATATACTTTTGTTGAATGTAAGTAGTATACAAGGGTCCATCTGTTTAGCATTTAGGCGCGAATTAACAAAGATATATAAGAGGCGCCTTTAGCGCCTAATGTACACGAGAGACAAGGGGAGTTAACCATGACTGCTCGTGTCGGGATGTTGACCTCTAGTCCCGGTGACCCCGGAAGTGACCTGTTTATGTCTGCTTTGTGCTGACTTTGGCGTTCTTCATGTACTGCTCGATAGTGATAGGTTAGTAGATTATACAACATCAATAAAAAACGATCAATATAAAACAGAAGACGAAGATATATTTTATTCTTTTATTATCTCAATAGGTGTATAACATACAGTGGATATTATATAACATTACAAACATATTTAGTACACTGAGTAAATATATAGTACAGGGATAACCTTTATTTATAGCTATGTAGTTGGGTGTCTGATTAGTTCTATGACATAAATGAATCATAAGGGGTGAAACTGTTAGAGATTGCTGGGTAGTCTAAACTGGTAGTGTAAAGAGTTAAATATCTAGAGGCGTAGTCGAGACGTTATCAGCAGCTACCTTTCTTTTTATATAGAAATAGGAAAGAGCATTTCTTGTTTGACTGTAGGAAAATATAGAATTATTTAAGACTTTGAAACCTACATTTTTCCCACCCTTGGCCTTTTGCGTGGCGAGAACCTCTAAAAACATATCTTTATCTAATTTGTTGTGTTGCTTGCTTAACCCCTTACAACTGATTTTATCGTAATCCCCACTGCAATGGTACGTCTTACTACATAAGCTAACAAGAGCTGTCCCTTCGTACTCTAATTTAAAAAGACCGGGCGTTCGTTTGGTGTATGCTTTAACACCCTTACAGTTTATACAGTCTGTCTTGCTAGTATGTTCATCGCAAAACTCGGCGGGAAACCAGTCTTTATATACACTATTAAACTCAGCCCGCAGCCCTGACTTAACTATATCCTCCAACTTAGGTGCACTTAAAGCCAAGTATAAACTATCAGTATCTGTTTCACATAACTGAAAGTTAGACCTATCCACAAACTTATCTAAGAACTCGAAATAAAAATCTAACATACGAAGTTTTGCATACTGATAGACGAAGAAACCGATTTGTAGGGGTAAGTCCCAAACAGTTTTCTTTTTCTCCATCTCAACTTCAAAAAGATCCACACCTATTTCAGTCATCTTTTTAAACCGGGAACTATTAATCATTTTCGATATCTCACCCCCTGAACATATGAGACAGCGCTATGATTGGCCTTATCGGTTAGAGTCTTCCCATAGGCTGAGTTTCCTAAGAGCTTCATCGTATCACTTACTATAGATTGATTTTCGTCTAGATCACCAGCCCGCCTAGCGTCTGAAACCATTTCTCCAAACTTTTTAAAACAACTAGACGGTTGATATTCTATCACCTGATAAATTTTTGTTACCTCCAAGCCGTGGTCTAAATACCATTTTAACAGCGGTGTTGCCAACAAAATTTTTTCCCCGACATAACTACCTATTAGGGTGCGACGAGGGGTTGACAACAAGTTATGTTTGAGGGCATATTCACCCATAAACGGTCCAATATCATCACGCGTGACGTCAATATTTTTGAAAATTGGAGTCATCTCACTGAAATGTTCCTTCAGGCGGTCGGGGACATGAAGATCACATTCCACTAAACCAAAACATGTCCCATCTGAAACAGAAGTCAGAATCTGTTTATCACTGAGAGGGAGCCCTTCTTTAGAGTAAGAGGGTCTAGCTCGAGGGATGGCTTTAGAAAGGAAAGCCCTAATGGTTGGGTCAGACTTTTTCAGAGCCTGCCACTCACATTCCCACATAACTTCTACTGGGACTTTGACCTCCTCAGTTAGATAGGTGTGTATCTCACATGTTTTTTCAAACAGCTCGAACAAGGGCTTATTATTAACAGGGTTTCTATCTTTACCTTGGGTGAGGGGGCAGTCTTTGTGACCATGGTACAAACAACCATGAAAATTATAGCCTCTTCTATTGGATTTATCCCACCCATCCACAGGGATATTTCTATCACCTAACCGAAACTCCCTCCCATTAAACTGAGTTTTCAACTCCACCCCTTTCTGGTGGGCGACCCACGTTAGCCACTCTCTACTTTGTTGGACATAATAGTTATCTTTTTCCACCCTAAACCCGGTCTCCATTCTTCTAATAATTGGGTAATCTGTTGGCATTGGGTTCATCAGAGCCCAAAGATACAACGCATTGGCATCGTATCCTTGGATGGATTGGACCAGCTTTCCTCCCCTAATAAACGTTTTGCCTACCTCGTGATACCTATGGAAAATTATAGAGGGACCTCCAACGATATTAGCCCTAATCATTGTGTGTAGACTAGCCTGTTTGCTCGAACATAAACTAAACATTACACCCCTATCAACGGTCTTAAAAAGATACTTTAAACAAACACCCGGAACCGAAATGGCGTCTTTAAAACAGTCCACACCCCGCTCCCCATAAAAACGAACCTGCTGCTCCAAGGCTTCTAAAAATGGGACTACATCTTTGTTATTAGACCAAATCAAAAAGTCCTTAAGGGTCGTCATCTTATTAACCTTCCAGACCTTTTTACACAGAGCGTATTCCTCCTTGGAAATGTTGGCATTTTTTAACGACGAATGAAATGCTTCGTGTGGGGGTAACTCCGTCTCATTCAACTTGTTTAAATCCGTTATGTACTCGTAACAGAAAACACCCTTTGTCTCCTCTACTTTATAATCGGCCAGATATTTACTATAGCTAAACCCGGGGGCTAGATAGTTTACAATATCTAAGAATTTTAGATTCTGTGTTGCAATACACATAAAGTTATTGTTTCTTTTAACTATAAACTTGAACGGTTTTGGTACTTTGTAGTCTCCTTCAATTTTATCTTCCTCTTCCGCGTTAACCTCGGTTTCTTCTTCTTCCTCTTCCATACTATCTTCTTCTTCGCCCACTTGGGCAGCGGAATCCATGAAGTGCTTTATTAAATAAGGTTTAATGACGTTAATGTCATATTTCCCCGAGTTAAACCCTATAACTGGAAGCTCTTTTAAATACTCATCAAACTTAGCTATTAGCTTGTCTTTATTCAGATCATGGAGTTGAGTAAAAATACTTTCAAACCGAGCTCGCAACAACGAGTATGCCTTAGCAGCGATACCAGTGAGGTAATCAACCATCTGACTAACTAAAACCTGGGGGTCACCCTTGGTTATGAAACATTTTGGTGCCTCCCACCCGGGGACATTTGACGCTATAGAACAGGAGAGGGGCACGTGTTTAGCTACAAAGGTAGTCGACTGAGTCTCTTGTGGAACATTCCTAATATCAAAATAACATTCATAGTCGAAGGTCGCCCTGAACGGGTAAATAAAAGACTCTGGAGTACTGATCCCTTCAGCGCTGATCGCGTCCCATACACTTTCAGGTGAAGAGTAAACCCCACCCTTATATGTCTCTACAGCCATATCCCCATTACAAGTTTTTTCGTGCCTATCCATACGCCCAAACTTTTTCCACAATTTCCCACATTTTCCACAAGAAAAGCTTTTACTAGCCCTGGAAAGATCGTTTATATAAAAGAAGTGGTTTTTGTAAAGTAAAAGACGGAGAGTTTCACTATAACTACTGCCACTTCTCAGGACAATACGCAAGGCTTGGTCAGAATCAAACTCAAAAATATCTATGTTTATTGAAAAACAATTTTCTAAGTGAGGCATTTCAGCAAGAGTTACACCGGGAAAGTTACTTAACATTAGAGAGGGGTTAAACTGTTTGAAAAGTAGTCTCGAAGCCTTCCTAACATCAGTATTTGGAGTTCCTCGATGGACAGCTAGACAACGGAAAAAGCAGAGATTATCATTGTAAACTTTAGAATGGGAATCGTTTTGAAGGATATTAATGCCGTAGTTGGATGCAATGTAGGGTGGAATTTCTAGCAGACACCCTATAGGATATTCTTGAAGTTTATAAATATAAACACTCGTACTGACTAAGGCTTCTAAGGTATATTTGGTTGTCTCCCTGTTTTTATTTGCATATCCTAATATATCACTTTGATTTAATCTATCAACAAATGTTTCAAAATCATGTCTGTTGTTAACTAACAAGGGTTTGTCTAACCCTGTCGCATTATTCGAGCTGGCGTGAAAGTAACGCAATCCCTGTGTCTCCCTATGTCCTAAAACTAGATGATGACTATAATTCACCTTGAAACGCTTTATCTGTGCTAGAAAAATTGGGTTTACAAGGGTCTTCCAATCTATAGGAGTATCAGGCTGATGGAATATAGTGTACGTATCCATGTATTTGCTCCTACGTTCATGTGTTCTAATAGCTAACCAGTTGTTCTTATATATCTTCTTAATATCTTGAGGTAGCTGATTTAGAGAGTCAACTTCATTAATAAGTCTTGGTCTCTTTGACGGCACTTGAGTCGAACTCTTTACTGCCCGCTTGCGTGAGGCTGTCGATACTTGTGGGCGTGCTGGTGATGTAGGAACTACTGATACAAGAGATGCAGAATGCTCTGTCTTAATATGTTTGGCAAGGTTGTCTGGTCTATTATAAACTCGTTCACAAACATCACATTTGTATTCCTGACGCACATGTACACTAGCAACGTGTCGTTTTATGTCCCGGCTCCGGGTGAAAGTTTTGGAGCAGAGATGACAAGTGTTAGACATCTGTAGAAAAGAAATTGAAACATTACAACTAAAGAGTAAAGAACAGTAAACATTACAAGAAAAGAAAACAAGAAAAGTAAACAATGAGAACTATCGAAAGTAATATTAAAGAACTAAGATCACACTTACTTTTTATGTGTCTGAAGGCACGAAACACATCCATCGTCAAGAACTGTAAGCGAAAGTCTGATTACAAGCTTCACAGATATATACACTTGAAACACCGGAAGTGTTACTAAAAATAGCACTGACCTCTGAGGCAATACCGGATGTGTTACTAAAAATAGTTTTTGACCGCTGACGCAATGCCCGTGGAGTTTCTAAAAATAGATTTTGACGTATGATGGCAATTTTATGATTTTACCTCCTGACCGTTTTTGGTGACTACGCCCCTGAATTCGACGAAAAGCGTAAATTTTCACGCTAGTCATACCCCAAACTTTATTTTAGACATCCCCATTGCAAAAATTTACATTAAAAACCACTTTTAGGATTTTACCCCTTTATCATTTTTTGAGGGTTACGCCCATAGAATTGATAAAAATCGTAAATTTAACACGTAGGCTTACCTAAAACTTTATTTTAGACATCCCCACACCAAAAATTTACTTAAAATACACTTTTGAAATTGTAACCCCCTTACCATTTTTGAGGGTTACGCCCCTGAAATCGATAAAAATCGTTAATATAGCACGTAGGCTTACCTAAAACTTTATTTTAGACATCCCCACACCAAAAATTTACTTAAAAATCAGTTTTGAAATTGTTACCCCCCTTAAAATGTTTGAGGGTTACGCCCCTGAAAGCGATAAAAAATTGAAATATAACCTCAAGGCATACCTCCCACATAATTTTTGACACCCATACATATCAAATTCCATCCAAAAAACAACAAAAAGCTAGTAGTAGTGATGGCTGTGAACTCAGGGAAAATAATAACATCACCGAAACTGCACCAAAACCGCACGAGAAGTAGTATTTAGGGTTTATAGCCACAACTACTACTAGCTTTTTGTTGTTTTTTGGATGGAATTTGATATGTATGGGTGTCAAAAATTATGTGGGAGGTATGCCTTGAGGTTATATTTCAATTTTTTATCGCTTTCAGGGGCGTAACCCTCAAAAATTTTAAGGGGGGTAACAATTTCAAAACTGATTTTTAAGTAAATTTTTGGTGTGGGGATGTCTAAAATAAAGTTTTAGGTAAGCCTACGTGCTATATTAACGATTTTTATCGATTTCAGGGGCGTAACCCTAAAAAATGGTAAGGGGGGTTACAATTTCAAAAGTGTATTTTAAGTAAATTTTTGGTGTGGGGATGTCTAAAATAAAGTTTTAGGTAAGCCTACGTGTTAAATTTACGATTTTTATCAATTCTATGGGCGTAACCCTCAAAAAATTATAAAGGGGTAAAATCCTAAAAGTGGTTTTTAATGTAAATTTTTGCAATGGGGATGTCTAAAATAAAGTTTGGGGTATGACTAGCGTGAAAATTTACGCTTTTCATCGAATTCAGGGGCGTAGTCACCAAAAACGGTCAGGAGGTAAAATCATAAAATTGCCATCATACGTCAAAATCTATTTTTAGAAACTCCACGGGCATTGCGTCAGCGGTCAAAAACTATTTTTAGTAACACATCCGGTATTGCCTCAGAGGTCAGTGCTATTTTTAGTAACACTTCCGGTGTTTCAAGTGTATATATCTGTGAAGCTTGTAATCAGACTTTCGCTTACAGTTCTTGACGATGGATGTGTTTCGTGCCTTCAGACACATAAAAAGTAAGTGTGATCTTAGTTCTTTAATATTACTTTCGATAGTTCTCATTGTTTACTTTTCTTGTTTTCTTTTCTTGTAATGTTTACTGTTCTTTACTCTTTAGTTGTAATGTTTCAATTTCTTTTCTACAGATGTCTAACACTTGTCATCTCTGCTCCAAAACTTTCACCCGGAGCCGGGACATAAAACGACACGTTGCTAGTGTACATGTGCGTCAGGAATACAAATGTGATGTTTGTGAACGAGTTTATAATAGACCAGACAACCTTGCCAAACATATTAAGACAGAGCATTCTGCATCTCTTGTATCAGTAGTTCCTACATCACCAGCACGCCCACAAGTATCGACAGCCTCACGCAAGCGGGCAGTAAAGAGTTCGACTCAAGTGCCGTCAAAGAGACCAAGACTTATTAATGAAGTTGACTCTCTAAATCAGCTACCTCAAGATATTAAGAAGATATATAAGAACAACTGGTTAGCTATTAGAACACATGAACGTAGGAGCAAATACATGGATACGTACACTATATTCCATCAGCCTGATACTCCTATAGATTGGAAGACCCTTGTAAACCCAATTTTTCTAGCACAGATAAAGCGTTTCAAGGTGAATTATAGTCATCATCTAGTTTTAGGACATAGGGAGACACAGGGATTGCGTTACTTTCACGCCAGCTCGAATAATGCGACAGGGTTAGACAAACCCTTGTTAGTTAACAACAGACATGATTTTGAAACATTTGTTGATAGATTAAATCAAAGTGATATATTAGGATATGCAAATAAAAACAGGGAGACAACCAAATATACCTTAGAAGCCTTAGTCAGTACGAGTGTTTATATTTATAAACTTCAAGAATATCCTATAGGGTGTCTGCTAGAAATTCCACCCTACATTGCATCCAACTACGGCATTAATATCCTTCAAAACGATTCCCATTCTAAAGTTTACAATGATAATCTCTGCTTTTTCCGTTGTCTAGCTGTCCATCGAGGAACTCCAAATACTGATGTTAGGAAGGCTTCGAGACTACTTTTCAAACAGTTTAACCCCTCTCTAATGTTAAGTAACTTTCCCGGTGTAACTCTTGCTGAAATGCCTCACTTAGAAAATTGTTTTTCAATAAACATAGATATTTTTGAGTTTGATTCTGACCAAGCCTTGCGTATTGTCCTGAGAAGTGGCAGTAGTTATAGTGAAACTCTCCGTCTTTTACTTTACAAAAACCACTTCTTTTATATAAACGATCTTTCCAGGGCTAGTAAAAGCTTTTCTTGTGGAAAATGTGGGAAATTGTGGAAAAAGTTTGGGCGTATGGATAGGCACGAAAAAACTTGTAATGGGGATATGGCTGTAGAGACATATAAGGGTGGGATTTACTCTTCACCTGAAAGTGTATGGGACGCGATTAGCGCTGAAGGGATCAGTACTCCAGAATCTTTTATTTACCCGTTCAGGGCGACCTTCGACTATGAATGTTATTTTGATAGTAGGAATGTTCCACAAGAGACTCAGTCGACTACCTTTGTAGCTAAACACGTGCCCCTCTCCTGTTCTATAGCGTCAAATGTCCCCGGGTGGGAGGCACCAAAATGTTTCATAACCAAGGGTGACCCCCAGGTTTTAGTTAGTCAGATGGTTGATTACCTCACTGGTATCGCTGCTAAGGCATACTCGTTGTTGCGAGCTCGGTTTGAAAGTATTTTTACTCAACTCCATGATCTGAATAAAGACAAGCTAATAGCTAAGTTTGATGAGTATTTAAAAGAGCTTCCAGTTATAGGGTTTAACTCGGGGAAATATGACATTAACGTCATTAAACCTTATTTAATAAAGCACTTCATGGATTCCGCTGCCCAAGTGGGCGAAGAAGAAGATAGTATGGAAGAGGAAGAAGAAGAAACCGAGGTTAACGCGGAAGAGGAAGATAAAATTGAAGGAGACTACAAAGTACCAAAACCGTTCAAGTTATAGTTAAAAGAAACAATAACTTTATGTGTATTGCAACACAGAATCTAAAATTCTTAGATATTGTAAACTATCTAGCCCCCGGGTTTAGCTATAGTAAATATCTGGCCGCTTATAAAGTAGAGGAGACAAAGGGTGTTTTCTGTTACGAGTACATAACGGATTTAAACAAGTTGAATGAGACGGAGTTACCCCACACGAAGCATTTCACTCGTCGTTAAAAAATGCCAACATTTCCAAGGAGGAATACGCTCTGTGTAAAAAGGTCTGGAAGGTTAATAAGATGACGACCCTTAAGGACTTTTTGATTTGGTCTAATAACAAAGATGTAGTCCCATTTTTAGAAGCCTTGGAGCAGCAGGTTCGTTTTTATGGGGAGCGGGGTGTGGACTGTTTTAAAGACGCCATTTCGGTTCCGGGTGTTTGTTTAAAGTATCTTTTTAAGACCGTTGATAGGGGTGTAATGTTTAGTTTATGTTCGAGCAAACAGGCTAGTCTACACACAATGATTAGGGCTAATATCGTTGGAGGTCCCTCTATAATTTTCCATAGGTATCACGAGGTAGGCAAAACGTTTATTAGGGGAGGAAAGCTGGTCCAATCCATCCAAGGATACGATGCCAATGCGTTGTATCTTTGGGCTCTGATGAACCCAATGCCAACAGATTACCCAATTATTAGAAGAATGGAGACCGGGTTTAGGGTGGAAAAAGATAACTATTATGTCCAACAAAGTAGAGAGTGGCTAACGTGGGTCGCCCACCAGAAAGGGGTGGAGTTGAAAACTCAGTTTAATGGGAGGGAGTTTCGGTTAGGTGATAGAAATATCCCTGTGGATGGGTGGGATAAATCCAATAGAAGAGGCTATAATTTTCATGGTTGTTTGTACCATGGTCACAAAGACTGCCCCTCTCACCCAAGGTAAAGATAGAAACCCTGTTAATAATAAGCCCTTGTTCGAGCTGTTTGAAAAAACATGTGAGATACACACCTATCTAACTGAGGAGGTCAAAGTCCCAGTAGAAGTTATGTGGGAATGTGAGTGGCAGGCTCTGAAAAAGTCTGACCCAACCATTAGGGCTTTCCTTTCTAAAGCCATCCCTCGAGCTAGACCCTCTTACTCTAAAGAAGGGCTCCCTCTCAGTGATAAACAGATTCTGACTTCTGTTTCAGATGGGACATGTTTTGGTTTAGTGGAATGTGATCTTCATGTCCCCGACCGCCTGAAGGAACATTTCAGTGAGATGACTCCAATTTTCAAAAATATTGACGTCACGCGTGATGATATTGGACCGTTTATGGGTGAATATGCCCTCAAACATAACTTGTTGTCAACCCCTCGTCGCACCCTAATAGGTAGTTATGTCGGGGAAAAAATTTTGTTGGCAACACCGCTGTTAAAATGGTATTTAGACCACGGCTTGGAGGTAACAAAAATTTATCAGGTGATAGAATATCAACCGTCTAGTTGTTTTAAAAAGTTTGGAGAAATGGTTTCAGACGCTAGGCGGGCTGGTGATCTAGACGAAAATCAATCTATAGTAAGTGATACGATGAAGCTCTTAGGAAACTCAGCCTATGGGAAGACTCTAACCGATAAGGCCAATCATAGCGCTGTCTCATATGTTCAGGGGGGTGAGATATCGAAAATGATTAATAGTTCCCGGTTTAAAAAGATGACTGAAATAGGTGTGGATCTTTTTGAAGTTGAGATGGAGAAAAAGAAAACTGTTTGGGACTTACCCCTACAAATCGGTTTCTTCGTCTATCAGTATGCAAAACTTCGTATGTTAGATTTTTATTTCGAGTTCTTAGATAAGTTTGTGGATAGGTCTAACTTTCAGTTATGTGAAACAGATACTGATAGTTTATACTTGGCTTTAAGTGCACCTAAGTTGGAGGATATAGTTAAGTCAGGGCTGCGGGCTGAGTTTAATAGTGTATATAAAGACTGGTTTCCCGCCGAGTTTTGCGATGAACATACTAGCAAGACAGACTGTATAAACTGTAAGGGTGTTAAAGCATACACCAAACGAACGCCCGGTCTTTTTAAATTAGAGTACGAAGGGACAGCTCTTGTTAGCTTATGTAGTAAGACGTACCATTGCAGTGGGGATTACGATAAAATCAGTTGTAAGGGGTTAAGCAAGCAACACAACAAATTAGATAAAGATATGTTTTTAGAGGTTCTCGCCACGCAAAAGGCCAAGGGTGGGAAAAATGTAGGTTTCAAAGTCTTAAATAATTCTATATTTTCCTACAGTCAAACAAGAAATGCTCTTTCCTATTTCTATATAAAAAGAAAGGTAGCTGCTGATAACGTCTCGACTACGCCTCTAGATATTTAACTCTTTACACTACCAGTTTAGACTACCCAGCAATCTCTAACAGTTTCACCCCTTATGATTCATTTATGTCATAGAACTAATCAGACACCCAACTACATAGCTATAAATAAAGGTTATCCCTGTACTATATATTTACTCAGTGTACTAAATATGTTTGTAATGTTATATAATATCCACTGTATGTTATACACCTATTGAGATAATAAAAGAATAAAATATATCTTCGTCTTCTGTTTTATATTGATCGTTTTTTATTGATGTTGTATAATCTACTAACCTATCACTATCGAGCAGTACATGAAGAACGCCAAAGTCAGCACAAAGCAGACATAAACAGGTCACTTCCGGGGTCACCGGGACTAGAGGTCAACATCCCGACACGAGCAGTCATGGTTAACTCCCCTTGTCTCTCGTGTACATTAGGCGCTAAAGGCGCCTCTTATATATCTTTGTTAATTCGCGCCTAAATGCTAAACAGATGGACCCTTGTATACTACTTACATTCAACAAAAGTATATATAATATAGAATATAATCTGATCGCTGAGAATATAATAATGTAAACGTGTGGTGTGGGTCAAGGTTTTTCTTCGGGGCTACGATGTTCGTGCATCTGAGTTGAAGCCATTGTCAGTGCTTTCGCTAGTGTGTGTCTGGCGGGACTCATACTGGAGAACATGATGAGGAGGGGATCTGAGCACTATGTATATATCCGCTAGTGTGAGTCTGGCGGGACTCATACTGGAGAACATGATGAGGAGGGGAACTGTGCACTAAAGAGATGTCCACTAGTGTGTGTCTGGCGGGACTCAAATGGGAGAACGTGCTGAGGAGGGGATCTGTGCACTATCGAGATGTCCACTAGTGTGTGTCTGGCGGGACTCATACTGGAGAACATGCTAAGGAGGGGATCTGTGCACTATCGAGATGTCCACTAGTGTGTGTCTGGCGGGACTCATACTGGAGAACATGCTGAGGAGGGGATTTGTGCACTATCGAGATGTCCACTAGTGTGTGTCTTGCGGGACTCATACTGGAGAACATGCTAAGGAGGGGATCTGTGCACTATCGAAATGTCCACTAGTGTGTGCCTGGCGGGACTCATGCTGGAGAACATGCTGAAGGAGGGGATCTGTACACTATCGGAATTTCCACTAGTGTTTGTCTTGCGGGAGATCATACTGGAGAACGTGCTGAGGAGGGGATCTGTGCACTATCGAGATGTCCACTAGTGTGTGTCTGGCGGGACTCATACTGGAGAACATGCTGAGGAGGGGATCTGTGCATTATCGAGATGTCCACTAGTGTGTGAGAGCCTCATCAAGGCCAGCTCCTTGTCGTGGGGATGGGGCTTAACAGTCACCAGGGACTGAAAACTAAGACTGGCCAGGCCTTCCTACACCCGAGCAAGACCACAGTCTGCTCTAGCAAGTTCGAGTGCTGAAGTCGGAGGCAACCAGCCAAAAGGCGCACAACAATCAGGATGCCACGCACTCAACGCATATGGAAGTATGTCTATAACTGCAAATCGATATGGCACTCGCCCTGTGATGGGCACTCAGGCAGGTGCAGCGCCGGGCCCTCAGCCTCGAAAGGGCCCAACCTCTATTACTGGATGTCCTTCTCAACCGCCCTGTGGAGTCAGGGGGCGAGAGAATAGAGCTACTGGCCAATCCAAAATAAGACCACTAAAAATAATGCAATGGAATGCTGAAGGCATCAACAGCAAAAGAGATGGGTACAGTAAAAAGATAGAATTAGAAAATATCCTGCATGAAGAACAAATAAGCATATGCTGTTTGCAGGAAACCCATCTAAACAACGACATAGCCTTGAAGATTAGGGGATACCAGTGCTACCGATCTGACAGAATAAATAGACAAAAGGGTGGAATACTGACTCTTGTAAGGAACAACATTAATGCATGTCAGATTGAAGTGTATATGGATGGGGCGGAATATCAAATACTGCACCTCAGGACAGGAAATACAGACTTCCATCTACTTAACTACTACTGTCCGAGTGACCGCCCACTAGCACTAGACACAATTACATTAAAAGAAAGAATAATTGTATGTGGAGACTTTAACAGCCACTCACAGAGCTGGGGCTATGAACATATGGACAAGAGAGGTGAAGAGCTTGAAAATTGGCAGGATGACAATGGGCTTATACTATTAAACCAGGCAACAGATCCACCAACATTCTACTCCAGATCATGGCATACCACATCTACACCAGACCTTGCTTTCCATTCACCAGACCTGGATTGGAATATCACACGAATTGTTGGGAAACAACTTGGAGGCAGCGACCACCGACCAGTCTTTTTAGTGGTGCAAAATGAGGCCATCAGGGAGAGCAGCACTCTCTCCAGATGGAATTACAAAAAGGCAGACTGGAAAATGTATCAACACTACACCAGTGTACTGACTAAAGATATAAATACAGATAGAGACATCAACAAAATAGTTGATGAATTCAGTAGACTAATAATACAAGCTGCCAGTGAAACAATACCTAGAGGGGCACGGAAACACTACAAACCATACTGGAGTAGTGAACTAGAGGAACTGCACAATGACATGGAAACATCTCGAAAGCAAGCAGAAAATAACCCTTGCCAAGAAAACCACAACAACTACCAGCATGCTAAAGCCAAATTTCAACGGGCTAAACTACAAGCCAGACGGAGAAGCTGGAAAGAGAAAACAGAGTCCTTGAATCTTGAACGAGACACAAGAAAAGTGTGGAAGCTTGTAAAACAGCTGAATGATGAGGGTACAGAAAGGAACACCAAAATTACACTGAAGAAGGATGGAAACATTCTAACAGGTAAACATGCAGCAAATTACTTTGCAGACTCCTTTGCAAATGACAATAATATTGAAATTAGCCTAGAAAAACGACAAGAGACCCGTCTAAAACAACAAAATGCAAGACAAGAAGAGACCACACATGAAGTCATGGAAACACCCATTACACAAAGAGAGCTAGAGCTGGCAATATCCAAATTAAAAATGAAAAAGTCACCAGGCAATGATGGAGTGTCCAATGAAATGATTAAGAACTTGGGAACTGCAGCTAAAGCAAAACTACTGCAGATCTACAACATTTGCTTGATCACAGGTAGAGTGCCACAGGCATGGAGAGAAGCAATTATGATACCATTACTAAAGCCAGGAAAAGATAGTTCAATGACATCCAGCTATAGACCAATCAGCCTTACAAGCTGTTTGTGTAAAACAATGGAACGTATAATCAATCTCAGACTGCAGTGGTACCTGGAAAGTGAAAATCTCCTTGTCCCACAACAAGCAGGCTTTAGACAGTGTTACTCTACCGAAGATCAAGCAACCTATCTTTCCCAGGAAATTGAAGATGCGTTTCAAGAAAAGAAACTGGTACTAGCAGCATGGATAGACCTAAAGAAAGCATTTGATAAGGTATGGAAGGAAGGGCTTTTGAAGAAACTGAGAAATTATGGAGTAAATGGCAGGATGTACAAATGGGTCAAAGCATACCTGCATAACAGGAGAGCCAGAGTGCAACTGGATGGTCTTAAGAGTAAGAAGGTCTTATTGCGACAGGGCGTTCCACAAGGAGGGGTACTATCTCCAACACTTTTTCTGATCTACATCAATGACCTAGTTACTGAACTACCACATGGCATCAAAGTGGCAATGTATGCAGATGACTTGGTAATGTGGTGCACAGAGGAGTATGCAACAGTGGCCTCCAAATTGCTACAAAGAGCTATGAATGCACTGAATTCATGGACAAATAGATGGTGTATCAGCATCAATACAGACAAATGCAGTACTACACTTTTCACACTCTCCCCAAAACAAAAAGCAGGAGCCATCTACATAAACAATGAGCCTGTGAAAGAAGACATACAAGCTACATATCTCGGAGTTACATTTGATAACAAACTATCTTGGAAACAGCAGATAAATAAGGCAACCCAAAAAGCAAGGAGAAAATTGGCTATTCTAAGAAAGTTGTGTGGAACCACATGGGGTGCGAGTGGGAAAATACTCAGTAAAGTTTACCAACAGAGTATACGCCCACATTTAGAATATGGATCATCCGCATGGTGCTCAGCATCAAACACCACATTGCAAGAACTGGATAAAGTACAAAACCAGGCACTTAGGGTCATCACAGGAGCAATGAAATCAACACCAATATTGGAGATGGAGAAATTGTGGAGGATACCAGCACTGAGAGAACGGAGAGACACAAAGGTGCTGATACAGGCAGAAAAATTTGTATGCATGCCGAGACATCCAATGAAGGACAGATTCCAAAATCTTGCATTGGGACGACTTAAGAGAAGCAGCTTTATCCACCAAGCCAAGCGTATTAGTAGACAAACACCAGACATGCCAAGAGTTGTTAAACCCCTTCTGCCCATACCAGAACAGACTCCCTGGACAGATGAATCAGGATTATCAGTTCAAATACGGACAGAAGTGAAAGGAATAGTTGACAAAGAGGAACAAAATAGTCTACAGCGAAAAACAATAGCTCTCAGTTTCCTGGATGAAGAATACCCACAAGACCTATGGATTCGTGTGTACACAGATGGATCAGCACAGAATGCAGTAAAGAATGGGGGAGCAGGTGCATATATAGAGTACCCAAATAACACTAGGGATATGGATAAAATAGCAACAGGGAAATATTGTCACAATTATGATGCAGAAATACAAGCGATAAAGTTGGCAATAGAAAAACTGCTGAACAGTAATCTTAGCCCACAGCCTGTAGTGTTTTTGACAGATGCAAGATCAGTACTCCAGGCACTACAATCCAGAAAATTACCACATCTGCAGACCTTATTGACTGAACTCTGCAAGCACCACAGGGTTGCCCTGCAGTGGATCCCGTCTCACTGTGGAATACCAGGAAATGAGAAAGCAGATCAGTTGGCAAAGGAAGGTTCAACAGGCACACAACTAGATACACCAGTTACATACCATCATAAGAAACAGATAATCAAATCAATCAGAGGACCACAAGCCCCAAATCAGGATGCCTTTCATAATATGAATAGATATGAACAAGTTATCATTATACGCCTAAGAACAGGACACAATCGACTCCATAGTCACATGTATACAAAATTCAAGATCGGCACATCAACTACTTGTACATGTGGACAGGCACCCCAGACTGCTGAACACATACTTCAAGACTGCACTGAATATAGTAGACTGAGGAAAATCCATTGGCCCATAGATACAACACTACAGACAAAACTATATGGGCCACTGCAAGAATTACAAAAGACAGTAAAATTTATACAGGAAACGACATTGCAGATATAGACAATACTTCAGGCGAACGAAAGATAGATAGATAGAACGCGGAAGAGGAAGATAAAATTGAAGGAGACTACAAAGTACCAAAACCGTTCAAGTTTATAGTTAAAAGAAACAATAACTTTATGTGTATTGCAACACAGAATCTAAAATTCTTAGATATTGTAAACTATCTAGCCCCCGGGTTTAGCTATAGTAAATATCTGGCCGCTTATAAAGTAGAGGAGACAAAGGGTGTTTTCTGTTACGAGTACATAACGGATTTAAACAAGTTGAATGAGACGGAGTTACCCCCACACGAAGCATTTCATTCGTCGTTAAAAATGCCAACATTTCCAAGGAGGAATACGCTCTGTGTAAAAAGGTCTGGAAGGTTAATAAGATGACGACCCTTAAGGACTTTTTGATTTGGTATAATAACAAAGATGTAGTCCCATTTTTAGAAGCCTTGGAGCAGCAGGTTCGTTTTTATGGGAGCGGGGTGTGGACTGTTTTAAAGACGCCATTTCGGTTCCGGGTGTTTGTTTAAAGTATCTTTTTAAGACCGTTGATAGGGGTGTAATGTTTAGTTTATGTTCGAGCAAACAGGCTAGTCTACACACAATGATTAGGGCTAATATCGTTGGAGGTCCCTCTATAATTTTCCATAGGTATCACGAGGTAGGCAAAACGTTTATTAGGGGAGGAAAGCTGGTCCAATCCATCCAAGGATACGATGCCAACGCATTGTATCTTTGGGCTCTGATGAACCCAATGCCAACAGATTACCCAATTATTAGAAGAATGGAGACCGGGTTTAGGGTGGAAAAAGATAACTATTATGTCCAACAAAGTAGAGAGTGGCTAACGTGGGTCGCCCACCAGAAAGGGGTGGAGTTGAAAACTCAGTTTAATGGGAGGGAGTTTCGGTTAGGTGATAGAAATATCCCTGTGGATGGGTGGGATAAATCCAATAGAAGAGGCTATAATTTTCATGGTTGTTTGTACCATGGTCACAAAGACTGCCCCCTCACCTAAGGTAAAGATAGAAACCCTGTTAATAATAAGCCCTTGTTCGAGCTGTTTGAAAAAACATGTGAGATACACACCTATCTAACTGAGGAGGTCAAAGTCCCAGTAGAAGTTATGTGGGAATGTGAGTGGCAGGCTCTGAAAAAGTCTGACCCAACCATTAGGGCTTTCCTTTCTAAAGCCATCCCTCGAGCTAGACCCTCTTACTCTAAAGAAGGGCTCCCTCTCAGTGATAAACAGATTCTGATTTCTGTTTCAGATGGGACATGTTTTGGTTTAGTGGAATGTGATCTTCATGTCCCCGACCGCCTGAAGGAACATTTCAGTGAGATGACTCCAATTTTCAAAAATATTGACGTCACGCGTGATGATATTGGACCGTTTATGGGTGAATATGCCCTCAAACATAACTTGTTGTCAACCCCTCGTCGCACCCTAATAGGTAGTTATGTCGGGGAAAAAATTTTGTTGGCAACACCGCTGTTAAAATGGTATTTAGACCACGGCTTGGAGGTAACAAAAATTTATCAGGTGATAGAATATCAACCGTCTAGTTGTTTTAAAAAGTTTGGAGAAATGGTTTCAGACGCTAGGCGGGCTGGTGATCTAGACGAAAATCAATCTATAGTAAGTGATACGATGAAGCTCTTAGGAAACTCAGCCTATGGGAAGACTCTAACCGATAAGGCCAATCATAGCGCTGTCTCATATGTTCAGGGGGGTGAGATATCGAAAATGATTAATAGTTCCCGGTTTAAAAAGATGACTGAAATAGGTGTGGATCTTTTTAAAGTTGAGATGGAGAAAAAGAAAACTGTTTGGGACTTACCCCTACAAATCGGTTTCTTCGTCTATCAGTATGCAAAACTTCGTATGTTAGATTTTTATTTCGAGTTCTTAGATAAGTTTGTGGATAGGTCTAACTTTCAGTTATGTGAAACAGATACTGATAGTTTATACTTGGCTTTAAGTGCACCTAAGTTGGAGGATATAGTTAAGTCAGGGCTGCGGGCTGAGTTTAATAGTGTATATAAAGACTGGTTTCCCGCCGAGTTTTGCGATGAACATACTAGCAAGACAGACTGTATAAACTGTAAGGGTGTTAAAGCATACACCAAACGAACGCCCGGTCTTTTTAAATTAGAGTACGAAGGGACAGCTCTTGTTAGCTTATGTAGTAAGACGTACCATTGCAGTGGGGATTACGATAAAATCAGTTGTAAGGGGTTAAGCAAGCAACACAACAAATTAGATAAAGATATGTTTTTAGAGGTTCTCGCCACGCAAAAGGCCAAGGGTGGGAAAAATGTAGGTTTCAAAGTCTTAAATAATTCTATATTTTCCTACAGTCAAACAAGAAATGCTCTTTCCTATTTCTATATAAAAAGAAAGGTAGCTGCTGATAACGTCTCGACTACGCCTCTAGATATTTAACTCTTTACACTACCAGTTTAGACTACCCAGCAATCTCTAACAGTTTCACCCCTTATGATTCATTTATGTCATAGAACTAATCAGACACCCAACTACATAGCTATAAATAAAGGTTATCCCTGTACTATATATTTACTCAGTGTACTAAATATGTTTGTAATGTTATATAATATCCACTGTATGTTATACACCTATTGAGATAATAAAAGAATAAAATATATCTTCGTCTTCTGTTTTATATTGATCGTTTTTTATTGATGTTGTATAATCTACTAACCTATCACTATCGAGCAGTACATGAAGAACGCCAAAGTCAACACAAAGCAGACATAAACAGGTCACTTCCGGGGTCACCGGGACTAGAGGTCAACATCCCGACACGAGCAGTCATGGTTAACTCCCCTTGTCTCTCGTGTACATTAGGCGCTAAAGGCGCCTCTTATATATCTTTGTTAATTCGCGCCTAAATGCTAAACAGATGGACCCTTGTATACTACTAATGTATATACTGTTATGAGCCGCGATAGCTCAGTGGTTAGTGAACAGGACTACAAAGGACAAGAAATCAGGTTC
Organism: Megaustenia siamemsis; assembly: GCA_032433765.1. NCBI lineage: Eukaryota > Metazoa > Mollusca > Gastropoda > Stylommatophora > Ariophantidae > Megaustenia > Megaustenia siamemsis. The sequence continues at coordinate 74,792,014 of JAVIAB010000108.1, forward strand.
GATCCTGATCGACGGCTTCCAGGTTCACCCAGCTTGTAATGGGTACCGGATGTTTTCTGGGAAAATAAAACGGCACGGGCGTAATACCGACCACATTACCCCAAAAATCATGTGCCGAAGGTCTGTAAAAAATTATGGTCACTAACACCACATCCTCTACACGCCGTCGCTGTGACGGGACTGTTTCATTTTTTTTAAATAAAAAATTAATATGTCACCTATGACCTATATATGTCAGCTATTGTCACCTTGACGGACGATTGATAACAAGCAATCTTGATAAGTCAGTAGTTCGATAATATATTAGTGTCTTATGCTGGATGCTGTTTTACTGGGGTGCTTCTATCGTGGCTGAATCTGCCGATGTTGAATAAACATTTCAGACTGCAGAATGAACAAGGTCTACTTGTGATGTCTGGCCTCATCTCCTTTCTCCTGCGCCTTTTGTCTTCTGATTTTGACATCAACGCTGCCTCGAATATTGCTGTGCCGTTTCTTTGTATTCTCCATGTGCTACGTTTTGATACAATATTTTCAATTTCTGTCACTGATTCACTCAAGGATCCCAGGAAACATCGTTATATCCCAGCACCGGTCTGCCCTTTGGTCTCCTTCCGTTACTAAGGTCACCATACAATATTTGTTTAGGAATACAGTTTTACTTTACATGACCCAGTCACCTCAGTTTCATTGGCCATCGTATTTTATATTTATCTTGTTTACTAAATAAATCGTTGGAGACCTCATCTCTGTGTCTTTATAGAAGAATGTTGAGAATATCATAGAGATCTGAAAAGACTAATCGAGAACGTTCTAAAAGAGCCCGAGAAATCCTTGAATACCTTATTCTGTAGCTACATGTAGGCGTCAGGTCATATTTATTAGTGACGTAACAGTAATCGTCTGGCTTGAAGCCTGACTGGACCACAAGTCCACAAATATAACCGCCTCACATTCAGGCACACCGATATATGGCTCTTAGCCAGAGGGCCAGGACTTGCGGTCTGGAGGATCAATATCCGACCATCTCGCTGCATTAAGTTTACGTACAGTCTCTTCTTAAGCTGCTATGGAATAATAAAACAGTTTGAAGAAAAAATGAGAGCAAGAAAAAAGGAAGAAAAGAAGAAAGGGGATAATAATAAGAAGAGGGACTGGTTAGACTCCAGGCAAGACGCAGCTCTTGAGATAGATTTCAAATCCCGGCTGCACTAGATGATGTTTTTATTTATGATTTCTCTCTGCGGCAACCACCCCTGGTCTCAGCAGCGAGTCCCGGCTTGAAATGTCAGTGACACATCCACAGAATCAAATACGAGTTCCTCCGAAGTTGAAGTTATCTGCCTGTACGGCGAGGGACTCCTGTGTACACTGTTGCCAGGCAAAAAAACGTACTAACACGCACAATTCAGTTCCTAGTCTCTAGGGACTTCGCCAGAGATGGCAGTAAAAAAATAAAATAAAAAAAGTAAAATTTGAATAATAATTACAATAACAGTAAGAAAAAGAAAGCAGATGAAAAAGAGGAATATTAAGTATTTTAAAAAATCATAAAAAGAACAATAAAAAGAATAATAAAATAATATATAATATAATAACAATACTAATAATATAATATTAAAAACAATTACAAAGAATAAGAAATAAGAATATTCAGAAAAAGTCGTTATATCATCCAATGGTAAAATCCAAGTGAGTATTAACAATAGATGTTACTAAGCAGAAAATGTAATTGGATGATCGACATCATGTCATTTAAAGAGGGCACTTCAATCTTGATGCCTGCCTCATCAAACTCTCTGTTATAAATGCTAAAGTTGACATCAACATACAACGGAAAGGAACATCTCATATCTTTGTGTGTGCATACTGTGTTAGTCACCCATAGTGACTCGGGCAGATGGTGCTCGTAAACCTGGGAAGGCAGACCATCTAATGGCAGAATCCCCCTACAGAAAAGACAATCTGCTGCCTTGCAGGAAGATTGGGGACAATCAAAGGCTAAGGAATGCAAACCTGAATAAAATGCTGGCTGAAATCGGATGCACTGGGCCACTGGCGCAGAACACAGTGCAACGTTTTAACGGGTTTTCAATCAGAGTGGATCTGGCAGACTCTAAATGTGTTGTTCAGTCTGTGGGGGCGGATCTACACACTTAACCTGATAGCTGACTTCATGTGGGAGTCTGGAATCCTACTCTGATTGAGTCCTGATCGCAGAGAGAGAGAGAGAGAGAGAGAGAGAGAACATACAACGAAGGAAACAAGTCTCCCCTTAAAACTGATATTGATGCTAAAGAAAAATATTGTTCGAGACGATAAGAGAAATGGATAAATGATTACATAAGGAAAAGATTACTGTTGAAGTACAGTCAGAAAAAGCTGATCAACAATAGGTTTAGACTAGTAACATTGTCACAGATTATTTAAATAGTTCCACGTGTTTATGTTGAGCACGTAAAAAAATTGTGTGTATGTGATAACTGAACTAAAAAAAATGGTTTCTCGTGTTGGCATAGCAAAGTTATAAATTTTTAAAAAGTCTAAATCTAATAATTGAAATGATAGTAATCAGTTTTCTCAAATTACTCACACGCTGGAATTGAGGAGATCGTACTCGGAACCTAATACATAAGACGTTTAGTGACAAACGTTAATTCATAAACAACAGATATAGACTCGAGATGCATCAAAGCTTGTCAAATCATTGGACATTTTGAGAATACCAGACCCAAGAGTCGACCACGAAAAAGATGGATCGATGGAATATCAGTAGCACTAGGAAACACAACAGCAGCAGAGACGAACAAAATAGCAAAAGACCGCAAATTATATCTCCCCTCGACGCTGAAAGTCAAATGAGGAAGGAAAGAGAAAGAAAAAGAAGTACTCTAAGCTGATGCCTTCCTTGTGTTAAGAACGAAAGATTGGAGCACTACTGGAGACTGTTTCAGCACATTGTTAGTAAGTTTTTATACAGAACAACATCATCAGGTTACAAATGTTTCTCTTTGAGTCCATGCCGGTGCGTACATAACCCCACCCTTCGTCACTTCCGCCTCGGCCACGTAGTTTCTTATACTATCAAAGTCCCGCGTTGATTTTATGTTTCCCATTCTTAAGTTTGAACTGTTTAGTTTACCCTGAAGAAGCGTTTTTGCCCGCAGCGTCGATATTATCTTCTGTGGCGTCCCTTTATACTGTAAATCTGTTGTTTTATTATTTCGTTTCCTTTTTAACAATTCTATTTATCCCTATTACCGCATTCAGAACAGTCGAACACATCGCTATGTTGTCTCATTTGTATGTTTCTTATGGTCATTACGTGTTCCCTGTAGAGACGACACTTGTGACGTGACAAAAACCATCACGATAAATGAGAACACGAGAGCTGCCCTTCTGGGAAATAAAAAGAACCAACCTGCAGGAATAGACTGAAGATGGGTTAGTTCCTGGACGAACTTTCAACAAAATTACATCGTGTCCTTACATTTTCTCCTTAGCCATTCATTTTTTTTTTGTTTTTCGTGTTCATTAAATGGAAATAGCATATCAGCTCCACTAATTGCTATCTTTATTTTCTCTTCGTTTGCCTTTTAAGATTTTTCTTGCTGATTATGTAGAGCCGATTTTAATGTCCGGAAGTGAATCATGGACAGTAGAAAAACAAATAAAAAGACGTTTGGAGGCCACATAAATAGGATTGGTGGAATATTATAAACATTGGGAAGCATAACAGTAGCAGAGGCCAACAGAAGAGCAAAAGACAGCAATATATAACACAACTGGATGCTAACAGGAAAATAAGGAATACAAGAAGAAAAAGAGAATGGGATTTCTTAGTAGAATATTGAGAGTTCCATAGACATCTAAAAATGAACTGACGAGGTATTTCTCTAAGAGGCCAACACAAAAAAGAGGTCTACCAAAATATAAAAGAAACAAAAAATTAATTTTTCGAGCTCATCGTGAAAACAGGAAAGTTGTTAACAACTGACAAACTACAGGGAAAGAGAGATCGCGAACAAAAAAAAATAAATAAATAATAGATAACTTGTGACTCGGTTAAGGAGTAACGACAGAATAGACACGATGCACTGAGGACAGAGAATTGTTAAAAGATAGGATAAAGATAGCCTAAGAAAGTCAATACGGCACATGATGATTCTTCATGCTGATCTTAAATTTATTGACCATATCCCGACAAAGCAGCCAATCGTCTGCACATATTGTGCCATCTTACATGACTATAACAGTGATTCTTCATTACACACATCCGTGACAATCTGTCAATACTATAACAGTGTTCCTTCCTTACACATATGTGTGATTTGTCTGTCAAGACTATAACGTGTTCCTTCTTTACACACATCCGTGACCATCTGTCATGACTATAACAGTGTTACTTCCTTACACACATCCGTGACCATCTGTCAAGACTATAACAGTGTTACTTCCTTACACACATCCGTGACCATCTGTCAAGGCTATAACAGTGTTACTTCCTTACACACATCCGTGACCATCTGTCAAGACTATAACAGTGTTACTTCCTTACACACATCCGTGACCATCTGTCAAGACTACAAAACAGTGTTACTTCCTTACACACATCCGTGACAATCTGTCAAGGCTATAACAGTGTTTCTTCCTTACACACATCCGTGACAATCTGTCAAGGCTATAACAGTGTTTGTTCCTTACACACATCCGTGACAATCTGTCAAGGCTATAACAGTGTTTGTTCCTTACACACATCCGTGACAATCTGTCAAGGCTATAACAGTGTTTGTTCCTTACATCCATAACATCTTACAAGACTAAAGCAGTGTTACTTCCTTACTCACATCCGTGACCTTCTTTTAAGACTTTAACAGTGTTCCTTTCTTACTCACATCTATGATCATCTTTCAAGACTTATAACAGTGTTTCTTCCTTACTCACATCGGTGACTATCTTACAAGACTATAACAGTGTTTCTTCCTTACTCACATCGGTGACTATCTTACAAGTCTATAACAGTGTTTCTTCCTTACTCACATCGGTGATCATCTTACAAGACTATAACAGTGTTTCTTCTTTACTCACATCCGTGACCATCTTACAAGACTATAACAGTGTTTCTTCCTTACTCACATCGGTGACCATCTTACAAGACTATAGCAGTGTTACTTCCTTACTCACATAGGTGACCATCTTACAAGACTATAACAGTGTTACTTCCTTACTCACATCTCTGACCATCTTACAAGACTATAACAGTGTTACTTCCTTACTCACATCTCTGACCATCTTACAAGACTATAACAGTTACTTCCTTACTCACATCTGTGACCATCTTACAAAGCTATAACAGTGTTACTTCCTTACTCACATCTGTGACCATCTTACAAGGCTATAACAGTGTTACTTCCATACTCACATCTGTGACCATCTTACAAGACTATAACAGTGTTACTTCCTTACTCACATCTGTGACCATCTTACAAGGCTATAACAGTGTTACTTCTTCACTCACATCTGTGACCATCTTACAGGACTATAACAGTGTTACTTCCTTACTCACATCTGTGACCATCTTACAAGACTATAACAGTGTTTCTTCCTTACTCACATCTGTGACCATCTTACAAGACTGTAACAGTGTTTCTTCCCTACATCTGTGACCATCTTACAAGACTATAATAGTGTTTCTTCCTTATATCTGTGACCATCTTACAAGATTGTAACAGTGTTACTTCCTTTCATCTATGACCATCTTACAAGAATATAACTGTGTTACTTCCTTTCATCTATGACCATCTTACAAGACTATAATAGTGTTACTTCTTTTCATTCGTGACATCTTACAAGACTTAAAGTGGATCTTCCTTACTCACATCTGTGACTATCCTTACACTAAGTCTTCAGTTTGGTCCATCGTTGTTTCCAATATTCTCACAAATATTGACCTTCTACATCAGTTCATTTGCTCAACAATTCAACAATAACAATGTCTGTTTTAATTACAGTTGTTGATGGTATCTGTGTACTCTGATATGTCTCCTGCAGAAAAACCCTAAATATACTTGGATAATGAAAAAAGAGCAAAGAAGACATGCTGTAATATTCGAACATAAAAACAAATACCCTTATAAACAGCATTCTGCAAAGAAAATTAAAATAATATGGCCACGTTAAGAGACAAAGCGGGCTGAAAATAACAATAATAGAAGGCATGGTTCCTGGTCGACGCATCAGGGGCAGACCAAGAAGAGGATGGTTTCAAGAAATCAAGGAGACCTTGAACATGACAACAGAGGAAGTGGGGCTGATATTTCTTTTCCCGATAGGCTCTGGTGAATGCAACGTTCTGCAAAGGTCTTGCGACCTGATGATGGTGTAGATCCGCTAGAAGACAATAGTCTTAAAGAAAACAATATATACAAGTGATCAATTCATTTAACTGTTTATTGGAACTCACCAGAAATCTGTGTAGTTGTGTCTAGATCTTCTTCGAGGACACAACCTTTCAACTGTGCAAGTCCTCACCTCACAATGTTTCTGAATTTTCTCTAAATTGCACCGATGAAGCCGTTTTAATTTGCCTCTCTTTTTCTGTTTTTTTTTTTTTTGTTTGATTAAAAAGACTCCGAGAACTTTCTTCATCTCTCAACCTACAGGTAAACACTTTAAGCCCATTACTAACGAAACGTTCCGAAAAAATGGTTTTGTTAAGAAAAAGCTGCACGAAGTACAACTACAGACAATTTCTGATAAATCTTCCATGCTAAAGTTATAAAGAGCTGCTGAAATAGTAAAACTATTTCCAAGTATCTGTGTGCTTAATATATTAATATAATTTATGATCGGAACCTAAACTTGGACTTCATGCTGTTTTAACATTTCATTTTATTAATATTTTTAATTAATGAATTTCCTGTAATATCTATTGACCTTTCGAGCCGTAACCGGCCCATAGGGCGTAGACCAAGATACACCTTCTCCTATATGAATTTTTGTTCTAGCAGTTTTCTTTTAAAGATATTTTATCAAATCTCGCCATCTGTCTCTGTTCTGTGCAAGCAGTTCTATCTCATTGAGGGAGCCGATTCCTGCTGCTCTTGCCTCTCTCATCAATGTTCTTCTCAGTGTCTCCCTGGGTCTTCCTCTTTTTCTTTTACCTGTTGTTTCCCATATGAGGGCTTGCTTTGCTATTCGATTATTATCTCTTCTCATCACATGTCCAACGTATGACCATCGTCTTTTCTTTATTACTGAAGATATTAGTGGTTGATTGGCGATTTCTCTAATTTCCTCGTTTGTTTTGAATTCGTTCCATTCTATACCAAGTATTTTCCTTAGACATTTATTTTCGAATGCGTTCAACTTTGTTTCTATATCTCTTGTTGTTTTCCAGCTTTCACACGCATACGTAAGGGTTGATAGTACATTTGATTTGAATAGCCTAAGTTTTGTGTTTGTGCTAATGAGTTTTGATTTCCACAACTTTTCAAGGCTTCTGAAAGACATTGCTGCTTTAGCCAGTCTGATTCTAATTTCTTTGCTCGTATCCCCTTCTCGATCAATGTGACTTCCAAGATAGATGAAGTGATCGATCTCTTCTACTGGTTTGTTTTCCATGTATATTTTGTCACTTGTTGGAATTAAACTTTTCATGACTTTAGTCTTTTCATGATTACCTGTAATATAGTACTTTGTTTTTTCTTTTTTTCATTTCACGTTCTATTATAGATCTATTACTTCTGATTATTCTAGAACATAGAATAGTCAAAGAAGACAGTGGTGCATACGTTATGACAACGAGTAGCATGACGATGGATGTGGTGGCAGTGACAAAGCTACTCATCTGGCTAGTGTCACAAGACTACAGCCATGCCTGCATACTAAGTCATTTGATGAGGATAATAAGAAAAGTGGAGGCGGACTCTGTACACAGGCAATGGGTAGAGTCACTACAGTGGTCAAACATACGTAGAGTCACTACAGAAGTCAAACATACGTAGAGTCACTACAGAAGTCAAACATACGTAGAGTCACTACAGAAGTCAAACATACGTATTCACCTTTATCTACGTCCCTGCACATACAGGGGAATGTAAGAGCGAGCAGGTTGGCTAGCTGTGCTGTTGTTGAAGACGGCCAACTAATGGATCGAGCGGACATCATCAATGCCCTCCGAGATGTTGGAAGGGCATAGGATTTCGACAACCAATACTCCACGTCACTTCTTCTAATGAAAGAGATGAGAGTTAAGATGGGCACAGCCAGAAACTTAGTGGCCGCGTAAGAAGACGAACCAACCAACACAAAACTGTTGTCGTCAGTCGCTGGACACTGCGGGACTTGCTGAGGAGGGGATCTGAGCACCTATGGACATATTCGGAGTGCAATGATGATGACCCATGAGGATTCATAGATTACAAAAAGGCATTTGATAGTTTAGACAGAAGAATGCTTTTTACGTTGCTGAGTCATTACGGAATCCCTATAAAGTTTATTAACCTGATAAAAACAATGTATGAAGGAACAAAATATAATGTGGTGCATGAAGGACAGCTTACAGAAGCATTTGAAATAAGAGCAGGAGTAAGGCAAGGATGCCTTCTGTCCCCAATTCTCTTTCTACTAGCCATAGATTGGATTATGAAAATAACTCAAAACAACATAAATGGGATCCAGTGGTCACTGACCAAACAACTTGATGATTTAGACTTTGCTGATGACATAGCTCTCCTATCACACAGACATCAACAGATGCAGGATAAAATGAGTATATTAGATGAGAGATCACAACAGCTAGGACTAAAGATTAATAGAGATAAGACCAACATTATGAGAATTAATAAGTTGGCAGTAACCAAATAAAACTAGGAGAAATACCTCTACTAGACGTACAATCTTACATATATCTGGGCAGTAATATAGATAAAGAGGGAGGAACAGAAAATGATACCAAAATAAGGATATCAAAAGCAAGAGGAGCTTTCATTGCACTGGGAATCATATGGAAATCCAAAGAAATTAGGTTAAATACAAAAATTAAAATTTTCTATTCAAATGTTAAGTCGGTCCTATTATATGACTGTGAAACATGGACAACAACAAAATTTACAATCAAAGAAGATACAGATTTTCATTAATGGATGCTTACGCAGAATAAAAGGATGGAATTGGCAGGACTAAATCACTAACATAGAATTATGGAAATGTACCAGACAAATACCAGTGGATAAAGAGATACAGCGAAGACGATGGCGATGGATAGGACACACACTACGGAAGCCAACTGAGAGTATAACACAACAGGCACTTTTCTGGAATCCCCAGGGAAAAAGACAAAGAGGAAGACCAAGGAATTCTTGGAGAAGACAGATCGAAGCAGAGATGAACATGATGGGGAAGACATGGAATGATCTTAAAAGAATTGCAAAAAACTGGAACGACTTGGAAAGTGTTTGTTGAAGACCTATGCTCCACTGGGAGCTAAAAGGTAGAAGAAGAAGAATGATGATGACCCGCAGCGCAAATAACTCAATAACTCAATAACTCAGTAACTCAATAACTCAGTAACTCAATAATTCAATAACTCAGTAACTCACTAGAACATGTATTTTAGTTATTCTTCATTTCGTTGTCCGTTTATGTTTTCACGTTTTGTGAAGAAGCCCAACCATAGACCGAAACGTCATGATTTTGTTTTGTTCTCTTTTGTAAAGCTATCACCATACTTTGCAGTATTGTACATTACACCACACCACTTTCTCCTTGCTTCCAGCTTTACCGCAGCACTGAAATTATTTGCCTGTTCCTTTTTCTACTTCTCTTCCTCAGTTGCCTTCCAGCGTCGATTGTCGATATATTTTGCCATATTTTGCTCATTTGTTCGCCTCTGCTGCTGTTATGTTTCCTAGTGCTTCTAATATATTCCGTCAATCCATCATTAGTCGACCCTTGGGTCCGGAGTTCTCGCAACGTTTATTGAGGGCTCGTTTCCTCAATCTTTGCCTGTTCCTTATCAATATAATTATGTTGTTTCATCTCGACCACGGTTATCTCTATGTATTCTATCTTGATGTATTGCTTTGAGCTATAAATAGGTATATTTATTTTACTAAGTGTTGGAGTGTTTGGGGGGGGGGCACTTCTTGTATTGTTACCTCCCACGTGTCTAAACTATCCAATCATTTTTATTTGAGCACTGACGACAACTCGTGGAGTAATTTGAATGACAACTGTCATGACAGATTACATAACTTTTACATTTCTATTTTAAACAAATGGTGGACATGTGTTGATAAAAGAGAACGAACGAATTTTAACTCTTTGATTTTCCAGTAACGCTCACACCAGAGCCTTTCGTTTGCCTTTCGCTTCGCAATAATAGGGAGCCGCGATAGCTCAGTGGTTAGTGAACTGGACTACCACGGACAAGGGGTAGGGTTCGATCCCAACCGACGGCTTCCGGGTTCACCCAGCCTTAAATGGGTACCGGATTTTTCTGGGAAAGTAAAGCAGCACGGGCGTAAGACTGACCACATTACCCCAAAATCATGTGCTGAAGGTCTGTAAAATATAGGGTCACTAACACCATATATCCCTATACGCCACTTGGCGTGACGGGGGTACTTTACTTTTACTTTTTCCCAATAACGCTCACACCGGAGCATTTCGTTTGCCTTTCGCTTCCCAATAACGCTCTCTCCGGCTCAAGCCGGAGTGTGTGCTTTTATAATTCTAGGTCCGATAAATCAGTTCAAACCAACAAAATAATCAGGAAGAGACAAAGTTATAAGAGGCTTTAATGTGGTATTTGTTCATCATGATACAGCAAAGAGGAAGACTTCAGGAAACACTGTCAAGAAAACTGATACGAGAAGCAAAAGTGGCATGCATAGACTCATTTGATGAGAATATAGATGGGTAGCTAACACAATTACGAGTAGCGTTGAAACTATTAACTCTTTCAGTACGTTTAGCCGCACAGCTCGGAACTCTCGATGTGATTTGTATAAACCATCATCTTACCAGATTCTTTTTGCATATCTTGTATCACCTTGGTATTGATGAAATATAATCTTTTGTTTAATTATCGAAGAATTCATATTTAATATGATAAGTATTAGATAAATTCATCATGCGAAGAGTGCAAAACAAAATCAGTCCAGAAATTAGCGATGAACAGTGTGGTTTTGTTGGAGGTAAAGGAACACGCAATGCCATATGAATCATAAGATCTTTGGTTGAAAGAGACATAGAGGTGAAAACAGATCTATGCTTATGTTTCATGGATTATACCAAAGTATTTGACAAAGTAAAGCACCAAGAAATAATTACAATTTTAGAAAGTATAAATGTAGACAGCAAAGATCTAAGAATAATAAAGAACATGTAATGGCAACAAACAGCGGCCATAAGAACTGGAAACCAATTGGGAATGTTTCAAAAAATAAAATAGGGTGTTAGACAAGGTTGAGTGCTATCACCAGATTTGTTTAATATGTATAGAGAGATTATTTTAAGATCCATAAGGGGCATTCCCGGAATAATAATTGAGGGACATAATATAAATAATCTAAGGTATTATGATGATACTGTCTTAATCGCTAAGAGTGAAAATGAGTTACAATGTAATGAAAACGTTCTGAAAGAGGACAAAGCAAAAAGAGAGATCATTTCAAATATTAGGAGGAAACAATCATCATTTTTTGGCCATGTAATGAGAAGGGAACAATTGGAATATATTGTAACAACTGGGAAAATTGAGGGACGAAGAGATAGAAGAAAGTAAAGAGAAAATATACCAGACAGCTTAAGAGAATGGCTTGGCAGAAGGTCAACAACGGAAATGATAAATAACTGTCGAGGTCAAAAATTGTGGAGAGACATGATCACCTATGCCAGCAGGCCCGGTACTTGCTGATGACTAGATAAATATAAACATGTAGATTAATATTTAAAATCATGAAAAATGTTGTCTCTGGAACCTCTACCGCTGGATTGATAACAACCTTCAGTACTGAAACGGTTATGATCCAGAAACCAAGATTATAAATGTGGCCCCAACACTTGCATGCATCCTGTTCTTTCTTTTCGATGTTTAACTGCCAGACGTTCTTTCACAGGTACAGTTGCACTCATATTGTCGTCCGTCTGTAGCCGTTAATATCTTGAAGTCACTGAGAAGAGAGCATATCAAGACATAGATCACGTGACAATTATAACAGAACAATTTATTAGTTCAATCAATGTTTACTCGCTTGGCCCCATGATGATCACAATCAATGTTTACTCGCTTGGCCCCATGATGATCACAATCAATGTTTACTCGCTTGGCCCCATGATGATCACAATCAATGTTTACTCGCTTGGCCCCATGATGATCACAATCAAAAGTTTACTCGCTTGGCCCCATGATGATCACAATCAAAGTTTACTCGCTTGGCCCCATGATGATCACAATCAAAGTTTACTCGCTTGGCCCCATGATGATCACAATCAATGTTTACTCGCTTGGCCCCATGATGAACACAATCAATGTTTACTGGCTTGGCCCCATGATGATCACAATCAATGTTTACTGGCTTGGCCCCATGGTGATCACAATCAATGGGTTGATTTTTTTATTAAAGATGGTTGATGATAATTCATTAATCAAATGTTCAACTTCCTCTTATGAACTTGTTTCTATCAGTTCTTCGAATTCATAATAACGTTTCTATATCTTGCAGTTTTGGGATGTAAACGAGTCTATCGTCGCAAGGAAGTGCCACACCCCTAACAGATCCCACAGTGCCATTCTATCTATACTTTTCTACTTTCTCTGTACCTCTTATAGACTGAGTTATAAGTAAATCACGCGTTAATATTTAATTATCTGATCTACAATAATTCTGCAACACTTCCAACTAGTAATCTCTAACTAACTCTTAATTATCTGATCTACATTAATTCTGCAACACTACCAACTAGTAATCTCTAACTAACTCTGACTTCCAGATTAATTAAACTCTATCACATAACTCTCATTGATTGTGTCTTGATTAACAAACTCTAGAATGATGAAAACGAATTTAATCTCCTGTGGGCATTATAATCATTAAAATCATCCAAATCATTCAACTTCCTCTCTCTCTCTCTCTCTCTCTCTCTCTCTCTCTCTCTCTCTGTGTCTATCTGTTTACACTCCGCTACTTGTAGTCTATGTCACATGTCCTAGTAAACCAATCAAAAGAGGCGCTTATGAGTTTCTGGTGTGCGCGTGCCTCCCAGATGGACTTTGTGAAAGGTTGTCAGGTTTTCCAATCGACATGGCCATTCCCCGGTCATTAGGCTTGAATCGTCTCTATATTCCCGTATTGCTATTCTAGATATCACGCGTTCGCCCCTTTGACCTCTAAGTGAACTATCAACCTTTGACCTCTGAGTGAACTCTCAACCTTTGACCTCTAAGTGAACTCTCAATCTTTGACCTCTAAGTCAGCTCTCAACCTTTGACCTCTAGTGAACTCTCAAACCTTTGACCTCTAGTGAACTCTCAACCTTTGACCTCTAAGTCAGCTCTCAACCTTTGACCTCTAAGTGAACTCTCAACCTTTGACCTCTAAGTGAACTCTCAACCTTCGACCTCTAAGTGAACTCTCAACTTTTGACCTCTAAGTGAACTCTCAACCTTTGACCTTTAAGTGAACTCTCAACCTTTGACGTCTACGTGAGCTCTCAACCTTTGACCTCTAAGTGAACTCTCAACCTTTGACCTCTGTGTGAACTCTCAACGTAACCTGTCAATATTATTCAGGAACTTAACTTGAACTATTTGATTGCTGACGAGTTATTCTCTTTATTTTCTCATCCCTTCTTTCTATCTGTCAATTTATCTCTCGTTCTATGTTTCTGTCCGCTTAGTCCTGTTAGTTATATGAAGATTATTACAACAATGGAGCATACTTTTACACATCTCCGATAGGACTAGCTACAACATCTACCTACTTTCAGGCAAAGGAGGAGAAGGAAGAAAAGGTCAGTAGAAAAATAAATTCGACGTTTTGTTGAGCAGCACACCTCCAAATTGTAAGGGCTGCACTCTACTGCAGTACTACTATCTACTAATTATTTTTTTTTTTTAAATAAGAACGCTAATTTTGAAAATGGCGAAGATAATAAAAAAAACTGCAACATTCTGAGCCTACACCATTCTAATCAATAATATCCATTCCTATCAATACAAGAAAGTACACATTTTCAGATAGGTCGGCTGCAGAGCTTCCTCCAAGGGGATTTAACCCAACGTCCGTTGATTGAGAAGCCAGAAAGGAACCCCTCTCCCTGCTCTTTCATTTGAAAAAAAAATGTCCAATTAACTCAGCATATTTTTATGTTATGTCTCTATCATTGATCTTTAATCCCGTCTTCTTTTCATATTTCCCTATTCGAACTGTCATCTGTGTAACAATTTGTCATTCTTCTTTGGCATCATGTGTTCGTAGCCTGCTGTTATTTTACTGTCTTGTCTAGGCGCTCACATTCAGCAACTAATAATGGGGGTTTTATTCTTAGATCATATCCTCGTTATGATCGTTGTTCTCTTCACTGTTTTGTTCTTTTTTTATGTCATTTTATATTTCTTTGTTTAATTCAATCATCGCCCATTTTAACAAAAACAAAGCAAAACAAAATTAATTTCTTCATTCTTTATTGTTTCATCTTGTATACGCTTCTGTTTATTTCTGATAAATTCATTTACTAATTTGAATAATTTTTTTGTTTGTTAAATAATTCCTTTTTTTTCACGTGTTTCCTGTTAGTTCATTCTTTAATTTCTTGCGTTCTGTTATTTGATTGATTTATATATTTCTCTTGTATAATTTATTATGATTATCGATTTATTAGGGACTCTTGTGTTGATTAATTCATTTGTGCCCTTTTTGTCGCTAATTCATTTATTACAAAGCTTTTTATTGACTCTTTCATTTCTGTCTTTTTTATATTAATTCATTAATTTGTCCTTTTTCTATTAACTAATTCATTTGTCCATTCTTTTATGTAACTTCTTTCATTTGCACCCACCTTTTTCTGTAAATTCTTTCCTTTATCTACATATTAATTCGTCGTCCTTAAACAAGTGTCCATTGTTTGTCTCACTTTATCATTGAAAGTATGCTTGTCTTCTTGTCTCAATTTCTTCCTGACTTATTGTTCTCATTCTGTGAATAGTTTGCCATCTGTACACCTCGTACCCAGTCTGTAACTCTTATATGTTGTCTCTTAATTTGTTATGTTCTAAATGTGTCGTTTTCTGTCGTAAAATCTGCAGTTCTTTTATTTGTGTCTGAGGCACTCTTATGTCATTAAATTTGCTCAATTTATTTATCGTTTTTCTTCTTCTTCTACCTCTTCTTCTTCCTCTATCAATTCATCATTTCAGCTAATTTCCATCTTCTGTTCTTTTTCTTCTTTTTAGTTGTATTCTTCGTCCTTCATCATTAGCCATCATCTGCTGCTATGCGTTTAGATGTTTAGATCAGCATGGGTCATGAACATGAGGATGTGTTTGAGGTCCTCACCGGTTCCCCATAACTTGTCATGAAGGGTTCCACCTGGGGGCATATTTGTGTTCTTAGGGTGTTGAGAGTGTTGCAGTCATGTAGGATATGCTCTGCAGTTTGTCTGGATGCTCCGTAGTATTCTTCATCCGTTCTTCTTTCTTTTCACCTCTCACTGTTTCCACTGTTTTTTTTCCTCCACCTATCTCTCATCTTCTTCCACTTCAACACTCGAGCCTTCAACGATCTCTCGACTACTCTTGTGTTGCTACATCCTACTGTTACCTAAATAGAACACGCGGAATCTACAGAAAAAGTATTCTCAACTTTTATTTCAATCCCCCTCTCTTGCCTTCAAAATGGCACGGCGTTAAAGCAATTACAAATGTAAATAAAACCAAAAAAAAAAACTATGCCAACACAGAAGAAGATAACGGGCTAAACATTAAGTCTGTCTGAACTAAAATAACATTTTAATGTATTTTATATTTACGATTTTTATTCCAATTGATACAAGTATATTAACTTGGTTAATCGTTAAAACAATTTAATTAACCCCCACCTGCTGTTTATTTACTTTTATTCCGGTGTTTATTTCACGATATCTTGAAATAGTTCTTCATTTGTGCTTCTGTTTGTAAACTGTTTATTCGTTCCCCTTTTTTTATTCTTCTTCTAACGCCTACTGATTATTTACGCTGAGCTGTGTGTATTCCATTTTGCGGGTCAGTACATCCTTCGCCAATTTATTTAATAGCAATGTGTATTGTATTTATTTGACAACAATTATAGTTTTGGTTATGGTTAGTCGAAGGCTCCTGTATCACTGCAAAAGATTTAAAATCCATAATTTGCTCAATCGTGCAAGTGCCAGTGGAATCATCCGAATTTAATAAAACTCATCTCATTGAAGGATTCAAACAAAGAAAGACAGCTGCAGTCTCTATCATAGCTGCTACAGCACACGCCAAAGACATAAGGCCAAGCGGCACCGGAAGTTGAAAGTAGCTGAACTGTCCTTCGTCTTACGATACCATCATTCATCGTCAGCAATCGGAATTTCGAAACACGATCCGGATGAAAAACACAGCTCACAGTGTTCACAGAGACTAAACTCAGTGGCTGCGGCAGCAAGCCGGACTTGGAATATGAGGAATGTGCATCAAGGAACACATTTTCAGACTGAGCCTCAACAGCTCTAGCCGCTTATCCGCAATATTGACCGGAAGTCAATATCAATTGATATTTAATAACAGCGTCTGTTTAACAACACCCCCCTTGTGGCTACCCTAGGCGAGGGAAGAAAAGAACAGATTAGTCAATTTTCTTTTCTTTAATATATTTCGATTATTTTGTTTTGCATGTTTCATTACTAGTTAGCTATGTAGGATTAGTTTTATTTACTTACATATCTGTGTGTGCGTGTTGTTTGTTTGTTCCTGCTGAAGGCCTATTGAGCCGAAACGTCGTTCAAATCTGTGTCGTCTACTAACAACGTAAATCTTTTACCATACCATTTTTTTTCTTTTTTTTCCTATTTGTCCCCAGAAAAGAACAGAGCTACTGTTGCCTGCCATGCATGTCGTAATAGACTAAATAAGGAAATTTGTAATCGTCACCTGTTCTGTCGACCAGGACGTGCACGGAGCGATATTGTCAACGAAATGTACAGATGCAATTTGGGAAATGCTGTGACAAATGGTGGGACGGATATGGGGAATTCATGTATGTAATTTAACTGGTCTCATGAATAGAATAGAATATAATAATGTCTTTTTGATAAATGTCTTATAATTAATAACTATTCGATAACATTTCCTTTAATTTTCTTCTTCTTCTTTCTCGTTGTTTGCTTGTAAGAAGTCGTTCATTGCGCTGTTTGACAGTTTATTTTCAAGCTGAGATTTTCGCACATTTCTGATCGACACTTTCGTTTCGTGTCCGTATTTTTGCTAACTTATTTAACATGTGTTCAATTACTTTGCTACGATGCATGTAGATCTGGAGTGTTATCTTGGTCAATTTTGATTTGCTAGTCCAGACAAGTGGAGCAATATTAAAACAGGTAAATGAATTTAAATATTTGGGAACTTTGTTAACCTCAGAAGATGTACAAAAGAGGTGAGATGCAGAATGGCTCAGGCAAAAGCAGCTTTCCAAAAAATTAGGAAAATACTATGCAATCCATTTTTGACAATAGAAACAAGAAAAACAGTTCTTAAATGTTACTTAGAGCCAGTCTTAACATATGGATGCGAGTCATGGACTATAGGACAACCGACAAGAAAATCACTGGAGTCTGTAGAAATGTGGTTTTACAGAAGAATGTTGAGAATACCATGGACAGCTAAGAAGAGTAATGAAGATGTTCTGAGAGAGGTCAAAGCAAAAAGAGAGCTAATTTTCAATGTTAGGAAGAGGCAATCATCATTTTTGGCCATGTAATGAGAAGAGAACAACTGGAATATATTGTAACAACTGGAAAAATTGAGGGACGAAGAGATAGAGGGAAGCAAAGAGAAAAAATACCAGACAGCTTAAGAGAATGGCTTGGCAGAAGGTCAACAACAGAAATGATAAATAGCTGCCGAGATCGAAAGTTGTGGAGAGACATGATCACCTACGCCACTAGGCCCGGTACTTGATGATGATGATGATGATGATGATGATGATGATGACGAGTCCAGATAAAAATCAGGTTAGTAGAGGTCACTGCCTGCTAATAACCCTTGCGCTTGGACTGAGTCCTTTATAATTTATTTAATAAATAATGTTTATCCGAGTGCTGATATGGAACACAAGCACACAGACTGTCAGTGAACTATTTATCAAACGCCGTGATAATCAAATTACGCGTACTGCTTTTAACCTGGGGCAGACAACTTAACTACATCACTAGATACCAAACTCTGCATATGACACACTATATTCTCGTGGGAGACTATAATACGAACCACAGGCGAGGTTTGTATTTTCCGAGTGCGTTTAATTAAGATTAATTAGTCCACGTACACGTGACAGTTTATAATTTGTGATTATTGCAAACGTTGAAATAACGTTGTTCCCCCACCCTGTTCGTAAATAATAAACCAGAGAAAGTCGTGGTAGAAAGGGTTTAACGACTTTCAGTACTGAATACGAAAGGTTGGGTTCGTTTTTTTTATCTCTCTCTTTTATGTTTCTCTCTCTCCCTCTCTCTCTGTTTGTCTCTCTCTCTCTATGTTTCTCTCTCTATATCTCTATCTTAGCATCCTCTTATATCTCTTCGGGTGTCGAGGGAGATACAAATTTCTTGTTCTTGCCTTTATTGCAACCTCATTCATTGTCCGTGGGTGTTGTTGTCGCATTTCTTGATGTCAATCCCTCTTACTCTAGGTCTGCCACCGACTCTTCTTCTGTTACGTCTTTTAATATATGCTTGGGCAGAAGGGCGTTAGTTCACGGGATTCTGGACTCATAACGACAACAACAACAACACTATATGTTTGGGCAGAAGGGCGTTAGTTCACGGGCTTCTGGACTCATAACAACAACAACCCTATATGTTTGGGCAGAAGTGCGTCAGTTCACGGGCTTCTGGACTCATAACAACAACAACAATAACACTATATGCTTGGGCAGAAGGGCGTTAGTTCACAGGCTTCTGGACTCATAACAACAACAACAACACTATATGTTTGGGCAGAAGGGCGTCAGTTCACAGGCTTCTGGACTCATAACAACAATAGCAACAACAACAACAACACAATATGTTTTGGCAGAAGGGCATCAGTTCACAGGCTTCAGGACTCATAACAACAACAACAACAACAACACTATATGTTTGGGCAGTAGGGCGTTAGTTCACGGACTTCTGGACTCATAACAACAACAGCAACAACACTATATGTTTGGGCAGAAGGCGTCGTCAGTTCATGGACTTCTGGACTCATAACAATAACAACAACAACAACACTATATGTTTGGGCAGAAGGGCATCAGTTCACGGGCTTCTGGACTCATAACAACAACGAAAACAACAAACACAACCACACTATATGTTTGGGCAGAAGGGCATTAGTTCACGGGATTCTGGAGTCATAACAACAACGACAACAACAAACACAACCACACTATATGTTTGGGCAGAAGGGCATTAGTTCACGGGATTCTGGACTCATAACAACAACGACAACAACAAACACAACCACACTATATGTTTGGGCAGAAGGGCATTAGTTCACGGGATTCTGGAATCATAACAATAGCAACAACAACCCTATATGTTTGGGCAGAAGGGCGTTAGTTCACGGGCTTCTGGACTTATAACAACAACACCACTATATGTTTGGGCAGAATGGCATCAGTTCACGGACTTCTGGACTCATAACAACAACAACAACAACACTATATCTTAGGGTAGAAGGGCGTTAGTTCACGGGCTTCTGGACTCATTACAACAGCAACAAACAACAAACACAACCACACTATATGTTTGGGCAGAAGGGCATCAGTTCACGGGCTTCTGAACTCATAACAATAGCAACAACAACACTATATGTTTGGGCAGATGTGCGTTAGTTCACGGGCTTCTGGACTTATTACAACAACAACAACACTATATGTTTGGGTAGAAGGGCATCAGTTCACGGGCTTCTGGACTCAAAGCAGCAACAACAACAACACAATATGTTTGCGCAGAATGTCATCAGTTCACGGGCTTCTGGACCCATAACAACAACAACAACAACAACACTATATGTTTGGGCAGATGGGCATCAGTTCACGGGCTTCTGGACTCATAACAACAACACTATATATTTGCGCAGAATGTCATCAGTTCACAGGCTTCTGGACTCATAACAACAACAACAACACTATATGTTTGGGCAGATGGGCATCAGTTCACGGGCTTCTGGACTCATAACATCAACACTATATGTTTGCGCAGAATGTCATCAGTTCACGGGCTTCTGGACTCATAACAACAACAACAATAACAACAACACTATATGTTTGGGCAGAAGGGCATCAGTTCACGGGCTTCTGGACTCATAACAACAACAACAATAACAACAACACTATATGTTTGGGCAGAAGGGTATCAGTTCACAGGCTTCTGGACTCATAACAACAACAACACTATATGTTTGGGCAGAAGGGCATCAGTTCACAGGCTTCTGGACTCATAACAACAACAACAACAACAACAATAACAACAACACTATATGTTTGGGCAGATGGGCATCAGTTCACGGGCTTCTGGACTCATAACAACAACACTATATGTTTGCGCAGAATGTCATCAGTTCACGGGCTTCTGGACTCATAACAACAACAACAATAACAACAACACTATATGTTTGGGCAGAAGGGCATCAGTTCACGGGCTTCTGGACTCATAACAACAACAACAACAACAATAACAACAACACTATATGTTTGGGCAGAAGGGTATCAGTTCACAGGCTTCTGGACTCATAACAACAACAACACTATATGTTTGGGCAGAAGGGCATCAGTTCACAGGCTTCTGGACTCATAACAACAACAACAACAACAACAATAACAACAACACTATATGTTTGGGCAGAAGGGCGTCAGTTCACAGGCTTCTGGACTCATAAAAACAACAACACTATATGTTTGAGCAGAAGGGTATCAGTTCACGGGCTTCTGGACTCATAACAACAACAAAACTATATGTTTGGGCAGAAGGGCATTAGTTCACGGGCTTCTGGACTCATAACAATAACAACAACAACAACAACAGCACTATATATTTGGGCAGAAGGGCATCAGTTCACGGGCTTCTGGACTCATAACAATAACAACAACAACAACACTATATGGTATTCAGAAGAGCGTCAGTTCACGGGGTTCTGGACCCATAACAACAACAACAACAACAGCAGAAACAACAACAATATATGTTATGTGTTGTATAGAATATCTTGACATTCTTTCCAGTCAAGTATACCATTTCAGTTGTTCTCTCTGTATGTAGTTTAGAATTGATTAAACGCTGAATATATCTTTAACTCTCTCTGTCTCTCTTTCACTTTCTCTCTTTTCTTGTAAAATTATTCCTTATTGTGCCTATTCTGATCACTCTTACACAGTGGGCTGGAAAGAACAATAATGGAAGGCATGGTTTCTGTGCAACGCATCAGGGGCTGACAAGAAAAAATTAGTTTCAAAACATCAAAGTGACTTTGAACGTGACAAAAGAAGTGGGAGATCTGGCTAGAGACAGAAATTCTTTCAGACAGGCTGTGGTGAATGTAACGTTCTGTGGGAGATCTGGCTAGAGACAGAGATTCTTTCAGACGGGCTATCGTGACTGCAACGTTCTGTGGGAGATCTGGCTAGAGACAGAGAATTTTTCAGACGAGCTGTGGTGAATGCAACGTTCTGTGGGAGATCTGGCTAGACATAGAGATTCTTTCAGACGGGCTATGGTGAATGCAACGTTTTGTGGGAAATCTGGCTAGAGACAGAGATTCTTTCTGACGGGCTGTGGTGAGTGCAACGTTCTGTGGGAAATCTGGCTAGAGGCAGAGTTTCTTTCAGTCGGGCTGTGGTGAATGCAACGTTCAGTGGGAGATCTGGCTAGAGACAGAGAATCTTTCAGACGGGCTGTGGTGAGTGCAACGTTCTGTGGGAGATCTGGCTAGAGACAGAGATTCTTTCAGACGAGCTGTGGTGAATGCAACGTTCTGTGGGAGATCTGGCTAGAGACAGAGATTCTTTCAGACGGGCTGTAATAAGTGCAACATAACTAGTCTGCCAAGACTATCACTATCTAGTACTAGTAGAATACCGGGCTACCACGGCACCCTCTCACCAGTACCAGTACAATAACTGAGCTCCCACTCCCTAGTACCTACACAACATCTGTGCTTCTACTCCCTTGTATCAGTTCAATCACTGGGCTACCACTCGCTATTACTAGTAAAATAACTAAGCTTCCACTACCTAGTACTATTACAATAACTGAGCTCCCACTCCCTAGTACCAGTACAATAACTTCGATACCACTCCCTAGTACCAGTACAATAACTGAGCTCCCACTTCCTAGTACCAGTACAATAACTGAGCCCCCACTCCCTAGTACCAGTACAATAATTGAGCTACTACTCCTAGAACCAGTACAATAACTGTGCTCCCACCCCCTAGTACCATACAATAACTGAGCTCCCACTCCCTAGTACCAGTACAATAACTGCGCTCCCACCCCTAGTACCATACAACAACTGAGCTCCCACTCCCTAGTACCAGTACAATAACTGAGCCCCTACTCCATAGTATCTACACAACATATGTGCTCCCACTCCCAAGTATCAGCTTAATAACTTGGCTACCACTCCCTAGTACAAATAAAATAACTGGGCTACCACTCCCTAGTAGTAGTACAATAATTTGCTACCACTCCCTAGTACTAGTACAATAACTGGGCTAACTCTCCCTAGTACAAGTACAATAACTTGGCTACCACTCCCTAGTACAAGTACAATAACTGGGCTACCACTCCCTAGTACTAGTACAATAACTTGGCTACCACTCCCTAGTACTAGTACAATAACTTGGCTACCACTCCCTAGTACAAGTACAATAACTTGGCTACCACTCCCTAGTACTAGTACAATAACTTGGCTACCACTCCCTAGTACAAGTACAATAAATGGGCTACCACTCCCTAGTACAATTACAATAACTGGGCTACCACTCCCTAGTACAAGTACAATAACTTGACTACCACTCCCTAGTACAAGTACAATAACTGGGCTACCACTCCCTAGTACAAGTACAATAACTGGGCTATGACTCCCTAATACAAGTACAATAACTTGGCTACCACTCCTTAGTACAAGTACAATAACTGGGTTACCACTCCCTAGTACAATTACAATAACTGGGCTACCACTCCCTAGTACAAGTACAATAACTGGGCTACCACTCCCTAGTACAAGTACAATAACTGGGCTACCACTCCCTAGTACAAGTACAATAACTGGTCTACCACTCCCTAGTACAAGTACAATAACTGGACTACCACTCCCTAGTACAAGTACAATAAGTTGGCTACAACTCCCTAGTACAAGTACAATAACTGGGCTACTACTCCCTAGTACAAGTACAATAACTGGGCTACCACTCCATAGTACCAGTACAGTAACTATGCTACCACTGACTCTCTCTCTAGTACCAGTACAGTAACTATGCTACCACTGACTCTCTCTCTAGTACCAGTACAATAACTATGCTACCACTGACTCTCTCTCTAGTACCAGTACAATAACTATGCTACCACAGCTCCACTAACTAATACGACTACAGTAACTATGCTACCACTGACTCTCTCTCTAGTACCAGTACAGTAACTATGCTACCACTGACTCTCTCTCTAGTACCAGTACAATAACTATGCTACCACTGACTCTCTCTCTAGTACCAGTACAATAACTATGCTACCACTGACTCTCTCTCTAGTACCAGTACAATAACAGGGTACCACAGCTCCGCTCCTTAGTACCAGTACAGTAAATATGCTACCACAGCTCCACTCCCTAGCACCAGTACAGTAACTATGCTACCACTGGCTCTCTCTCTAGTACCAGTACAATAACTATGCTACCACAGACTCTCTCTCCCTAGTACCAGTACAGTAACTATGCTACCACAGACTTTCTCTCCCTAGCACCAGTATAGTGACTAAGCTACCACATACTCTCTCTCCCTAGCACCAGTACATTAACTATGCTACCACTGACTCTCTCTCTCCCTAGCACCTGTGCAGTAAGTACGCCACCACTGACTCTCTCTCCCTAGTACCAGTACAGTAACTAAGCTACCACTGACTCTCCCTAGTACCAATACATTAACTATGCTACTACTGACTCTCTGTCCCTAGTACCAGTACAGTAACTAAGCTACCACTGACTCTCTCTCCATAGTACCAGTCCAGTAACGGGGCTACCACTGACACTCCCTAGTACTAGTACATTAACTATGCTACCACTGACTCTCTGTCCCTAGTACCAGTACAGTAACTAAGCTACCACTGACTCTCCCTAGTACCAGTACAGTAACTATGCAACCACAGACTCTCTCTCCCTAGTACCAGTCCAGTAACGGGGCTACCACAGCGTCCACTAGCTATTACCAATTCAATATTCGAGTATATTTTCAAAATCATATTTTCCATTATTTTTCCATTTTACGTATGCCTGTTTGTTGTACCTAACGAAGACATCAGGCCGACACATTGAGTCAAACATGTCTTTTTAAAAATAAAAAAACCTAGAATGCATACAATTTATTTGTAAACCTTTCTCTTCTCAAACACAAAATACCACGACTGGAATTGATGTCAAAATGACGTTATGTGACATTTACTTGACTACGGGAATATTGTGTTTGGCGTTCTCCGCATTTCCTTGAATATAGTCCTGGAAAGTGAGTTATCGATCTTCGATCTTTACAACAAATGGGAATTAATTTAGAAAGTCATTGCTATCGGACAATGAACCTAAAATGATGAACGATACAACAAATGGGGATTACGAAGAAGCTAATAGCTAAACAGAAGACGCAAGAAAGGTTGACAGTAGCAGTGATCTTTTTCTCAAGATTTAATCAAAATTATCATTCAAATATTAGTCGATCATTTATGCAACGAGGCACGGAGCTGGAACAGTGACTCATAGCTGATCGCTTCCTTGTGGCAGGATCGATGAAAAATAACCATCTAGACTCTACTCCACCTCGTTGCGGTACCTCTAGGAATATTCTAACTTATCTAGTCTGGCCAAGCGAGTAGGAATCGAAGAGGGAAAGCAACCCGATACTTAAAATGCCTTGCTAAAGTCGGATATGTTTGGCCGAAAGAAGCAAATATCAGTTTTACTGCAAACTACAACACAACGCATTCATGACTACTTATTGACCTTTTAATAAAAGTGCTGAAGACGAAAGATGTGCTCCTTTAGTCCTAGAGTGAATTAAAACACCTATGCAACAAGTTCTCGACAAGATAGCATTTGCCACAAACAACTTAAGACTGACAACAAATTGATTCCTTGTATGAAAATAAAAAAAAACGAAAACATTAGAGAATGGCGACCAAAGACATACATAGGCATAAGAGGCCAATAGCTAATTGTGAAAACGTAAAATAACGACATAATGAATAATAGTAAAAGTAGTAAAGAGCCCCGACCCACCAAGTGGCGTTCAGGGAATATGGTGTTAGTGACCATAAATTTTACAGCCCTTCAGCACATGATTTTTGGGGTAATGTGGTCGGTATTACGCCCGTGCCGCTTTACTTGCCCTGAAAAAAACCCGGTACCCATTTAAGGCTGGGTGAACCCGGAAGCCGTCGGTTGGGATCGAACCCTACCTCTTGTCCTTTGTAGTCCAGTTCACTAACCACTGAGCTATCGCGGCTCCAGACATTAAGAATGTCTAGCTTAAACAACAGGCAGTCGTCTACACATATTTTGATCATAGTGGTGAATACATTTCACGCAAATCAACATCTAAATATAATAGTGTCTTGGTTATCATTCATCGATCCAGCGTCTTGCCAAGAGACAAGCGTGTTACGTAATCCAGCTCATTACCTATCACATTATCACATTTGACAAGTCTCTCACTTATATGCTGGTGGCTAGACTTCTTCTTTTTTCTTCATCTTCCTCTTCATCTTCCTCTTTTCTCTTTTCACTGATACCTAAAATGTATCGTAGTTATATCATTTGTCGTTCTTAAGCTGCTCGAACTGTCTGAATTAGTGATTTTCCTTTGTTTTTACATGTCTCTATCACTGCATCTATCCATCTTATTCTGGGTCTTCCTCTTGGTCTTTTTCCATGCATTCTCGAGAAGAACGCCCTTGATGGTGATTGGTGAGGATTTGTTCTGACCAGGTGGCCAAACCATTTAAGTTGTTGTTGTTCTATATATTCTTGGCAGGGTTTTGTTCCTACCATTTATCTTCATCTTATTATTATTCGATAAATTGTTGCTATACCATCTAGACATTTAGACATTTAGACATTTAGACATTTAGACATATAGACATTTAGACATATAGACATTTAGACATTTAGACATATAGACATTTAGACCAGCAAGAATCACGAACAGGACGGTCCGTTTGAGGTGACAGGACTGATGCCGACCTAGATGTTCATGATTAGACACAATTATTATTGAGACTTTGTTATGGCTAAGATTAAACACAAAAGCCGACCCGTTTGTTGTAGCAAGGCAAAGTAACATCAACAACACTTATCCTTATTACTTGCTGGACAAAAGTGGTTCCTATCTCATGACTTCCTGAATTATTCTGTTTGTTTATCTGACTTAAAGTTATGAAGTATCTGAGTCCATCAGGTATAAACGTGTAAACTTTACACTTTATTCTTGATGAAAACTTATGTCACGATGGTGAAATTGAGTTCGTGTTTCATACATCTCTGGAGGATTCGTGTTTTGTGATTATTTTAGACTCTCTAATGTGGATCGTTGCATTTAAGTCAACTGGATGTTTCACCTAACGGATTTGCGCCGATGCTACGGAGTTCATGCACCTGACAGCGGTCCTTTATGACGAATCAGAGAGTGTGAATACAACCATCTCTCCTTGAAGTCGATGATATTGAGAGCTTTGCAATAAACGGCGATGGATTTATTTGGGGCCGATTACTTACAGCTCCGTAATATCGATTATTGTGCGAAGTCAATTGTAGGTTCTATTTTAAGTATTCTGCGCCGGTGCTAAGGTGTTCGTGCGTCCTAGCTGTGTTCTTTAGAGTGAATTAAATGTTTGGGTGCATCCATTCTTGACAATATTGTTTGTGATACGTCATAATGATGGAGGATCATATATCCCTAACCCGACGGTGCGCTCGAAATGAAGAGCGAGATGATAACGATTTCGATGATGTTCGTAAATGTGAAGCCCTGGTGCCACTCCCAGATCTTCATGCAATGTCAGGAGAGATGTCTACATTCAGGAGAGATGTCTACATTCAGGAGAGATGTCTACATTCAGGAGAGATGTCTACATTCAGGAGAGATGTCTACATTCAGGAGAGATGTCTACATTCAGGAGAGATGTCTACATTCAGGAGAGATGTCTACATTCAGGAGAGATGTCTACATTCAGGAGTGATGTCTACATTCAGGAGAGATGTCTACATTCAGGAGTGATGTCTACATTCAGGAGAGATGTCTACATTCAGGAGAGATGTCTACATTCAGGAGTGATGTCTACATTCAGGAGAGATGTCTACATTCAGGAGAGATGTCTACATTCAGGAGAGATGTCTACATTCAGGAGAGATGTCTACATTCAGGAGTGATGTCTACATTCAGGAGAGATGTCTACATTCAGGAGTGATGTCTACATTCAGGAGAGATGTCTACATTCAGGAGTGATGTCTACATTCAGGAGAGATGTCTACATTCAGGAGAGATGTCTACATTCAGGAGAGATGTCTACATTCAGGAGTGATGTCTACATTCAGGAGAGATGTCTACATTCAGGAGTGATGTCTACATTCAGGAGAGATGTCTACATTCAGGAGAGATATCTACATTCAGGAGAGATGTCTACATTCAGGAGAGATGTCTACATTCAGGAGAGATGTCTACATTCAGGAGAGATGTCTACATTCAGGAGAGATGTCTACATTCAGGAGAGATGTCTACATTCAGGAGAGATGTCCACATTCAGGAGAGATGTCTACATTCAGGAGAGCTACGAGAAGACGAGGGTAGACTTGTAAATCATGTTATCGTTCCACACAGTAGACTTTGCTTGAGAGGAGATATAAGCGCTTAAGGACAGTTGCTCGAGCTCCGATGAGGATAATCCGACGACTTGTGCAGCCGAAGCCAGTCCACTTGCTAATATTATCTTCCCATCTCTTTCTCAGCCTACGTTTTCTTCTACCTCCTTCCACAGCCCCTTGCAAAAGAAAACTGTATTTACGAGGTTAAATGATTAAGGTACATCGCCAAGCCATTTCATTTTGCATTTCTTCACAGCAGTAACAAATATCACCATATATTCCGATTGCTTGTTGTATCCTTTTGCGAACTTGTGTATTTGTGAAACGATCTAATTAGGGCGTACCAAGTTTGTTCGTTATGTTTCATCTCCATGGTTGTAATCAGAACTACATAATTTTAAAAAAAAGTTATTGAAGTGAGATAATAATAACACTATATTAACAAACACCCCGGCACTAACTGTTCAACTACAATAGGAGAAAAAAATGTTGACATATGTGGTCTACGTCAACTTGCCCTGTTTCTGATCAACCTCTATGACAGGACAGGAGCTCCTAAAAAACATTAGAAAGAAATAATCATCATTTTTCGGGAACATCAAGAGAAGATTTGAAATACTTGTTTACAACTGGCAAAAGACAATGAAAGAGAGATCACAGACGAAAAAGAGAGAAAATACTAGATAGTTTGTCATGGCAAGGAAAACAGTCAACAACGGAACTGATTCGATGCACGGTGGATAGAAGATTGTGGAGGGACATGATCGTCTACGCCAACCGGTATGACACATGATGATGATGATGATACTACTTTACAACGGTACAGCATGATATAATGCGTAAGTTTCGATCTCTAAATATAGACGGGCAGTATAAGGAAGGCCCCTAAATGTGAAAAGATAAGAACCGTTGGTTGGAATTAAACATCGAGTGTAGGCGTAGCTGTATGTTTTTGTCCTATTGCTTTGAAGCGATTGTTTAACCTTCCAACATAATAACTGTTGTGCTCTGTGAAGAGGCGCATCTTTGCAGTCTTACAGTTGTGCTTGTGAGTCGTCACGCTGAGCACAACTGATCTAAAGTTTGTAACTCCGATGATAATAAAACCTTAACACTAGCAAGTAATGCAACAGTTGTGAGTGCTTAATGAGGCAGAAGCATTAGCGAATGGACGATAGAATTATCTTTTTATTGAGTCTACACAGGGGTCGCTTAGACTCGGCAATAAATTGTAATCTTCTTCTTTTTCTACAGTATCTTCTTATTTTTTCCTCATTATCTTACTTTTTGTTTCTCACTACCATCTAATTGTCTCCCTTTTCGCACCTTCTTATTTCCCTTTCCACCGTCGATATTTTTTATTATTTTCCTCCCATGATCTTCATCTTATCCCTCATTACCCTTATTTTTGACTTCATTATCTTGTTTTATCTCACTATTTTCATCATTACTCTTCATTATCTTATTATTTTTCTACATAATTTTCATTGTTTTTTTTTTTTACATTATCTTCTTCTTTTTAACCTGTCATATCATCATTATCTTCCTTTCATTTATCCTCTAAGTTTCTCTCTCTTCCTTTTCTTACTTTCCTTCGTTGTGTCTTCGTCCGCTGCTTCTATTTTTCTTTATTTTCTTCATATTGTATGTTCATTTCCCTCTTATTTTATTCCTTCTCTTTTCTCTATACTTGGGAGTCATTTACTTGGCTGTTGTTGCAGCTGTTCTGCTGCCAATGAATCATCAAGCATTCACCTCAGCGCAAAGAAGAAAAACACACGCAGGGAACTGATTGTGCCAAAACAGAAAGGTTGATAAAAATAAGCAAGGCCAAAATCCCCTCCTTGGTTTGATTTTGTTGATATAGAAGACATAGTATTGAAGTACAAAGATATGGGGAAAAAAAAACCTGTGCATTAACGAGTAATGTGAAATAAAGGGAATATGAAAGAACTGTACAACAGCACAAAGAAATTAAGTGGAAAATACAAACAGATCAATGCCTTTATTAAAGATAAGAAAGGAAATCTGCTTAGTAATATAAGGGAACAAATGGAGAGATGGAAAGAGCACTTTGAAGAACTTTTGAACAGACCCGGCTCAAATAATACTCCAGATATACTACCAGCAAAAGAAGAGTTACACGTTAACTGTGGAAAACCAAGCAAAGAAGAAATAAGGAAAGCCATCAAGCTATTAAAAAATGGTAAAGCCACAGGACGAGATGAAATTCCTTCGGAAGCCATCAAAGCAGATATTAACACCTCTACCAAGATGTTATATAATCAACGAGATAAAATTTGGGAGAGGGAAGAAATTCCTAAAGACTGGAAAGAAGGTTATATGATCAAACTATAAAAGAAAGGAAGTTTACATGAGTGCACAAATTATAGGGGAATTATGCTACTATCAGTGGCAGGAAAAATATTAAGCAGAATCATTCTGGAGAGACTAAAAGTGGCCATAGAGAAACATTTGAGAGATGAACAAGCAGGTTTTAGCAAGAACAGATCATGTGCTGATCAAATAACTACTCTACGTATAATAGTTGAACAAAGTTTAGAACTAAAATCCCCACTTTATATTGGATTCATAGATTACGAAAAGGCATTTGATAGTTTAGACAGAAGAATGCTTTAGAAGTTGCTGAGTCATTACGGAATCCCCATAAAGTTTATTAACCTGATAAAAACAATGTATGAAGGAACAAAATGTAGTGTGGTGCATGAAGAGCAGCTTACAGAAGCATTTGAGATAAGAACAGGAGTAAGGCAGGGATGCCTTCTGTCTCCATTTCTCTTTCTACTGGCCATAGATTGGATTATGAAAATAACTCAAAACAACAGAAATGGGATCCAGTGGTCACTGACCAAACAACTTGATGATTTAGACTTTGCTGATGACATAGCTCTCCTATCACACAGCCATCAATAGATGCAGGATAAAATGAGCATACTTGATGGGAGACCACAACAGCTAGGACTGAAGATTAATAGAGATAAGACCAACATTATGAGAATTAATACAGTTGGCAATAACCAAATAAAACTAGGAGAAATACCTCTACTAGACGTACAATCTTACATATATCTGGGCAGTAATATAGATAAAGAGGGAGGAACAGAAAATTATACCAAAATAAGGATATCAAAAGCAAGAGGGGCTTTCAGTGCCCTGGGAAACACATGGAAAACAAAGAAATTAGGTTAAATACAAAAATAAAAATGTTCAACTCAAATGTTAAGTCGGTCCTATTATATGACTGTACAGACCTGGCTCAAATAATCCTCCAGATATACTACCAGCAGAAGAAGAATTACACGTTAACTGCGGAAAACCAAGCAAAGAAGAAATAATGAAAGCCATCAAACTATTAAAGGATGGTAAAGCCACAGGACCAGATGAAATTCCTTCGGAAGCCATCAAAGCAGATATTATCACCTCTATCAAGATGTTACATAATCTATTGGATAAAATTTGGGAGAGGGAAGAAATACCTAAAGACTGGAGAGAAGGTTATATGATCAAACTACCAAAGAAAGGAAGTTTACAAGAGTGCACAAATTATAGGGGAATTATGCTACTATCAGTGCCAGGAAAAATATTAGGCAGAATCATTCTGGAGAGACTAAAAGAGGCTATAGAGAAACACTTGAGAGATGAACAAGCAGGTTTTAGGAAGAACAGATCATGTGCTGATCAAATAACTACTCTACGTATAATAGTTGAACAAAGTTTAGAACTAAAATCCCCACTTTATATTGGATTCATAGATTACGAAAAGGCATTTGATAGTTTAGACAGAAGAATGCTTTGGAAGTTGCTGAGTCATTATGGAATCCCCATAAAGTTTATTAACCTGATAAAAACAATGTATGAAGGAACAAAATGTAGTGTGGTGCATGAAGGACAGCTTACAGAAGCATTTAAAAAAATAAGAACAGGAGTAAGGCAAGGATGCCTTCTGTCTCCATTTCTCTTTCTACTGGCCATAGATTGGATTATGAAAATAACTCAAAACAACAGAAATGGGATCCAGTGGTCACTGACCAAACAACTTGATGATTTAGACTTTGCTGATGACATAGCTCTCCTATCACACAGCCATCAATAGATGCAGGATAAAATGAGCATACTTGATGGGAGACCACAACAGCTAGGACTGAAGATTAATAGAGATAAGACCAACATTATGAGAATTAATACAGTTGGCAATAACCAAATAAAACTAGGAGAAATACCTCTACTAGACGTACAATCTTACATATATCTGGGCAGTAATATAGATAAAGAGGGAGGAACAGAAAATTATACCAAAATAAGGATATCAAAAGCAAGAGGGGCTTTCAGTGCCCTGGGAAACACATGGAAAAACAAAGAAATTAGGTTAAATACAAAAATAAAAATGTTCAACTCAAATGTTAAGTCGGTCCTATTATATGACTGTACAGACCTGGCTCAAATAATCCTCCAGATATACTACCAGCAGAAGAAGAATTACACGTTAACTGCGGAAAACCAAGCAAAGAAGAAATAATGAAAGCCATCAAACTATTAAAGGATGGTAAAGCCACAGGACCAGATGAAATTCCTTCGGAAGCCATCAAAGCAGATATTATCACCTCTATCAAGATGTTACATAATCTATTGGATAAAATTTGGGAGAGGGAAGAAATACCTAAAGACTGGAGAGAAGGTTATATGATCAAACTACCAAAGAAAGGAAGTTTACAGGAGTGCACAAATTATAGGGGAATTATGCTACTATCAGTGCCAGGAAAAATATTAGGCAGAATCATTCTGGAGAGACTAAAAGAGGCTATAGAGAAACACTTGAGAGATGAACAAGCAGGTTTTAGGAAGAACAGATCATGTGCTGATCAAATAACTACTCTACGTATAATAGTTGAACAAAGTTTAGAACTAAAATCCCCACTTTATATTGGATTCATAGATTACGAAAAGGCATTTGATAGTTTAGACAGAAGAATGCTTTGGAAGTTGCTGAGTCATTATGGAATCCCCATAAAGTTTATTAACCTGATAAAAACAATGTATGAAGGAACAAAATGTAGTGTGGTGCATGAAGGACAGCTTACAGAAGCATTTAAAAAAAATAAGAACAGGAGTAAGGCAAGGATGCCTTCTGTCTCCATTTCTCTTTCTACTGGCCATAGATTGGATTATGAAAATAACTCAAAACAACAGAAATGGGATCCAGTGGTCACTGACCAAACAACTTGATGATTTAGACTTTGCTGATGACATAGCTCTCCTATCACACAGCCACCAACAGATGCAAGATAAAATGAGTATATTAGATGAGAGATCACAACAGCTAGGACTAAAGATTAATAGAGATAAGACCAACATTATGAGAATTAATGCAGTTGGCAATAACCAAATAAAACTAGGAGAAATACCTCTACTAGACGTACAATCTTATATATATCTGGGCAGTAATATAGATAAAGAGGGAGGAACAGAAAACGATACCAAAATAAGGATATCAAAAGCAAGAGGAGCTTTCATTGCACTGGGAAACATATGGAAATCCAAAGAAATTAGGCTAAATACAAAAATACAAATTTTCAACTCCAATGTTAAGTCGGTTCTATTATATGGCTGTGAAACATGGAGAATAACAAAATTGACAATCACGAAGGTACAGACTTTCATTAATGGATGCTTGCGCAGAATAAAGGGATGGAAATGGCAGGACAAAGTCACAAACGTGGAATTATGGAAATGTACCGGTCAAATACCAGTGGATAAAGAAATACAGCGAAGACGATGGCGATGGATAGGACACACACTACGGAAACCAACTGAGAGTATTACACAACAGGCCCTTTTTTGGAATCCCCAGGGGAAAAGACAAAGAGGAAGACCAAGGAATTCTTGGAGAAGACAGATTGAAGCAGAGATGAAGATGATGGGGAAGACATGGAATGATCTTAAAAGAATTGCAAAAAACAGAACGACTTGGAAAGTGTTTGTTGAAGACCTATGCTCCACTGGGAGCTAAAAAGGTAGAAGAAGAAGATTATATGGCTGTGAAACATGGAAAACAACAAAATTGACAATCACGAAGATACAGACTTTCATTAATGGATGCTTACGCAGAATAAAAGGATGGAAATGACAGGACTAAATCACTAACATAGAATTATGGAAATGTACCAGTCAAATACCTGTGGATAAAGAGATACAGCGAAGACGATGGCGATGGATAGGACACACACTACGGAAGCCAACTGAGAGTATTACACAACAGGCCCTTTTTTGGAATCCCCAGGGGGAAAAGACAACGAGGAAGACCAAGGAATTCTTGGAGAAGACAGATAGAAGCAGAGATGAAGATGATGGGTAAGACATGGAATGATCTTAAAAGAATGGCAAAAAACAGAACGACTTGGAAAATGTTTTTTGAAGACCTATGCTCCACTGGAGCTAAAAGGTAGAAGAAGAGAACATTCGTAAATGGGTGAAATTGAGCAAGAAACGTTAACAACAATGAGCGAAAGAAATGTCTTCTTGTTGGGTTTGAACCGTGGTCTCATGCATGTCAAAGGTCATGAAGTCAACATTGTAACCTTTGACATTGATGTGTCCAAACTGATGCAGTAAAAAAAAAAAAAAAAAAAAAAAAAGTAAATTACCACCGCCCGCCAATTGGCGCATAGGGAATATGGTGTTACTGACCATACATTTTACAGACCTTCGGCACACGATTTTTAGGGTAATGTGGTCGGTATTACGACCGTCCACTTTATTTTCCAAGCAAAAAATCCGGACCCATTAAAGGCTGGGTGACCCGGAAGCCGTCGGTTGGGATCGAACCCTATCTCTTTACCTTTGTAATCCAGTTCACTAAACACTGAGCTATCGCGGCTCCCAAATTGATGCGGTAGGGTGGTAGGGTGGTAGGGTGGTAGG
Organism: Megaustenia siamemsis; assembly: GCA_032433765.1. Taxonomy (NCBI): domain Eukaryota; kingdom Metazoa; phylum Mollusca; class Gastropoda; order Stylommatophora; family Ariophantidae; genus Megaustenia; species Megaustenia siamemsis. Next base: position 74,827,280 of record JAVIAB010000108.1, read on the forward strand.
GTGGTAGGGTGGTAGGGTGGTATTAATCAGAAGGAAATTGAAGAGCCGTTGAGGCAGCTGAGTTGGAGTCGGAAGCAAGTTGAAGTAGATTTGAAATATGCGAGTTGGAATCGAAATATAATTGAGGAAGATTTGAACTATTTGAGTTGGAATCGAAATATAATTGATGAAGATTTGAACTATTTGAGTTGGAATCGAAATATAATTGATGAAGGTTTGAAATATGCGAGTTGGAATCGAAATATAATTGAGGAAGATTTGAACTATTTGAGTTGGAATCGAAATATAATTGATGAAGATTTGAACTTTTTGAGTTGGAATCGAAATATAATTGATGAAGATTTGAACTATTTGAGTTGGAATCGAAATATAATTGATGAAGGTTTGAAATATGTGAGTTGGAATCGAAATATAATTGAGGAAGATTTGAACTATTTGAGTTGGAATCGAAATATAATTGAGGAAGATTTGAACTATTTGAGTTGGAATCGAAATATAATTGATGAAGGTTTGAACTATTTGAGTTGGAATCGAAATATAATTGAGGAAGATTTGAACTATTTGAGTTGGAATCGAAATATAATTGATGAAGGTTTGAAATATGTGAGTTGGAATCGAAATATAATTGAGGAAGATTTGAACTATTTGAGTTGGAATCGAAATATAATTGAGGAAGATTTGAACTATTTGAGTTGGAATCGAAATATAATTGATGAAGGTTTGAACTATTTGAGTTGGAATCGAAATATAATTGAGGAAGATTTGAACTATTTGAGTTGGAATCGAAATATAATTGAGGAAGATTTGAACTATTTGAGTTGGAATCGAAATATAATTGAGGAAGATTTGAACTATTTGAGTTGGAATCGAAATATAATTGATGAAGATTTGAACTACTTGAGTTGGAATCGAAATATAATTGATGAAGGTTTGAAATATGTGAGTTGGAATCGAAATATAATTGAGGAAGATTTGAACTATTTGAGTTGGAATCGAAATATAATTGAGGAAGATTTGAACTATTTGAGTTGGAATCGAAATATAATTGATGAAGGTTTGAACTATTTGAGTTGGAATCGAAATATAATTGAGGAAGATTTGAACTATTTGAGTTGGAATCGAAATATAATTGATGAAGGTTTGAAATATGTGAGTTGGAATCGAAATATAATTGAGGAAGATTTGAACTATTTGAGTTGGAATCGAAATATAATTGAGGAAGATTTGAACTATTTGAGTTGGAATCGAAATATAATTGAGGAAGATTTGAACTATTTGAGTTGGAATCGAAATATAATTGATGAAGATTTGAACTATTTGAGTTGGAATCGAAATATAATTGATGAAGGTTTGAAATATGTGAGTTGGAATCGAAATATAATTGAGGAAGATTTGAACTATTTGAGTTGGAATCGAAATATAATTGAGGAAGATTTGAACTATTTGAGTTGGAATCGAAATATAATTGATGAAGGTTTGAACTATTTGAGTTGGAATCGAAATATAATTGAGGAAGATTTGAACTATTTGAGTTGGAATCGAAATATAATTGATGAAGGTTTGAAATATGTGAGTTGGAATCGAAATATAATTGAGGAAGATTTGAACTATTTGAGTTGGAATCGAAATATAATTGAGGAAGATTTGAACTATTTGAGTTGGAATCGAAATATAATTGAGGAAGATTTGAACTATTTGAGTTGGAATCGAAATATAATTGAGGAAGATTTGAACTATTTGAGTTGGAATCGAAATATAATTGATGAAGATTTGAACTATTTGAGTTGGAATCGAAATATAATTGATGAAGGTTTGAAATATGTGAGTTGGAATCGAAATATAATTGAGGAAGATTTGAACTATTTGAGTTGGAATCGAAATATAATTGAGGAAGATTTGAACTATTTGAGTTGGAATCGAAATATAATTGATGAAGGTTTGAATTATTTGAGTTGGAATCGAAATATAATTGAGGAAGATTTGAACTATTTGAGTTGGAATCGAAATATAATTGAGGAAGATTTGAACTATTTGAGTTGGAATCGAAATATAATTGAGGAAGATTTGAACTTTTTGAGTTGGAATCGAAATATAATTGAGGAAGATTTGAACTATTTGAGTTGGAATCGAAATATAATTGAGGAAGATTTGAACTATTTGAGTTGGAATCGAAATATAATTGATGAAGATTTGAACTATTTGAGTTGGAATCGAAATATAATTGATGAAGGTTTGAAATATGTGAGTTGGAATCGAAATATAATTGAGGAAGATTTGAACTATTTGAGTTGGAATCGAAATATAATTGAGGAAGATTTGAACTATTTGAGTTGGAATCGAAATATAATTGATGAAGGTTTGAACTATTTGAGTTGGAATCGAAATATAATTGAGGAAGATTTGAACTATTTGAGTTGGAATCGAAATATAATTGAGGAAGATTTGAACTATTTGAGTTGGAATCGAAATATAATTGAGGAAGATTTGAACTTTTTGAGTTGGAATCGAAATATAATTGAGGAAGATTTGAACTATTTGAGTTGGAATCGAAATATAATTGAGGAAGATTTGAACTATTTGAGTTGGAATCGAAATATAATTGATGAAGATTTGAACTATTTGAGTTGGAATCGAAACATAATTGATGAAGGTTTGAAATATGTGAGTTGGAATCGAAATATAATTGAGGAAGATTTGAACTATTTGAGTTGGAATCGAAATATAATTGAGGAAGATTTGAACTATTTGAGTTGGAATCGAAATATAATTGATGAAGGTTTGAACTATTTGAGTTGGAATCGAAATATAATTGAGGAAGATTTGAACTATTTGAGTTGGAATCGAAATATAATTGATGAAGGTTTGAAATATGTGAGTTGGAATCGAAATATAATTGAGGAAGATTTGAACTATTTGAGTTGGAATCGAAATATAATTGAGGAAGATTTGAACTATTTGAGTTGGAATCGAAATATAATTGATGAAGGTTTGAAATATGTGAGTTGGAATCGAAATATAATTGAGGAAGATTTGAACTATTTGAGTTGGAATCGAAATATAATTGAGGAAGATTTGAACTATTTGAGTTGGAATCGAAATATAATTGATGAAGATTTGAACTATTTGAGTTGGAATCGAAATATAATTGAGGAAGATTTGAACTATTTGAGTTGGAATCGAAATATAATTGAGGAAGATTTGAACTATTTGAGTTGGAATCGAAATATAATTGAGGAAGATTTGAACTATTTGAGTTGGAATTGAAATATATTTGAGGAAGATTTGAACTTTTTGAGTTGGAATCGAAATATAATTGATGAAGATTTGAACTATTTGAGTTGGAATCGAAATATAATTGATGAAGGTTTGAAATATGTGAGTTGGAATCGAAATATAATTGAGGAAGATTTGAACTATTTGAGTTGGAATCGAAATATAATTGAGGAAGATTTGAACTATTTGAGTTGGAATCGAAATATAATTGATGAAGGTTTGAACTATTTGAGTTGGAATCGAAATATAATTGAGGAAGATTTGAACTATTTGAGTTGGAATCGAAATATAATTGATGAAGGTTTGAAATATGTGAGTTGGAATCGAAATATAATTGAGGAAGGTTTGAACTTTTTGAGTTGGAATCGAAATATAATTGAGGAAGATTTGAACTATTTGAGTTGGAATCGAAATATAATTGAGGAAGATTTGAACTATTTGAGTTGGAATCGAAATATAATTGAGGAAGGTTTGAACTATTTGAGTTGGAATCGAAATATAATTGATGAAGATTTGAAATATTTGAGTTGGAATCGAAACATAATTGATGAAGGTTTGAAATATGTGAGTTGGAATCGAAATATAATTGAGGAAGATTTGAACTATTTGAGTTGGAATCGAAATATAATTGAGGAAGATTTGAACTATTTGAGTTGGAATCGAAATATAATTGATGAAGGTTTGAACTATTTGAGTTGGAATCGAAATATAATTGAGGAAGATTTGAACTATTTGAGTTGGAATCGAAATATAATTGATGAAGGTTTGAAATATGTGAGTTGGAATCGAAATATAATTGAGGAAGATTTGAACTATTTGAGTTGGAATCGAAATATAATTGAGGAAGATTTGAACTATTTGAGTTGGAATCGAAATATAATTGATGAAGGTTTGAAATATGTGAGTTGGAATCGAAATATAATTGAGGAAGATTTGAACTATTTGAGTTGGAATCGAAATATAATTGAGGAAGATTTGAACTATTTGAGTTGGAATCGAAATATAATTGATGAAGATTTGAACTATTTGAGTTGGAATCGAAATATAATTGAGGAAGATTTGAACTATTTGAGTTGGAATCGAAATATAATTGATGAAGATTTGAACTATTTGAGTTGGAATCGAAATATAATTGATGAAGGTTTGAAATATGTGAGTTGGAATCGAAATATAATTGAGGAAGATTTGAACTATTTGAGTTGGAATCGAAATATAATTGAGGAAGATTTGAACTATTTGAGTTGGAATCGAAATATAATTGATGAAGGTTTGAACTATTTGAGTTGGAATCGAAATATAATTGAGGAAGATTTGAACTATTTGAGTTGGAATCGAAATATAATTGATGAAGGTTTGAACTATTTGAGTTGGAATCGAAATATAATTGAGGAAGATTTGAACTATTTGAGTTGGAATCGAAATATAATTGATGAAGGTTTGAAATATGTGAGTTGGAATCGAAATATAATTGAGGAAGATTTGAACTATTTGAGTTGGAATCGAAATATAATTGAGGAAGATTTGAACTATTTGAGTTGGAATCGAAATATAATTGAGGAAGATTTGAACTATTTGAGTTGGAATCGAAATATAATTGATGAAGGTTTGAACTATTTGAGTTGGAATCGAAATATAATTGATGAAGGTTTGAACTATTTGAGTTGGAATCGAAATATAATTGAGGAAGGTTTGAACTATGTGAGTTGGAATCGAAATATAATTGATGAAGGTTTGCACTATTTGAGTTGGAATCGAAATATAATTGAGGAAGGTTTGAACTATTTGAGTTGGAATCGAAATATAATTGATGAAGGTTTGAACTATTTGAGTTGGAATCGAAATATAATTGATGAAGGTTTGAACTATTTGAGTTGGAATCGAAATATAATTGATGAAGGTTTGAAATATGTGAGTTGGAATCGAAATATAATTGAGGAAGATTTGAACTTTTTGAGTTGGAATCGAAATATAATTGAGGAAGTTTTGAACTATTTGAGTTGGAATCGAAATATAATTGAGGAAGATTTGAACTATTTGAGTTGGAATCGAAATATAATTGAGGAAGATTTGAACTATTTGAGTTGGAATCGAAATATAATTGATGAAGATTTGAACTATTTGAGTTGGAATCGAAACATAATTGATGAAGGTTTGAAATATGTGAGTTGGAATCGAAATATAATTGAGGAAGATTTGAACTATTTGAGTTGGAATCGAAATATAATTGAGGAAGATTTAAACTATTTGAGTTGGAATCGAAATATAATTGATGAAGGTTTGAACTATTTGAGTTGGAATCGAAATATAATTGATGAAGGTTTGAAATATTTGAGTTGGAATCGAAATATAATTGATGAAGGTTTGAAATATGTGAGTTGGAATCGAAATATAATTGAGGAAGATTTGAACTATTTGAGTTGGAATCGAAATATAATTGAGGAAGATTTGAACTATTTGAGTTGGAATCGAAATATAATTGATGAAGGTTTGAAATATGTGAGTTGGAATCGAAATATAATTGAGGAAGATTTGAACTATTTGAGTTGGAATCGAAATATAATTGAGGAAGATTTGAACTATTTGAGTTGGAATCGAAATATAATTGATGAAGATTTGAACTATTTGAGTTGGAATCGAAATATAATTGAGGAAGATTTGAACTATTTGAGTTGGAATCGAAATATAATTGATGAAGATTTGAACTATTTGAGTTGGAATCGAAATATAATTGATGAAGGTTTGAAATATGTGAGTTGGAATCGAAATATAATTGAGGAAGATTTGAACTATTTGAGTTGGAATCGAAATATAATTGAGGAAGATTTGAACTATTTGAGTTGGAATCGAAATATAATTGAGGAAGATTTGAACTATTTGAGTTGGAATCGAAATATAATTGAGGAAGATTTGAACTATTTGAGTTGGAATCGAAATATAATTGATGAAGATTTGAACTATTTGAGTTGGAATCGAAATATAATTGATGAAGGTTTGAAATATGTGAGTTGGAATCGAAATATAATTGAGGAAGATTTGAACTATTTGAGTTGGAATCGAAATATAATTGAGGAAGATTTGAACTATTTGAGTTGGAATCGAAATATAATTGATGAAGGTTTGAACTATTTGAGTTGGAATCGAAATATAATTGAGGAAGATTTGAACTATTTGAGTTGGAATCGAAATATAATTGAGGAAGATTTGAACTATTTGAGTTGGAATCGAAATATAATTGATGAAGGTTTGAACTATTTGAGTTGGAATCGAAATATAATTGAGGAAGATTTGAACTATTTGAGTTGGAATCGAAATATAATTGATGAAGGTTTGAAATATGTGAGTTGGAATCGAAATATAATTGAGGAAGATTTGAACTATTTGAGTTGGAATCGAAATATAATTGAGGAAGATTTGAACTATTTGAGTTGGAATCGAAATATAATTGAGGAAGATTTGAACTATTTGAGTTGGAATCGAAATATAATTGAGGAAGATTTGAACTATTTGAGTTGGAATCGAAATATAATTGATGAAGATTTGAACTATTTGAGTTGGAATCGAAATATAATTGATGAAGGTTTGAAATATGTGAGTTGGAATCGAAATATAATTGAGGAAGATTTGAACTATTTGAGTTGGAATCGAAATATAATTGAGGAAGATTTGAACTATTTGAGTTGGAATCGAAATATAATTGATGAAGGTTTGAACTATTTGAGTTGGAATCGAAATATAATTGAGGAAGATTTGAACTATTTGAGTTGGAATCGAAATATAATTGATGAAGGTTTGAAATATGTGAGTTGGAATCGAAATATAATTGAGGAAGATTTGAACTTTTTGAGTTGGAATCGAAATATAATTGAGGAAGATTTGAACTATTTGAGTTGGAATCGAAATATAATTGAGGAAGATTTGAACTATTTGAGTTGGAATCGAAATATAATTGAGGAAGATTTGAACTATTTGAGTTGGAATCGAAATATAATTGATGAAGATTTGAACTATTTGAGTTGGAATCGAAATATAATTGATGAAGGTTTGAAATATGTGAGTTGGAATCGAAATATAATTGAGGAAGATTTGAACTATTTGAGTTGGAATCGAAATATAATTGAGGAAGATTTGAACTATTTGAGTTGGAATCGAAATATAATTGATGAAGGTTTGAACTATTTGAGTTGGAATCGAAATATAATTGAGGAAGATTTGAACTATTTGAGTTGGAATCGAAATATAATTGATGAAGGTTTGAAATATGTGAGTTGGAATCGAAATATAATTGAGGAAGATTTGAACTATTTGAGTTGGAATCGAAATATAATTGAGGAAGATTTGAACTATTTGAGTTGGAATCGAAATATAATTGATGAAGGTTTGAAATATGTGAGTTGGAATCGAAATATAATTGAGGAAGATTTGAACTATTTGAGTTGGAATCGAAATATAATTGAGGAAGATTTGAACTATTTGAGTTGGAATCGAAATATAATTGATGAAGATTTGAACTATTTGAGTTGGAATCGAAATATAATTGAGGAAGATTTGAACTATTTGAGTTGGAATCGAAATATAATTGATGAAGATTTGAACTATTTGAGTTGGAATCGAAATATAATTGAGGAAGATTTGAACTATTTGAGTTGGAATCGAAATATAATTGAGGAAGATTTGAACTATTTGAGTTGGAATCGAAATATAATTGATGAAGATTTGAACTATTTGAGTTGGAATCGAAATATAATTGATGAAGGTTTGAAATATGTGAGTTGGAATCGAAATATAATTGAGGAAGATTTGAACTATTTGAGTTGGAATCGAAATATAATTGAGGAAGATTTGAACTATTTGAGTTGGAATCGAAATATAATTGATGAAGGTTTGAACTATTTGAGTTGGAATCGAAATATAATTGAGGAAGATTTGAACTATTTGAGTTGGAATCGAAATATAATTGATGAAGGTTTGAAATATGTGAGTTGGAATCGAAATATAATTGAGGAAGATTTGAACTTTTTGAGTTGGAATCGAAATATAATTGAGGAAGATTTGAACTATTTGAGTTGGAATCGAAATATAATTGAGGAAGATTTGAACTATTTGAGTTGGAATCGAAATATAATTGATGAAGGTTTGAAATATTTGAGTTGGAATCGAAATATAATTGAGGAAGATTTGAACTATTTGAGTTGGAATCGAAATATAATTGAGGAAGATTTGAACTATTTGAGTTGGAATCGAAATATAATTGATGAAGATTTGAACTATTTGAGTTGGAATCGAAATATAATTGAGGAAGATTTGAACTATTTGAGTTGGAATCGAAATATAATTGAGGAAGATTTGAACTATTTGAGTTGGAATCGAAATATAATTGAGGAAGATTTGAACTATTTGAGTTGGAATCGAAATATATTTGAGGAAGATTTGAACTATTTGAGTTGGAATCGAAATATAATTGATGAAGATTTGAACTATTTGAGTTGGAATCGAAATATAATTGATGAAGGTTTGAAATATGTGAGTTGGAATCGAAATATAATTGAGGAAGATTTGAACTATTTGAGTTGGAATCGAAATATAATTGAGGAAGATTTGAACTATTTGAGTTGGAATCGAAATATAATTGATGAAGGTTTGAACTATTTGAGTTGGAATCGAAATATAATTGAGGAAGATTTGAACTATTTGAGTTGGAATCGAAATATAATTGATGAAGGTTTGAAATATTTGAGTTGGAATCGAAATATAATTGAGGAAGGTTTGAACTATTTGAGTTGGAATCGAAATATAATTGAGGAAGATTTGAACTATTTGAGTTGGAATCGAAATATAATTGAGGAAGATTTGAACTATTTGAGTTGGAATCGAAATATAATTGAGGAAGGTTTGAACTATTTGAGTTGGAATCGAAATATAATTGATGAAGATTTGAACTATTTGAGTTGGAATCGAAATATAATTGATGAAGGTTTGAAATATGTGAGTTGGAATCGAAATATAATTGAGGAAGATTTGAACTATTTGAGTTGGAATCGAAATATAATTGAGGAAGATTTGAACTATTTGAGTTGGAATCGAAATATAATTGATGAAGGTTTGAACTATTTGAGTTGGAATCGAAATATAATTGAGGAAGATTTGAACTATTTGAGTTGGAATCGAAATATAATTGATGAAGGTTTGAAATATTTGAGTTGGAATCGAAATATAATTGAGGAAGATTTGAACTATTTGAGTTGGAATCGAAATATAATTGAGGAAGATTTGAACTATTTGAGTTGGAATCGAAATATAATTGATGAAGGTTTGAAATATGTGAGTTGGAATCGAAATATAATTGAGGAAGATTTGAACTATTTGAGTTGGAATCGAAATATAATTGAGGAAGATTTGAACTATTTGAGTTGGAATCGAAATATAATTGATGAAGATTTGAACTATTTGAGTTGGAATCGAAATATAATTGAGGAAGATTTGAACTATTTGAGTTGGAATCGAAATATAATTGATGAAGATTTGAACTATTTGAGTTGGAATCGAAATATAATTGATGAAGGTTTGAAATATTTGAGTTGGAATCGAAATATAATTGAGGAAGATTTGAACTATTTGAGTTGGAATCGAAATATAATTGAGGAAGATTTGAACTATTTGAGTTGGAATCGAAATATAATTGATGAAGGTTTGAACTATTTGAGTTGGAATCGAAATATAATTGAGGAAGATTTGAACTATTTGAGTTGGAATCGAAATATAATTGATGAAGGTTTGAACTATTTGAGTTGGAATCGAAATATAATTGAGGAAGATTTGAACTATTTGAGTTGGAATCGAAATATAATTGATGAAGGTTTGAAATATTTGAGTTGGAATCGAAATATAATTGAGGAAGATTTGAACTATTTGAGTTGGAATCGAAATATAATTGAGGAAGATTTGAACTATTTGAGTTGGAATCGAAATATAATTGAGGAAGATTTGAACTATTTGAGTTGGAATCGAAATATAATTGATGAAGGTTTGAACTATTTGAGTTGGAATCGAAATATAATTGATGAAGGTTTGAACTATTTGAGTTGGAATCGAAATATAATTGAGGAAGGTTTGAACTATTTGAGTTGGAATCGAAATATAATTGATGAAGGTTTGAACTATTTGAGTTGGAATCGAAATATAATTGAGGAAGATTTGAACTATTTGAGTTGGAATCGAAATATAATTGATGAAGGTTTGAACTATTTGAGTTGGAATCGAAATATAATTGATGAAGATTTGAACTATTTGAGTTGGAATCGAAATATAATTGATGAAGGTTTGAAATATGTGAGTTGGAATCGAAATATAATTGAGGAAGATTTGAACTATTTGAGTTGGAATCGAAATATAATTGAGGAAGATTTGAACTATTTGAGTTGGAATCGAAATATAATTGAGGAAGATTTGAACTATTTGAGTTGGAATCGAAATATAATTGAGGAAGATTTGAACTATTTGAGTTGGAATCGAAATATAATTGATGAAGATTTGAACTATTTGAGTTGGAATCGAAATATAATTGATGAAGGTTTGAAATATTTGAGTTGGAATCGAAATATAATTGAGGAAGATTTGAACTATTTGAGTTGGAATCGAAATATAATTGAGGAAGATTTGAACTATTTGAGTTGGAATCGAAATATAATTGATGAAGGTTTGAACTATTTGAGTTGGAATCGAAATATAATTGATGAAGGTTTGAAATATTTGAGTTGGAATCGAAATATAATTGATGAAGATTTGAAATATTTGAGTTGGAATCGAAATATAATTGAGGAAGATTTGAACTATTTGAGTTGGAATCGAAATATAATTGAGGAAGATTTGAACTATTTGAGTTGGAATCGAAATATAATTGATGAAGGTTTGAAATATTTGAGTTGGAATCGAAATATAATTGAGGAAGATTTGAACTATTTGAGTTGGAATCGAAATATAATTGAGGAAGATTTGAACTATTTGAGTTGGAATCGAAATATAATTGATGAAGATTTGAACTATTTGAGTTGGAATCGAAATATAATTGAGGAAGATTTGAACTATTTGAGTTGGAATCGAAATATAATTGATGAAGATTTGAACTATTTGAGTTGGAATCGAAATATAATTGATGAAGGTTTGAAATATGTGAGTTGGAATCGAAATATAATTGAGGAAGATTTGAACTATTTGAGTTGGAATCGAAATATAATTGAGGAAGATTTGAACTATTTGAGTTGGAATCGAAATATAATTGAGGAAGATTTGAACTATTTGAGTTGGAATCGAAATATAATTGAGGAAGATTTGAACTATTTGAGTTGGAATCGAAATATAATTGATGAAGATTTGAACTATTTGAGTTGGAATCGAAATATAATTGATGAAGGTTTGAAATATGTGAGTTGGAATCGAAATATAATTGAGGAAGATTTGAACTATTTGAGTTGGAATCGAAATATAATTGAGGAAGATTTGAACTATTTGAGTTGGAATCGAAATATAATTGATGAAGGTTTGAACTATTTGAGTTGGAATCGAAATATAATTGAGGAAGATTTGAACTATTTGAGTTGGAATCGAAATATAATTGAGGAAGATTTGAACTATTTGAGTTGGAATCGAAATATAATTGATGAAGGTTTGAACTATTTGAGTTGGAATCGAAATATAATTGAGGAAGATTTGAACTATTTGAGTTGGAATCGAAATATAATTGATGAAGGTTTGAAATATGTGAGTTGGAATCGAAATATAATTGAGGAAGATTTGAACTATTTGAGTTGGAATCGAAATATAATTGAGGAAGATTTGAACTATTTGAGTTGGAATCGAAATATAATTGAGGAAGATTTGAACTATTTGAGTTGGAATCGAAATATAATTGAGGAAGATTTGAACTATTTGAGTTGGAATCGAAATATAATTGATGAAGATTTGAACTATTTGAGTTGGAATCGAAATATAATTGATGAAGGTTTGAAATATGTGAGTTGGAATCGAAATATAATTGAGGAAGATTTGAACTATTTGAGTTGGAATCGAAATATAATTGAGGAAGATTTGAACTATTTGAGTTGGAATCGAAATATAATTGATGAAGGTTTGAACTATTTGAGTTGGAATCGAAATATAATTGAGGAAGATTTGAACTATTTGAGTTGGAATCGAAATATAATTGATGAAGGTTTGAAATATGTGAGTTGGAATCGAAATATAATTGAGGAAGATTTGAACTTTTTGAGTTGGAATCGAAATATAATTGAGGAAGATTTGAACTATTTGAGTTGGAATCGAAATATAATTGAGGAAGATTTGAACTATTTGAGTTGGAATCGAAATATAATTGAGGAAGATTTGAACTATTTGAGTTGGAATCGAAATATAATTGATGAAGATTTGAACTATTTGAGTTGGAATCGAAATATAATTGATGAAGGTTTGAAATATGTGAGTTGGAATCGAAATATAATTGAGGAAGATTTGAACTATTTGAGTTGGAATCGAAATATAATTGAGGAAGATTTGAACTATTTGAGTTGGAATCGAAATATAATTGATGAAGGTTTGAACTATTTGAGTTGGAATCGAAATATAATTGAGGAAGATTTGAACTATTTGAGTTGGAATCGAAATATAATTGATGAAGGTTTGAAATATGTGAGTTGGAATCGAAATATAATTGAGGAAGATTTGAACTATTTGAGTTGGAATCGAAATATAATTGAGGAAGATTTGAACTATTTGAGTTGGAATCGAAATATAATTGATGAAGGTTTGAAATATGTGAGTTGGAATCGAAATATAATTGAGGAAGATTTGAACTATTTGAGTTGGAATCGAAATATAATTGAGGAAGATTTGAACTATTTGAGTTGGAATCGAAATATAATTGATGAAGATTTGAACTATTTGAGTTGGAATCGAAATATAATTGAGGAAGATTTGAACTATTTGAGTTGGAATCGAAATATAATTGATGAAGATTTGAACTATTTGAGTTGGAATCGAAATATAATTGAGGAAGATTTGAACTATTTGAGTTGGAATCGAAATATAATTGAGGAAGATTTGAACTATTTGAGTTGGAATCGAAATATAATTGATGAAGATTTGAACTATTTGAGTTGGAATCGAAATATAATTGATGAAGGTTTGAAATATGTGAGTTGGAATCGAAATATAATTGAGGAAGATTTGAACTATTTGAGTTGGAATCGAAATATAATTGAGGAAGATTTGAACTATTTGAGTTGGAATCGAAATATAATTGATGAAGGTTTGAACTATTTGAGTTGGAATCGAAATATAATTGAGGAAGATTTGAACTATTTGAGTTGGAATCGAAATATAATTGATGAAGGTTTGAAATATGTGAGTTGGAATCGAAATATAATTGAGGAAGATTTGAACTTTTTGAGTTGGAATCGAAATATAATTGAGGAAGATTTGAACTATTTGAGTTGGAATCGAAATATAATTGAGGAAGATTTGAACTATTTGAGTTGGAATCGAAATATAATTGAGGAAGATTTGAACTATTTGAGTTGGAATCGAAATATAATTGATGAAGATTTGAACTATTTGAGTTGGAATCGAAATATAATTGATGAAGGTTTGAAATATGTGAGTTGGAATCGAAATATAATTGAGGAAGATTTGAACTATTTGAGTTGGAATCGAAATATAATTGAGGAAGATTTGAACTATTTGAGTTGGAATCGAAATATAATTGATGAAGGTTTGAACTATTTGAGTTGGAATCGAAATATAATTGAGGAAGATTTGAACTATTTGAGTTGGAATCGAAATATAATTGATGAAGGTTTGAAATATTTGAGTTGGAATCGAAATATAATTGAGGAAGATTTGAACTATTTGAGTTGGAATCGAAATATAATTGAGGAAGATTTGAACTATTTGAGTTGGAATCGAAATATAATTGATGAAGGTTTGAAATATGTGAGTTGGAATCGAAATATAATTGAGGAAGATTTGAACTATTTGAGTTGGAATCGAAATATAATTGAGGAAGATTTGAACTATTTGAGTTGGAATCGAAATATAATTGATGAAGATTTGAACTATTTGAGTTGGAATCGAAATATAATTGAGGAAGATTTGAACTATTTGAGTTGGAATCGAAATATAATTGATGAAGATTTGAACTATTTGAGTTGGAATCGAAATATAATTGATGAAGGTTTGAAATATGTGAGTTGGAATCGAAATATAATTGAGGAAGATTTGAACTATTTGAGTTGGAATCGAAATATAATTGAGGAAGATTTGAACTATTTGAGTTGGAATCGAAATATAATTGATGAAGGTTTGAACTATTTGAGTTGGAATCGAAATATAATTGAGGAAGATTTGAACTATTTGAGTTGGAATCGAAATATAATTGATGAAGGTTTGAACTATTTGAGTTGGAATCGAAATATAATTGAGGAAGATTTGAACTATTTGAGTTGGAATCGAAATATAATTGATGAAGATTTGAACTATTTGAGTTGGAATCGAAATATAATTGAGGAAGATTTGAACTATTTGAGTTGGAATCGAAATATAATTGAGGAAGATTTGAACTATTTGAGTTGGAATCGAAATATAATTGAGGAAGATTTGAACTATTTGAGTTGGAATCGAAATATAATTGATGAAGATTTGAACTATTTGAGTTGGAATCGAAATATAATTGATGAAGGTTTGAACTATTTGAGTTGGAATCGAAATATAATTGAGGAAGGTTTGAACTATTTGAGTTGGAATCGAAATATAATTGATGAAGGTTTGAACTATTTGAGTTGGAATCGAAATATAATTGAGGAAGGTTTGAACTATTTGAGTTGGAATCGAAATATAATTGATGAAGGTTTGAACTATTTGAGTTGGAATCGAAATATAATTGAGGAAGATTTGAACTATGTGAGTTGGAATCGAAATATAATTGAGGAAGATTTGAACTATTTGAGTTGGAATCGAAATATAATTGAGGAAGATTTGAACTATTTGAGTTGGAATCGAAATATAATTGAGGAAGATTTGAACTATTTGAGTTGGAATCGAAATATAATTGAGGAAGATTTGAACTATTTGAGTTGGAATCGAAATATAATTGATGAAGATTTGAACTATTTGAGTTGGAATCGAAATATAATTGATGAAGGTTTGAAATATGTGAGTTGGAATCGAAATATAATTGAGGAAGATTTGAACTATTTGAGTTGGAATCGAAATATAATTGAGGAAGATTTGAACTATTTGAGTTGGAATCGAAATATAATTGATGAAGGTTTGAACTATTTGAGTTGGAATCGAAATATAATTGAGGAAGATTTGAACTATTTGAGTTGGAATCGAAATATAATTGATGAAGGTTTGAACTATTTGAGTTGGAATCGAAATATAATTGAGGAAGATTTGAACTATTTGAGTTGGAATCGAAATATAATTGAGGAAGATTTGAACTATTTGAGTTGGAATCGAAATATAATTGATGAAGGTTTGAACTATTTGAGTTGGAATCGAAATATAATTGAGGAAGATTTGAACTATTTGAGTTGGAATCGAAATATAATTGAGGAAGATTTGAACTATTTGAGTTGGAATCGAAATATAATTGATGAAGATTTGAACTATTTGAGTTGGAATCGAAATATAATTGAGGAAGATTTGAACTATTTGAGTTGGAATCGAAATATAATTGATGAAGATTTGAACTATTTGAGTTGGAATCGAAATATAATTGATGAAGGTTTGAAATATGTGAGTTGGAATCGAAATATAATTGAGGAAGATTTGAACTATTTGAGTTGGAATCGAAATATAATTGAGGAAGATTTGAACTATTTGAGTTGGAATCGAAATATAATTGATGAAGGTTTGAACTATTTGAGTTGGAATCGAAATATAATTGAGGAAGATTTGAACTATTTGAGTTGGAATCGAAATATAATTGATGAAGATTTGAACTATTTGAGTTGGAATCGAAATATAATTGAGGAAGATTTGAACTATTTGAGTTGGAATCGAAATATAATTGAGGAAGATTTGAACTATTTGAGTTGGAATCGAAATATAATTGAGGAAGATTTGAACTATTTGAGTTGGAATCGAAATATAATTGAGGAAGATTTGAACTATTTGAGTTGGAATCGAAATATAATTGAGGAAGATTTGAACTATTTGAGTTGGAATCGAAATATAATTGATGAAGATTTGAACTATTTGAGTTGGAATCGAAATATAATTGATGAAGGTTTGAAATATTTGAGTTGGAATCGAAATATAATTGAGGAAGATTTGAACTATTTGAGTTGGAATCGAAATATAATTGAGGAAGATTTGAACTATTTGAGTTGGAATCGAAATATAATTGATGAAGGTTTGAACTATTTGAGTTGGAATCGAAATATAATTGAGGAAGATTTGAACTATTTGAGTTGGAATCGAAATATAATTGAGGAAGATTTGAACTATTTGAGTTGGAATCGAAATATAATTGATGAAGGTTTGAACTATTTGAGTTGGAATCGAAATATAATTGAGGAAGATTTGAACTATTTGAGTTGGAATCGAAATATAATTGATGAAGGTTTGAAATATGTGAGTTGGAATCGAAATATAATTGAGGAAGATTTGAACTATTTGAGTTGGAATCGAAATATAATTGAGGAAGATTTGAACTATTTGAGTTGGAATCGAAATATAATTGAGGAAGATTTGAACTATTTGAGTTGGAATCGAAATATAATTGAGGAAGATTTGAACTATTTGAGTTGGAATCGAAATATAATTGATGAAGATTTGAACTATTTGAGTTGGAATCGAAATATAATTGATGAAGGTTTGAAATATGTGAGTTGGAATCGAAATATAATTGAGGAAGATTTGAACTATTTGAGTTGGAATCGAAATATAATTGAGGAAGATTTGAACTATTTGAGTTGGAATCGAAATATAATTGATGAAGGTTTGAACTATTTGAGTTGGAATCGAAATATAATTGAGGAAGATTTGAACTATTTGAGTTGGAATCGAAATATAATTGATGAAGGTTTGAAATATGTGAGTTGGAATCGAAATATAATTGAGGAAGATTTGAACTTTTTGAGTTGGAATCGAAATATAATTGAGGAAGATTTGAACTATTTGAGTTGGAATCGAAATATAATTGAGGAAGATTTGAACTATTTGAGTTGGAATCGAAATATAATTGAGGAAGATTTGAACTATTTGAGTTGGAATCGAAATATAATTGATGAAGATTTGAACTATTTGAGTTGGAATCGAAATATAATTGATGAAGGTTTGAAATATGTGAGTTGGAATCGAAATATAATTGAGGAAGATTTGAACTATTTGAGTTGGAATCGAAATATAATTGAGGAAGATTTGAACTATTTGAGTTGGAATCGAAATATAATTGATGAAGGTTTGAACTATTTGAGTTGGAATCGAAATATAATTGAGGAAGATTTGAACTATTTGAGTTGGAATCGAAATATAATTGATGAAGGTTTGAAATATGTGAGTTGGAATCGAAATATAATTGAGGAAGATTTGAACTATTTGAGTTGGAATCGAAATATAATTGAGGAAGATTTGAACTATTTGAGTTGGAATCGAAATATAATTGATGAAGGTTTGAAATATGTGAGTTGGAATCGAAATATAATTGAGGAAGATTTGAACTATTTGAGTTGGAATCGAAATATAATTGAGGAAGATTTGAACTATTTGAGTTGGAATCGAAATATAATTGATGAAGATTTGAACTATTTGAGTTGGAATCGAAATATAATTGAGGAAGATTTGAACTATTTGAGTTGGAATCGAAATATAATTGAGGAAGATTTGAACTATTTGAGTTGGAATCGAAATATAATTGAGGAAGATTTGAACTATTTGAGTTGGAATCGAAATATAATTGAGGAAGATTTGAACTATTTGAGTTGGAATCGAAATATAATTGATGAAGATTTGAACTATTTGAGTTGGAATCGAAATATAATTGATGAAGGTTTGAAATATGTGAGTTGGAATCGAAATATAATTGAGGAAGATTTGAACTATTTGAGTTGGAATCGAAATATAATTGAGGAAGATTTGAACTATTTGAGTTGGAATCGAAATATAATTGATGAAGGTTTGAACTATTTGAGTTGGAATCGAAATATAATTGAGGAAGATTTGAACTATTTGAGTTGGAATCGAAATATAATTGATGAAGGTTTGAAATATGTGAGTTGGAATCGAAATATAATTGAGGAAGATTTGAACTATTTGAGTTGGAATCGAAATATAATTGAGGAAGATTTGAACTATTTGAGTTGGAATCGAAATATAATTGAGGAAGATTTGAACTATTTGAGTTGGAATCGAAATATAATTGAGGAAGATTTGAACTATTTGAGTTGGAATCGAAATATAATTGATGAAGATTTGAACTATTTGAGTTGGAATCGAAATATAATTGATGAAGGTTTGAAATATGTGAGTTGGAATCGAAATATAATTGAGGAAGATTTGAACTATTTGAGTTGGAATCGAAATATAATTGAGGAAGATTTGAACTATTTGAGTTGGAATCGAAATATAATTGATGAAGGTTTGAACTATTTGAGTTGGAATCGAAATATAATTGAGGAAGATTTGAACTATTTGAGTTGGAATCGAAATATAATTGATGAAGGTTTGAAATATTTGAGTTGGAATCGAAATATAATTGAGGAAGATTTGAACTATTTGAGTTGGAATCGAAATATAATTGAGGAAGATTTGAACTATTTGAGTTGGAATCGAAATATAATTGATGAAGGTTTGAAATATGTGAGTTGGAATCGAAATATAATTGAGGAAGATTTGAACTATTTGAGTTGGAATCGAAATATAATTGAGGAAGATTTGAACTATTTGAGTTGGAATCGAAATATAATTGATGAAGATTTGAACTATTTGAGTTGGAATCGAAATATAATTGAGGAAGATTTGAACTATTTGAGTTGGAATCGAAATATAATTGATGAAGATTTGAACTATTTGAGTTGGAATCGAAATATAATTGATGAAGGTTTGAAATATGTGAGTTGGAATCGAAATATAATTGAGGAAGATTTGAACTATTTGAGTTGGAATCGAAATATAATTGAGGAAGATTTGAACTATTTGAGTTGGAATCGAAATATAATTGATGAAGGTTTGAACTATTTGAGTTGGAATCGAAATATAATTGAGGAAGATTTGAACTATTTGAGTTGGAATCGAAATATAATTGATGAAGGTTTGAACTATTTGAGTTGGAATCGAAATATAATTGAGGAAGATTTGAACTATTTGAGTTGGAATCGAAATATAATTGATGAAGGTTTGAACTATTTGAGTTGGAATCGAAATATAATTGAGGAAGATTTGAACTATTTGAGTTGGAATCGAAATATAATTGAGGAAGATTTGAACTATTTGAGTTGGAATCGAAATATAATTGAGGAAGATTTGAACTATTTGAGTTGGAATCGAAATATAATTGATGAAGGTTTGAACTATTTGAGTTGGAATCGAAATATAATTGATGAAGGTTTGAACTATTTGAGTTGGAATCGAAATATAATTGAGGAAGGTTTGAACTATTTGAGTTGGAATCGAAATATAATTGATGAAGGTTTGAACTATTTGAGTTGGAATCGAAATATAATTGAGGAAGGTTTGAACTATTTGAGTTGGAATCGAAATATAATTGATGAAGGTTTGAACTATTTGAGTTGGAATCGAAATATAATTGAGGAAGATTTGAACTATGTGAGTTGGAATCGAAATATAATTGAGGAAGATTTGAACTATTTGAGTTGGAATCGAAATATAATTGAGGAAGATTTGAACTATTTGAGTTGGAATCGAAATATAATTGAGGAAGATTTGAACTATTTGAGTTGGAATCGAAATATAATTGAGGAAGATTTGAACTATTTGAGTTGGAATCGAAATATAATTGATGAAGATTTGAACTATTTGAGTTGGAATCGAAATATAATTGATGAAGGTTTGAAATATGTGAGTTGGAATCGAAATATAATTGAGGAAGATTTGAACTATTTGAGTTGGAATCGAAATATAATTGAGGAAGATTTGAACTATTTGAGTTGGAATCGAAATATAATTGATGAAGGTTTGAACTATTTGAGTTGGAATCGAAATATAATTGAGGAAGATTTGAACTATTTGAGTTGGAATCGAAATATAATTGATGAAGGTTTGAACTATGTGAGTTGGAATCGAAATATAATTGAGGAAGATTTGAACTATTTGAGTTGGAATCGAAATATAATTGAGGAAGATTTGAACTATTTGAGTTGGAATCGAAATATAATTGATGAAGGTTTGAAATATGTGAGTTGGAATCGAAATATAATTGAGGAAGATTTGAACTATTTGAGTTGGAATCGAAATATAATTGAGGAAGATTTGAACTATTTGAGTTGGAATCGAAATATAATTGATGAAGATTTGAACTATTTGAGTTGGAATCGAAATATAATTGAGGAAGATTTGAACTATTTGAGTTGGAATCGAAATATAATTGATGAAGATTTGAACTATTTGAGTTGGAATCGAAATATAATTGATGAAGGTTTGAAATATGTGAGTTGGAATCGAAATATAATTGAGGAAGATTTGAACTATTTGAGTTGGAATCGAAATATAATTGAGGAAGATTTGAACTATTTGAGTTGGAATCGAAATATAATTGATGAAGGTTTGAACTATTTGAGTTGGAATCGAAATATAATTGAGGAAGATTTGAACTATTTGAGTTGGAATCGAAATATAATTGATGAAGGTTTGAACTATTTGAGTTGGAATCGAAATATAATTGAGGAAGATTTGAACTATTTGAGTTGGAATCGAAATATAATTGAGGAAGATTTGAACTATTTGAGTTGGAATCGAAATATAATTGAGGAAGATTTGAACTATTTGAGTTGGAATCGAAATATAATTGATGAAGATTTGAACTATTTGAGTTGGAATCGAAATATAATTGATGAAGGTTTGAAATATTTGAGTTGGAATCGAAATATAATTGAGGAAGATTTGAACTATTTGAGTTGGAATCGAAATATAATTGAGGAAGATTTGAACTATTTGAGTTGGAATCGAAATATAATTGATGAAGGTTTGAACTATTTGAGTTGGAATCGAAATATAATTGAGGAAGATTTGAACTATTTGAGTTGGAATCGAAATATAATTGATGAAGGTTTGAACTATTTGAGTTGGAATCGAAATATAATTGAGGAAGATTTGAACTATTTGAGTTGGAATCGAAATATAATTGAGGAAGATTTGAACTATTTGAGTTGGAATCGAAATATAATTGAGGAAGATTTGAACTATTTGAGTTGGAATCGAAATATAATTGAGGAAGATTTGAACTATTTGAGTTGGAATCGAAATATAATTGATGAAGATTTGAACTATTTGAGTTGGAATCGAAATATAATTGATGAAGGTTTGAACTATTTGAGTTGGAATCGAAATATAATTGAGGAAGATTTGAACTATTTGAGTTGGAATCGAAATATAATTGATGAAGGTTTGAACTATTTGAGTTGGAATCGAAATATAATTGATGAAGGTTTGAACTATTTGAGTTGGAATCGAAATATAATTGAGGAAGATTTGAACTATTTGAGTTGGAATCGAAATATAATTGAGGAAGATTTGAACTATTTGAGTTGGAATCGAAATATAATTGAGGAAGATTTGAACTATTTGAGTTGGAATCGAAATATAATTGATGAAGATTTGAACTATTTGAGTTGGAATCGAAATATAATTGATGAAGGTTTGAAATATTTGAGTTGGAATCGAAATATAATTGAGGAAGATTTGAACTATTTGAGTTGGAATCGAAATATAATTGAGGAAGATTTGAACTATTTGAGTTGGAATCGAAATATAATTGATGAAGGTTTGAACTATTTGAGTTGGAATCGAAATATAATTGAGGAAGATTTGAACTATTTGAGTTGGAATCGAAATATAATTGATGAAGGTTTGAAATATTTGAGTTGGAATCGAAATATAATTGAGGAAGATTTGAACTATTTGAGTTGGAATCGAAATATAATTGAGGAAGATTTGAACTATTTGAGTTGGAATCGAAATATAATTGAGGAAGATTTGAACTATTTGAGTTGGAATCGAAATATAATTGAGGAAGATTTGAACTATTTGAGTTGGAATCGAAATATAATTGATGAAGATTTGAACTATTTGAGTTGGAATCGAAATATAATTGATGAAGGTTTGAAATATGTGAGTTGGAATCGAAATATAATTGAGGAAGATTTGAACTATTTGAGTTGGAATCGAAATATAATTGAGGAAGATTTGAACTATTTGAGTTGGAATCGAAATATAATTGATGAAGGTTTGAACTATTTGAGTTGGAATCGAAATATAATTGAGGAAGATTTGAACTATTTGAGTTGGAATCGAAATATAATTGATGAAGGTTTGAAATATGTGAGTTGGAATCGAAATATAATTGAGGAAGATTTGAACTATTTGAGTTGGAATCGAAATATAATTGAGGAAGATTTGAACTATTTGAGTTGGAATCGAAATATAATTGAGGAAGATTTGAACTATTTGAGTTGGAATCGAAATATAATTGAGGAAGATTTGAACTATTTGAGTTGGAATCGAAATATAATTGATGAAGATTTGAACTATTTGAGTTGGAATCGAAATATAATTGATGAAGGTTTGAAATATGTGAGTTGGAATCGAAATATAATTGAGGAAGATTTGAACTATTTGAGTTGGAATCGAAATATAATTGAGGAAGATTTGAACTATTTGAGTTGGAATCGAAATATAATTGATGAAGGTTTGAACTATTTGAGTTGGAATCGAAATATAATTGAGGAAGATTTGAACTATTTGAGTTGGAATCGAAATATAATTGATGAAGGTTTGAAATATGTGAGTTGGAATCGAAATATAATTGAGGAAGATTTGAACTATTTGAGTTGGAATCGAAATATAATTGAGGAAGATTTGAACTATTTGAGTTGGAATCGAAATATAATTGATGAAGGTTTGAAATATGTGAGTTGGAATCGAAATATAATTGAGGAAGATTTGAACTATTTGAGTTGGAATCGAAATATAATTGAGGAAGATTTGAACTATTTGAGTTGGAATCGAAATATAATTGATGAAGATTTGAACTATTTGAGTTGGAATCGAAATATAATTGAGGAAGATTTGAACTATTTGAGTTGGAATCGAAATATAATTGATGAAGATTTGAACTATTTGAGTTGGAATCGAAATATAATTGAGGAAGATTTGAACTATTTGAGTTGGAATCGAAATATAATTGAGGAAGATTTGAACTATTTGAGTTGGAATCGAAATATAATTGATGAAGATTTGAACTATTTGAGTTGGAATCGAAATATAATTGATGAAGGTTTGAAATATGTGAGTTGGAATCGAAATATAATTGAGGAAGATTTGAACTATTTGAGTTGGAATCGAAATATAATTGAGGAAGATTTGAACTATTTGAGTTGGAATCGAAATATAATTGATGAAGGTTTGAACTATTTGAGTTGGAATCGAAATATAATTGAGGAAGATTTGAACTATTTGAGTTGGAATCGAAATATAATTGATGAAGGTTTGAAATATTTGAGTTGGAATCGAAATATAATTGAGGAAGATTTGAACTATTTGAGTTGGAATCGAAATATAATTGAGGAAGATTTGAACTATTTGAGTTGGAATCGAAATATAATTGAGGAAGATTTGAACTATTTGAGTTGGAATCGAAATATAATTGAGGAAGATTTGAACTATTTGAGTTGGAATCGAAATATAATTGATGAAGATTTGAACTATTTGAGTTGGAATCGAAATATAATTGATGAAGGTTTGAAATATGTGAGTTGGAATCGAAATATAATTGAGGAAGATTTGAACTATTTGAGTTGGAATCGAAATATAATTGAGGAAGATTTGAACTATTTGAGTTGGAATCGAAATATAATTGATGAAGGTTTGAACTATTTGAGTTGGAATCGAAATATAATTGAGGAAGATTTGAACTATTTGAGTTGGAATCGAAATATAATTGATGAAGGTTTGAAATATGTGAGTTGGAATCGAAATATAATTGAGGAAGATTTGAACTATTTGAGTTGGAATCGAAATATAATTGAGGAAGATTTGAACTATTTGAGTTGGAATCGAAATATAATTGATGAAGGTTTGAAATATGTGAGTTGGAATCGAAATATAATTGAGGAAGATTTGAACTATTTGAGTTGGAATCGAAATATAATTGAGGAAGATTTGAACTATTTGAGTTGGAATCGAAATATAATTGATGAAGATTTGAACTATTTGAGTTGGAATCGAAATATAATTGAGGAAGATTTGAACTATTTGAGTTGGAATCGAAATATAATTGATGAAGATTTGAACTATTTGAGTTGGAATCGAAATATAATTGATGAAGGTTTGAAATATGTGAGTTGGAATCGAAATATAATTGAGGAAGATTTGAACTATTTGAGTTGGAATCGAAATATAATTGAGGAAGATTTGAACTATTTGAGTTGGAATCGAAATATAATTGATGAAGGTTTGAACTATTTGAGTTGGAATCGAAATATAATTGAGGAAGATTTGAACTATTTGAGTTGGAATCGAAATATAATTGATGAAGGTTTGAACTATTTGAGTTGGAATCGAAATATAATTGAGGAAGATTTGAACTATTTGAGTTGGAATCGAAATATAATTGATGAAGGTTTGAAATATGTGAGTTGGAATCGAAATATAATTGAGGAAGATTTGAACTATTTGAGTTGGAATCGAAATATAATTGAGGAAGATTTGAACTATTTGAGTTGGAATCGAAATATAATTGAGGAAGATTTGAACTATTTGAGTTGGAATCGAAATATAATTGATGAAGGTTTGAACTATTTGAGTTGGAATCGAAATATAATTGATGAAGGTTTGAACTATTTGAGTTGGAATCGAAATATAATTGAGGAAGGTTTGAACTATGTGAGTTGGAATCGAAATATAATTGATGAAGGTTTGAACTATTTGAGTTGGAATCGAAATATAATTGAGGAAGGTTTGAACTATTTGAGTTGGAATCGAAATATAATTGATGAAGGTTTGAACTATTTGAGTTGGAATCGAAATATAATTGATGAAGGTTTGAACTATTTGAGTTGGAATCGAAATATAATTGATGAAGATTTGAACTATTTGAGTTGGAATCGAAATATAATTGATGAAGGTTTGAAATATGTGAGTTGGAATCGAAATATAATTGAGGAAGATTTGAACTATTTGAGTTGGAATCGAAATATAATTGAGGAAGATTTGAACTATTTGAGTTGGAATCGAAATATAATTGATGAAGGTTTGAACTATTTGAGTTGGAATCGAAATATAATTGAGGAAGATTTGAACTATTTGAGTTGGAATCGAAATATAATTGATGAAGGTTTGAAATATGTGAGTTGGAATCGAAATATAATTGAGGAAGATTTGAACTATTTGAGTTGGAATCGAAATATAATTGAGGAAGATTTGAACTATTTGAGTTGGAATCGAAATATAATTGAGGAAGATTTGAACTATTTGAGTTGGAATCGAAATATAATTGAGAAGATTTGAACTATTTGAGTTGGAATCGAAATATAATTGATGAAGATTTGAACTATTTGAGTTGGAATCGAAATATAATTGATGAATGTTTGAAATATGTGAGTTGGAATCGAAATATAATTGAGGAAGATTTGAACTATTTGAGTTGGAATCGAAATATAATTGAGGAAGATTTGAACTATTTGAGTTGGAATCGAAATATAATTGATGAAGGTTTGAACTATTTGAGTTGGAATCGAAATATAATTGAGGAAGATTTGAACTATTTGAGTTGGAATCGAAATATAATTGAGGAAGATTTGAACTATTTGAGTTGGAATCGAAATATAATTGATGAAGATTTGAACTATTTGAGTTGGAATCGAAATATAATTGATGAAGGTTTGAAATATGTGAGTTGGAATCGAAATATAATTGAGGAAGATTTGAACTATTTGAGTTGGAATCGAAATATAATTGAGGAAGATTTGAACTATTTGAGTTGGAATCGAAATATAATTGATGAAGGTTTGAACTATTTGAGTTGGAATCGAAATATAATTGAGGAAGATTTGAACTATTTGAGTTGGAATCGAAATATAATTGATGAAGGCTTGAAATATGTGAGTTGGAATCGAAATATAATTGAGGAAGATTTGAACTATTTGAGTTGGAATCGAAATATAATTGAGTAAGATTTGAACTATTTGAGTTGGAATCGAAATATAATTGATGAAGGTTTGAAATATGTGAGTTGGAATCGAAATATAATTGAGGAAGATTTGAACTATTTGAGTTGGAATCGAAATATAATTGAGGAAGATTTGAACTATTTGAGTTGGAATCGAAATATAATTGATGAAGATTTGAACTATTTGAGTTGGAATCGAAATATAATTGAGGAAGATTTGAACTATTTGAGTTGGAATCGAAATATAATTGATGAAGATTTGAACTATTTGAGTTGGAATCGAAATATAATTGATGAAGGTTTGAAATATGTGAGTTGGAATCGAAATATAATTGAGGAAGATTTGAACTATTTGAGTTGGAATCGAAATATAATTGAGGAAGATTTGAACTATTTGAGTTGGAATCGAAATATAATTGATGAAGGTTTGAACTATTTGAGTTGGAATCGAAATATAATTGATGAAGGTTTGAACTATTTGAGTTGGAATCGAAATATAATTGAGGAAGATTTGAACTATTTGAGTTGGAATCGAAATATAATTGATGAAGGTTTGAAATATGTGAGTTGGAATCGAAATATAATTGAGGAAGATTTGAACTATTTGAGTTGGAATCGAAATATAATTGAGGAAGATTTGAACTATTTGAGTTGGAATCGAAATATAATTGAGGAAGATTTGAACTATTTGAGTTGGAATCGAAATATAATTGATGAAGGTTTGAACTATTTGAGTTGGAATCGAAATATAATTGATGAAGGTTTGAACTATTTGAGTTGGAATCGAAATATAATTGAGGAAGGTTTGAACTATGTGAGTTGGAATCGAAATATAATTGATGAAGGTTTGCACTATTTGAGTTGGAATCGAAATATAATTGAGGAAGGTTTGAAGTATTTGAGTTGAAATAGAAATATAATTGATGAAGGTTTGAACTATTTGAGTTGGAATCGAAATATAATTGATGAAGGTTTGAACTATTTGAGTTGGAATCGAAATATAATTGATGAAGGTTTGAACTATTTGAGTTGGAATCGAAATATAATTGATGAAGATTTGAACTATTTGAGTTGGAATCGAAATATAATTGATGAAGGTTTGAAATATGTGAGTTGGAATCGAAATATAATTGAGGAAGATTTGAACTATTTGAGTTGGAATCGAAATATATTTGAGGAAGATTTGAACTATTTGAGTTGGAATCGAAATATAATTGATGAAGGTTTGAACTATTTGAGTTGGAATCGAAATATAATTGAGGAAGATTTGAACTATTTGAGTTGGAATCGAAATATAATTGATGAAGGTTTGAAATATGTGAGTTGGAATCGAAATATAATTGAGGAAGATTTGAACTATTTGAGTTGGAATCAAAATATAATTGAGGAAGATTTGAACTATTTGAGTTGGAATCGAAATATAATTGAGGAAGATTTGAACTATTTGAGTTGGAATCGAAATATAATTGAGGAAGATTTGAACTATTTGAGTTGGAATCGAAATATAATTGATGAAGATTTGAACTATTTGAGTTGGAATCGAAATATAATTGATGAATGTTTGAAATATGTGAGTTGGAATCGAAATATAATTGAGGAAGATTTCAACTATTTGAGTTGGAATCGAAATATAATTGAGGAAGATTTGAACTATTTGAGATGGAATCGAAATATAATTGATGAAGGTTTGAACTATTTGAGTTGGAATCGAAATATAATTGAGGAAGATTTGAACTATTTGAGTTGGAATCGAAATATAATTGAGGAAGATTTGAACTATTTGAGTTGGAATCGAAATATAATTGATGAAGGTTTGAACTATTTGAGTTGGAATCGAAATATAATTGAGGAAGATTTGAACTATTTGAGTTGGAATCGAAATATAATTGATGAAGGTTTGAAATATTTGAGTTGGAATCGAAATATAATTGAGGAAGATTTGAACTATTTGAGTTGGAATCGAAATATAATTGAGGAAGATTTGAACTATTTGAGTTGGAATCGAAATATAATTGAGGAAGATTTGAACTATTTGAGTTGGAATCGAAATATAATTGAGGAAGATTTGAACTATTTGAGTTGGAATCGAAATATAATTGATGAAGATTTGAACTATTTGAGTTGGAATCGAAATATAATTGATGAAGGTTTGAAATATGTGAGTTGGAATCGAAATATAATTGAGGAAGATTTGAACTATTTGAGTTGGAATCGAAATATAATTGATGAAGGTTTGAACTATTTGAGTTGGAATCGAAATATAATTGAGGAAGATTTGAACTATTTGAGTTGGAATCGAAATATAATTGATGAAGGTTTGAAATATGTGAGTTGGAATCGAAATATAATTGAGGAAGATTTGAACTATTTGAGTTGGAATCGAAATATAATTGAGGAAGATTTGAACTATTTGAGTTGGAATCGAAATATAATTGATGAAGGTTTGAAATATGTGAGTTGGAATCGAAATATAATTGAGGAAGATTTGAACTATTTGAGTTGGAATCGAAATATAATTGAGGAAGATTTGAACTATTTGAGTTAGAATCGAAATATAATTGATGAAGGTTTGAACTATTTGAGTTGGAATCGAAATATAATTGAGGAAGATTTGAACTATTTGAGTTGGAATCGAAATATAATTGATGAAGATTTGAACTATTTGAGTTGGAATCGAAATATAATTGATGAAGGTTTGAACTATTTGAGTTGGAATCGAAATATAATTGAGGAAGATTTGAACTATTTGAGTTGGAATCGAAATATAATTGATGAAGGTTTGAAATATGTGAGTTGGAATCGAAATATAATTGAGGAAGATTTGAACTATTTGAGTTGGAATCGAAATATAATTGAGGAAGATTTGAACTATTTGAGTTGGAATCGAAATATAATTGATGAAGGTTTGAACTATTTGAGTTGGAATCGAAATATAATTGATGAAGGTTTGAACTATTTGAGTTGGAATCGAAATATAATTGAGGAAGGTTTGAACTATGTGAGTTGGAATCGAAATATAATTGATGAAGGTTTGCACTATTTGAGTTGGAATCGAAATATAATTGATGAAGGTTTGAACTATTTGAGTTGGAATCGAAATATAATTGATGAAGGTTTGAACTATTTGAGTTGGAATCGAAATATAATTGATGAAGGTTTGAACTATTTGAGTTGGAATGGAAATATAATTGATGAAGATTTGAACTATTTGAGTTGGAATCGAAATATAATTGATGAAGGTTTGAAATATGTGAGTTGGAATCGAAATATAATTGAGGAAGATTTGAACTATTTGAGTTGGAATCGAAATATAATTGAGGAAGATTTGAACTATTTGAGTTGGAATCGAAATATAATTGATGAAGGTTTGAACTATTTGAGTTGGAATCGAAATATAATTGAGGAAGATTTGAACTATTTGAGTTGGAATCGAAATATAATTGATGAAGGTTTGAAATATGTGAGTTGGAATCGAAATATAATTGAGGAAGATTTGAACTATTTGAGTTGGAATCGAAATATAATTGAGGAAGATTTGAACTATTTGAGTTGGAATCGAAATATAATTGAGGAAGATTTGAACTATTTGAGTTGGAATCGAAATATAATTGAGGAAGATTTGAACTATTTGAGTTGGAATCGAAATATAATTGAGGAAGATTTGAACTATTTGAGTTGGAATCGAAATATAATTGAGGAAGATTTGAACTATTTGAGTTGGAATCGAAATATAATTGATGAAGATTTGAAATATGTGAGTTGGAATCGAAATATAATTGAGGAAGATTTGAACTATTTGAGTTGGAATCGAAATATAATTGAGGAAGATTTGAACTATTTGAGTTGGAATCGAAATATAATTGATGAAGGTTTGAACTATTTGAGTTGGAATCGAAATATAATTGAGGAAGATTTGAACTATTTGAGTTGGAATCGAAATATAATTGATGAAGGTTTGAAATATGTGAGTTGGAATCGAAATATAATTGAGGAAGATTTGAACTATTTGAGTTGGAATCGAAATATAATTGAGGAAGATTTGAACTATTTGAGTTGGAATCGAAATATAATTGAGGAAGATTTGAACTATTTGAGTTGGAATCGAAATATAATTGAGGAAGATTTGAACTATTTGAGTTGGAATCGAAATATAATTGATGAAGATTTGAACTATTTGAGTTGGAATCGAAATATAATTGATGAAGGTTTGAAATATGTGAGTTGGAATCGAAATATAATTGAGGAAGATTTGAACTATTTGAGTTGGAATCGAAATATAATTGAGGAAGATTTGAACTATTTGAGTTGGAATCGAAATATAATTGATGAAGGTTTGAACTATTTGAGTTGGAATCGAAATATAATTGAGGAAGATTTGAACTATTTGAGTTGGAATCGAAATATAATTGAGGAAGATTTGAACTATTTGAGTTGGAATCGAAATATAATTGAGGAAGATTTGAACTATTTGAGTTGGAATCGAAATATAATTGATGAAGGTTTGAAATATGTGAGTTGGAATCGAAATATAATTGAGGAAGATTTGAACTATTTGAGTTGGAATCGAAATATAATTGAGGAAGATTTGAACTAATTGAGTTGGAATCGAAATATAATTGAGGAAGATTTGAACTATTTGAGTTGGAATCGAAATATAATTGATGAAGGTTTGAACTATTTGAGTTGGAATCGAAATATAATTGATGAAGGTTTGAACTATTTGAGTTGGAATCGAAATATAATTGAGGAAGGTTTGAACTATGTGAGTTGGAATCGAAACATAATTGATGAAGGTTTGCACTATTTGAGTTGGAATCGAAATATAATTGAGGAAGGTTTGAACTATTTGAGTTGGAATCGAAATATAATTGATGAAGGTTTGAACTATTTGAGTTGGAATCGAAATATAATTGATGAAGGTTTGAACTATTCGAGTTGGAATCGAAATATAATTGATGAAGGTTTGAACTATTTGAGTTGGAATCGAAATATAATTGAGGAAGATTTGAACTATTTGAGTTGGAATCGAAATATAATTGATGAAGGTTTGAAATATGTGAGTTGGAATCGAAATATAATTGAGGAAGATTTGAACTATTTGAGTTGGAATCGAAATATAATTGAGGAAGATTTGAACTATTTGAGTTGGAATCGAAATATAATTGATGAAGGTTTGAACTATTTGAGTTGGAATCGAAATATAATTGAGGAAGATTTGAACTATTTGAGTTGGAATCGAAATATAATTGATGAAGGTTTGAAATATGTGAGTTGGAATCGAAATATAATTGAGGAAGATTTGAACTATTTGAGTTGGAATCGAAATATAATTGAGGAAGATTTGAACTATTTGAGTTGGAATCGAAATATAATTGAGGAAGATTTGAACTATTTGAGTTGGAATCGAAATATAATTGATGAAGGTTTGAACTATTTGAGTTGGAATCGAAATATAATTGAGGAAGTTTTGAACTATTTGAGTTGGAATCGAAATATAATTGATGAAGGTTTGAACTATTTGAGTTGGAATCGAAATATAATTGATGAAGGTTTGAACTATTTGAGTTGGAATCGAAATATAATTGATGAAGGTTTGAACTATTTGAGTTGGAATCGAAATATAATTTATGAAGGTTTGCACTATTTGAGTTGGAATCGAAATATAATTGAGGAAGGTTTGAACTATTTGAGTTGGAATCGAAATATAATTGATGAAGGTTTGAACTATTTGAGTTGGAATCGAAATATAATTGATGAAGGTTTGAAATATTTGAGTTGGAATCGAAATATAATTGAGGCAGTTTTGAACTATTTGAGTTGGAATCGAAATATAATTGAGGAAGTTTTGAACTATTTGAGTTGGAATCGAAATATAATTGATGAAGGTTTGAACTATTTGAGTTGGAATCGAAATATATTTGAGGCAAGTTTGATCTATTTGAGTTGGAATCGAAATATATTTGAGGCAGGTTTGAACTATTTGAGTTGGAATCGAAATATAATTGAGGAAGGTTTGAACTATTTGAGTTGGAATCGAAATATAATTGAGGAAGGTTTGCACTATTTGAGTTAGAATCGAAATATATTTGAGGCAGGTTTGAGCTATTTGAGTTGGAATCGAAATATAATTGAGGAAGGTTTGAACTATTTGAGTTGGAATCGAAATATAATTGAGGAAGGTTTGAACTATTTGAGTTGGAATCGAAATATAATTGATGAAGGTTTGAACTATTTGAGTTGGAATCGAAATATAATTGAGGAAGGTTTGAACTATGTGAGTTGGAATCGAAATATAATTGATGAAGGTTTGCACTATTTGAGTTGGAATCGAAATATAATTGAGGAAGGTTTGAACTATTTGAGTTGGAATCGAAATATAATTGATGAAGGTTTGAACTATTTGAGTTGGAATCGAAATATAATTGATGAAGGTTTGAACTATTTGAGTTGGAATCGAAATATAATTGATGAAGGTTTGAACTATTTGAGTTGGAATCGAAATATAATTGATGAAGATTTGAACTATTTGAGTTGGAATCGAAATATAATTGATGAAGGTTTGAAATATGTGAGTTGGAATCGAAATATAATTGAGGAAGATTTGAACTATTTGAGTTGGAATCGAAATATAATTGAGGAAGATTTGAACTATTTGAGTTGGAATCGAAATATAATTGATGAAGGTTTGAACTATTTGAGTTGGAATCGAAATATAATTGAGGAAGATTTGAACTATTTGAGTTGGAATCGAAATATAATTGATGAAGGTTTGAAATATGTGAGTTGGAATCGAAATATAATTGAGGAAGATTTGAACTATTTGAGTTGGAATCGAAATATAATTGAGGAAGATTTGAACTATTTGAGTTGGAATCGAAATATAATTGAGGAAGATTTGAACTATTTGAGTTGGAATCGAAATATAATTGAGGAAGATTTGAACTATTTGAGTTGGAATCGAAATATAATTGAGGAAGATTTGAACTATTTGAGTTGGAATCGAAATATAATTGAGGAAGATTTGAACTATTTGAGTTGGAATCGAAATATAATTGATGAAGATTTGAAATATGTGAGTTGGAATCGAAATATAATTGAGGAAGATTTGAACTATTTGAGTTGGAATCGAAATATAATTGAGGAAGATTTGAACTATTTGAGTTGGAATCGAAATATAATTGATGAAGGTTTGAACTATTTGAGTTGGATTCGAAATATAATTGAGGAAGATTTGAACTATTTGAGTTGGAATCGAAATATAATTGATGAAGGTTTGAAATATGTGAGTTGGAATCGAAATATAATTGAGGAAGATTTGAACTATTTGAGTTGGAATCGAAATATAATTGAGGAAGATTTGAACTATTTGAGTTGGAATCGAAATATAATTGAGGAAGATTTGAACTATTTGAGTTGGAATCGAAATATAATTGAGGAAGATTTGAACTATTTGAGTTGGAATCGAAATATAATTGATGAAGATTTGAACTATTTGAGTTGGAATCGAAATATAATTGATGAAGGTTTGAAATATGTGAGTTGGAATCGAAATATAATTGAGGAAGATTTGAACTATTTGAGTTGGAATCGAAATATAATTGAGGAAGATTTGAACTATTTGAGTTGGAATCGAAATATAATTGATGAAGGTTTGAACTATTTGAGTTGGAATCGAAATATAATTGAGGAAGATTTGAACTATTTGAGTTGGAATCGAAATATAATTGAGGAAGATTTGAACTATTTGAGTTGGAATCGAAATATAATTGAGGAAGATTTGAACTATTTGAGTTGGAATCGAAATATAATTGATGAAGGTTTGAAATATGTGAGTTGGAATCGAAATATAATTGAGGAAGATTTGAACTATTTGAGTTGGAATCGAAATATAATTGAGGAAGATTTGAACTATTTGAGTTGGAATCGAAATATAATTGAGGAAGATTTGAACTATTTGAGTTGGAATCGAAATATAATTGATGAAGGTTTGAACTATTTGAGTTGGAATCGAAATATAATTGATGAAGGTTTGAACTATTTGAGTTGGAATCGAAATATAATTGAGGAAGGTTTGAACTATGTGAGTTGGAATCGAAACATAATTGATGAAGGTTTGCACTATTTGAGTTGGAATCGAAATATAATTGAGGAAGGTTTGAACTATTTGAGTTGGAATCGAAATATAATTGATGAAGGTTTGAACTATTTGAGTTGGAATCGAAATATAATTGATGAAGGTTTGAACTATTTGAGTTGGAATCGAAATATAATTGATGAAGGTTTGAACTATTTGAGTTGGAATCGAAATATAATTGATGAAGATTTGAACTATTTGAGTTGGAATCGAAATATAATTGATGAAGGTTTGAAATATGTGAGTTGGAATCGAAATATAATTGAGGAAGATTTGAACTATTTGAGTTGGAATCGAAATATAATTGAGGAAGATTTGAACTATTTGAGTTGGAATCGAAATATAATTGATGAAGGTTTGAACTATTTGAGTTGGAATCGAAATATAATTGAGGAAGATTTGAACTATTTGAGTTGGAATCGAAATATAATTGATGAAGGTTTGAAATATGTGAGTTGGAATCGAAATATAATTGAGGAAGGTTTGAACTATTTGAGTTGGAATCGAAATATAATTGAGGAAGATTTGAACTATTTGAGTTGGAATCGAAATATAATTGAGGAAGATTTGAACTATTTGAGTTGGAATCGAAATATAATTGATGAAGGTTTGAACTATTTGAGTTGGAATCGAAATATAATTGAGGAAGTTTTGAACTATTTGAGTTGGAATCGAAATATAATTGATGAAGGTTTGAACTATTTGAGTTGGAATCGAAATATAATTGATGAAGGTTTGAACTATTTGAGTTGGAATCGAAATATAATTGATGAAGGTTTGAACTATTTGAGTTGGAATCGAAATATAATTGATGAAGGTTTGCACTATTTGAGTTGGAATCGAAATATAATTGAGGAAGGTTTGAACTATTTGAGTTGGAATCGAAATATAATTGATGAAGGTTTGAACTATTTGAGTTGGAATCGAAATATAATTGATGAAGGTTTGAAATATTTGAGTTGGAATCGAAATATAATTGAGGCAGTTTTGAACTATTTGAGTTGGAATCGAAATATAATTGAGGAAGTTTTGAACTATTTGAGTTGGAATCGAAATATAATTGATGAAGGTTTGAACTATTTGAGTTGGAATCGAAATATATTTGAGGCAAGTTTGATCTATTTGAGTTGGAATCGAAATATATTTGAGGCAGGTTTGAACTATTTGAGTTGGAATCGAAATATAATTGAGGAAGGTTTGAACTATTTGAGTTGGAATCGAAATATAATTGAGGAAGGTTTGCACTATTTGAGTTGGAATCGAAATATATTTGAGGCTGGTTTGAGCTATTTGAGTTGGAATCGAAATATAATTGAGGAAGGTTTGAACTATTTGAGTTGGAATCGAAATATAATTGAGGAAGGTTTGAACTATTTGAGTTGGAATCGAAATATAATTGAGGCAGGTTTGAACTATTTGAGTTGGAATCGAAATATATTTGAGGCAGGTTTGAACTATTTGAGTTGGAATCGAAATATAATTGAGGCAGGTTTGAAATATGTGAGTTGGAATCGAAATATAATTGAGGAAGATTTGAACTATTTGAGTTGGAATCGAAATATAATTGAGGAAGATTTGAACTATTTGAGTTGGAATCGAAATATAATTGAGGAAGATTTGAACTATTTGAGTTGGAATCGAAATATAATTGATGAAGGTTTGAACTATTTGAGTTGGAATCGAAATATAATTGATGAAGGTTTGAACTATTTGAGTTGGAATCGAAATATAATTGAGGAAGGTTTGAACTATGTGAGTTGGAATCGAAATATAATTGATGAAGGTTTGCACTATTTGAGTTGGAATCGAAATATAATTGAGGAAGGTTTGAACTATTTGAGTTGGAATCGAAATATAATTGATGAAGGTTTGAACTATTTGAGTTGGAATCGAAATATAATTGATGAAGGTTTGAACTATTTGAGTTGGAATCGAAATATAATTGATGAAGGTTTGAACTATTTGAGTTGGAATCGAAATATAATTGAGGAAGGTTTGAACTATGTGAGGTGGAATCGAAATATAATTGATGAAGGTTTGAACTATTTGAGTTGGAATCGAAATATAATTGATGAAGGTTTGAACTATTTGAGTTGGAATCGAAATATAATTGAGGAAGTTTTGAACTATTTGAGTTGGAATCGAAATATAATTGATGAAGGTTTGAACTATTTGAGTTGGAAACCAAATATAATTGATGAAGGTTTGAACTATTTGAGTTGGAATCGAAATATAATTGATGAAGGTTTGAACTATTTGAGTTGGAATCGAAATATAATTGATGAAGGTTTGCACTATTTGAGTTGGAATCGAAATATAATTGAGGAAGATTTGAACTATTTGAGTTGGAATCGAAATATAATTGATGAAGGTTTGAACTATTTGAGTTGGAATCGAAATATAATTGATGAAGGTTTGAACTATTTGAGTTGGAATCGAAATATAATTGAGGAAGTTTTGAACTATTTGAGTTGGAATCGAAATATAATTGATGAAGGTTTGAACTATTTGAGTTGGAATCGAAATATATTTGAGGCAGGTTTGATCTATTTGAGTTGGAATCGAAATATATTTGAGGCAGGTTTGAACTATTTGAGTTGGAATCGAAATATAATTGAGGAAGGTTTGAACTATTTGAGTTGGAATCGAAATATAATTGAGGAAGGTTTGCACTATTTGAGTTGGAATCGAAATATATTTGAGGCAGGTTTGAACTATTTGAGTTGGAATCGAAATATAATTGAGGAAGGTTTGAACTATTTGAGTTGGAATCGAAATATAATTGAGGAAGGTTTGAACTATTTGAGTTGGAATCGAAATATAATTGAGGCAGGTTTGCACTATTTGAGTTGAAATCGAAATATATTTGAGGCAGGTTTGAACTATTTGAGTTGGAATCGAAATATAATTGAGGCAGGTTTGAAATAGGTAAGTTGGGAGTAAATTTGATA
The DNA here is from genome assembly GCA_032433765.1 of Megaustenia siamemsis. Classification (NCBI taxonomy): domain Eukaryota; kingdom Metazoa; phylum Mollusca; class Gastropoda; order Stylommatophora; family Ariophantidae; genus Megaustenia; species Megaustenia siamemsis. The sequence continues at coordinate 74,865,033 of JAVIAB010000108.1, forward strand.
GTTGTAAAAATTATAACACAATTGTTGCAATCCTGCATTAGAATACCTAGCCGTAGAAGTCACAAACAAATGTTTTAAATGGAGTCGTGTTCTGGAAGAGTATTTTGAAAAAAAAATGTTTTGAGTCGATGTCTTGGAGTAGAATCTTCAACAACTTTTTAATTGGAATCTGTGAGGACGTAGAGATGTTTGAGGCGTCAGTTTTGTGGTGTAGGAGTCATGCATGACTATAAGCAAAGCTAATGTGGCGTTATGTTACAACACAACCGAAACATCAACACTATCATCATTGCTATACATTTATATTGAAAACCATCGTCGAACTTTGATCTTTCCAGGGGAAAAAAGACTTTAGAGAAAAAGAAAAGATTGTTCCACTACCTGTTTTACTGTTGTATACCTTCATTTTTTTATCATCTCACCTGTAGGAGTTTCCAATTGATTAGAATTACACCTGGTGCAGTTACTTATTTTTACAAGGAATTAACAGGTAGTAAAGTGAAATGTTTTGTTTCCACCTGTTACCTGGTGACAACCAATGGCGAGGCAGGAAACAGGTACAGAGGTATAGCTTTAGTTTGTAACTGACTCACGTGGTAGACGTTACTGTGAGAGGCCACAGTTAAAACTGAACTTTTACAAAACCAGGAATCGTCCCCACAACAGATAACACAAAAGGCAACGAGCCAACATTGGTTAGCGGCGTTCCAAAAACGATAAACGCTTCGACCCAGATATCAAAAGCTAAGCGATACGAAAACAGCATTTTCTTTATTTCTTAGAAACAAGTGACGGCGTGAATGCTAAACAACATTCTGAAACGTGTGTTAATAGATTAAACAAAAATAGATTAATCAGCTCTAAAAAGCTTCAAGAACAATGAACTAGATCACTTGAGAACAGCCCTGGACCAACTATGCAATAACTTGGGGGAAAATTGAAAAAAAAAATGGTATGGTAAAAGCTTTACGTGGTTAGCAGACGACACAGATTTGAACGACGTTTCGGCTCAACGGGCCTTCAGCAGGAACAAACAAACAACACACACACAGATATGTAAGTAAATAAAACTAATGCTACATAGCTAACTAGTAATGAAACATCCAAAACAAAATAATCGAAATATGTTAAAGAAAAGAAAATTGACTTCCCTGTGTAGTGGACCGTGGTCAGAATGGGAAAGGAATTGTCCCACGGGTGTAGCTATAACAATGTGTGTGTGTTGTTTGTTTGTTCCTGCTGAAGGCCTGTTGAGCCGAAACGTCGTTCAAATCTGTGTCGTCTGCTAACCACGTAAAGCTTTTATCATACCACTTTTTCTATTTTTTTTTTTCAATTTTTCCTCACATTCAGCTTTACTGCAGCTTCGCATTTTTACGCATTCATTGCATATCTTTGCCTTAACCCCTATGCAATAACTTCCAGAGAGTAGTCACTCAGTGGATACCATCACACTGTAATATACACGAGAATGAACGGGCAGACAAATTAGCTAAAGAGGGAGGGAGATTACTACAAGAGAACCATCCGCTCAGTTATGATGAAGCCAAATCCACCCTCAAGGGTCAGTACCATGAAAAATGGAAACGAGAACACCAAAAGTAAGTGAGAGGGATGGATACCACCAACTATCAAGGAGGGATCAAGTCATCATACTTCGCCACGCACTGGCCACAATAGAATGAGAAATCACATGTTTACCAAACTCAAAATAGGTACAACCAGCCTATGCCACTGTACACTGGACAATATGACTACAAAACATGTTCTACAGGATTGCCCCCAGTACACAGACCTGAGAAGAGCAATGTGGTCCACACCCACCTCCCTGGAAGAGAAACTATATGGGGCAATCGAATCACATAAACATACAGCTGACTTCATGAGAGAGTCTGGAATCCTACTCTGATTGAGTCTTGATCGCAGAGAGAGAGAGATTAAACAAACCAACGAGTTCCCTCCTTACCGCTTTATTTCTCTTTCTTCTCTCTCTCTCTCTCTCCCTCTCTCTCTCTCACACACACACACATTCCTTCTTTTTTAGAGGAACTGTTTAGTCTCAGGGCAAGAAGACGATCACGTGACAGAGGTTGTGAATTCAAATCGCGGTTGAACCATTTGGAATATTTTAATTTGAGATTTCTCTCTGCAGCAACCACACCTGGCCTCAGCAGCGAGGCTCGGCTGAAATCGCCAATTATTCACCGACGGAAAAAAATGTGAGTACCACCGAAGACAGGGTTATCTGCCTGTGCGGCGAGTGACACCAATGTAGACGGCTGCCAGTGAAAAAAGGATTAACTCTCAAAATTCAGTTCCTAGTCTCTAAGGACTTCATCAGAGATGAAAGCTGGAGAACGCAAAATAAAAAAAAAAATAAAAAATACATCCTTGCTTTACCCTTTTGGGAATCGAGGGAGAGACAAAGAACAAATTCTTGCCCTTCTGGCAACCTCAAATGTTGTTATTTGATGTCGTTTTAGTCTTTCTCGGATGTTATCAGACCATCGTACTCTTGGTCTACCAAAGTCCTTTCTTCCATCTCGTCTCATATATGTTTTCTATGCAATAGAATCTCTTGCCGTTTTTTTTCCGATGGAGCTTAAGTGCCAGCGACCTGCGGTCGCGATAACAGGATCGGCACCATAGATGACCAAGACCTAGCAGTTCTAGCTCCTCGTGGTTTCCCCCGGTAACAACCTGCGTTAAAACAGACTGGCTAATAGAAGCTAGGATTGCCGTGTTCCTTGTAGTGGTGGCTCTTATTAATATAGAAGACTAGTATTGAGCCTAGGAAGTGCAAAAGGTAATTGTAATGTCATGAAGAACATACTAACATCAAAACAAATAACACCAGGGCTAAAACTAAGAATAGCAAAATGGTATGCCTTCTCAACATTCCTATATGGTGCAGAAACATGGACATTAGACAAGAAAACAGAACAGAGAATTGAAGCCTTTGAAATATGGATGAAGTCTTAAAACATCTAAAAATGAAAAGAGAATTACGAAACACAATTCAAACAAGACAAATGCGATTTTTGGGCCATGTTAAAAGACACAACAACCTACTAAAAGTAATCCTGGAGGGGATAATACAAGGTAAAAAAGGCAGAGGCAGACCAAAACTAACATGGACGAGTAACATCAAAAGATGGACAAACCAGCCTATGACAACCTGAACCATCAAAGCAAGAGACAGAGCAGAATGGCGTATCATGGTAGCCAACCTTCGTTGCGGAGAAGGCACTCGATGATGATGATGAGAATTGAGCCTGCGTTAAAACAGACTGGTTAATAGAAGCTAGGATCGCCGTGTTCTCTGTAGTGGTGGCTCTTACTAACACAGAAGACCTAGTATTGCAGTATCTCTGGACTGGAGGAACAGTTTCTCAGAATAGCCTGGGGTAGACGAACTCCAACCTCTCCAGTAAAAGCCTCTGAAGTTAAGAAAGTCATTATGACCCACCGCATTAATGAGTAAAAGGGCAGCCTGATCGCATCAACTCTTGGCATTACAATAACACAAACAGCTTGGCATTCCTTTCAAATGATAAAAACGTAGGAAATAATAATATAATGGTAGACAGAAAAATGATATATCAAATGATGCCGACAAGCAAACACCTCTAAACATTACACAACAACTCACCTCACATCATTACACAACTCATTTTTCCTCCTTACTCAAGATCTCACCGGACATCCTTACACAATATCTCACCTTACATCCTTACACCACATCTTACCTTACATCCTTACACAACATCAAATCTTACATCCTTACACCACATCTCACCCCTGCATCCTTACACAACATCTCATCTTACATCTTTTCACAACATCTCATCTTACATCCTTATACTAAATCTCACCTTACATCCTTACATAACATCTCACCTTATATCCTTACAGAATATCTCAATTGTTCATTCTTACGCAACACATATCTCACATTACATATTTACATCACATCTCACCTTACATCTTTACATAACATTTCGTTTTGCACCCTTACACAACACCTCACCTCAACTTCTTTTCCAAACAAATTACCTCCCATCCTTACCAAAACACCTACATCACACCCACCTCATATGCCTACACATCATACAAAATACACCTCCAATAATAATAACAAACAAATTAATGCGCAACATCTATCTATTTCATTTTACTATAACATTTACCTTCCAACATCTACACATTACCATTAACAATAACACACATCACCATTAACAACCCACACATACAATTAATAACCCCACACATAACCACTAACGACTCAACATATCACCGCTAATCACCTCACACATCATCACTAACGACCTCACACATCACCAATAACCATCTCACACATCACCACTAAGGATCCCTCACATCACCCCTTCCGACTCACACATACCATTAGTAACCCCACACTTCAGCACTACCGACCTCACAAATAACCACTAACGACCTCACACATCCCCCACTAACCACTTCACATATCACGACTAACAACCCCACACATCGCCACTATCATCCCCACACATCACCACTAACAAACCCCAAACATCACCACTAACATTCCCATATATCATCACTAACAACCCCACACATCACCACTAGCAATCCCACACAACACCACTAACAAATTCACACATCACCACTAACAACCTCATAAAACACCACTAATAACTTCACACATCACCACCGAAAACTCCATACATCACCAATACCAACTTCACACACCAACACTAACAACCCACACATACAATTAATAACCTCACACATCACCACTAACGACCCAACATATCACTACTAATGACCTCACACATCATCACTAACAACCTCACACATCACCAATAACCATCTCACACATCACCACTAAGGATCCCTCACATCACCCCTTCCGACTCACACATACCATTAGTAACCCCACACTTCAGCACTACCGACCTCACAAATAACCACTAACGACCTCACACATCCCCCACTAACCACTTCACATATCACGACTAACAACCCCACACATCGCCACTATCATCCCCACACATCACCACTAACAAACCCCAAACATCACCACTAACATTCCCACATATCATCACTAACAACCCCACACATCACCACTAGCAATCCCACACAACACCACTAACAAATTCACACATCACCACTAACAACCTCATAAAACACCACTAATAACTCCACACATCACCACCGAAAACTCCATACATCACCAATACCAACTTCACACACCAACACTAACAACCCACACATACAATTAATAACCTCACACATCACCACTAACGACCCAACATATCACTACTAATCACCTCACACATCATCACTAACGACCTCACACATCACCAATAACCATCTCACACATCACCACTAAGGATCCCTCACATCACCCCTTCCGACTCACACATACCATTAGTAACCCCACACTTCAGCACTACCGACCTCACAAATAACCACTAACGACCTCACACATCCCCACAAACCACTTCACATATCACGACTAACAACCCCACACATCGCCACTATCATCCCCACACATCACCACTAACAAACCCCAAACATCACCACTAACATTCCCACATATCATCACTAACAACCCCACACATCACCACTAACATCCCCACACACCACCACTAACATCCCCACACATCACCACAAACATCACCACATATCACCCCTAACAACCCCACACATCACCATTAACAAACTCACACATCACTACTAACATTCCCACACATCACCACTAATATTCCCACACATCACCACTAGCAACCCCACACAACACCACTAACAAATTCACACATCACCACTAACAACCTCATACATCACCACTAATAACTCCACACATCACCACCGAAAACTCCATACATCACCAATACCAACTTCACACATCAATACTAACAATCTCACACATCACAAATCACCACTAGCGGCCTCACACATCACCACTAATAACCCCACACATCACCACTAACAACCTCACACACCACCACTAATAACCCCACACATCATCACTAATAACCCTACACATCACCACTAACAACCTCGCACATCACCACTAATAACCCCACACATCACCACTAACAGCCTCACACATCACCACTAACAACCTCACACACAACCACTAACAACCTCACACATCACCACTAACAACCTCACACATCACCACTAGCAACCTCACACATCACCACTAAAAACCTCAAACATTACCACTAACAACCTCACACACCACCACTAACAACCTCACACACCACCACAAACAACCTCACACATCACCACTAACAACCTCACATATCACCACTAATAACACCACACATCACCACTAATAACACCACACATCACCACTAATAACTCCACACATCACCACTAGCTACCCCAGCCATCACCACTAACAACCCAAAACATCACCACTAATAACCTCACACATCACCACCCAAATCTCCATACATCACCACTAACTACCTGACACGTCACCACTAACCACCTCACACACCACAACTAACCACCTCACACGCCACAACTAACCACCTCACAACTAACCAGCCCACACATCACCACAAACCACCAATCAACCAGAACTAACCCTCACTCCCTCACAAAAATATACTTCCAAGCAACAAAATCAACTATTCTTCTAATCGACCACGACTCTCATAACTTGCCCCCAACACTCACCAACTGGTGACTGTCAAATCTAACGTTACGACTTCGGCCTCAGGACAAAATATACCAGGGTTCAAATCCAACCAGAACCGGTGGTGATTTAAAAATAAAATAACTAAAGTTAACCCCAGTTTCTCTCTGACGTTACCCTGTCCTGATCTCTTAGATCCGTTGTCAAACCCTCTCGGATAACGGCAAAGAATAGGGGGTCTCGTGTGCACTCGCGCATGTTAAAGATTTCTTTCATGGCAGTAAAGGTCGAAAAGAGTCAGCCATAAATATGACGCTGGCTGGGAAAAATCGTCATCTAATCCTACCCACACCGTGAATCCTGTCACGTGCGACGGAGTTCGTGCACGTTGACTATGATTCTCCTACGATTTTCTAGAAATTCCTAATGGGGATATCGGAGCACCTATGAATTCGTGTGCAGTTGTGATGATTCTAGCCACAAACAAACAGACTTACCAATCCCCGATCCAATTACAATCAACCTTATTATTCATCCATTTGTAAATCATTCAACTTTTATCAATTTATTTTTGCCAACATCTCAAAACGTCATCCATTTTTGACCCCATGAATTATCAATTGTAATCAATCAAATTCGCTAATTTATTTTTGACACGGTAATGTTCTAAAACAAAATATAAATTTATTCACAATTTCTTGTTTACTTTGTTATGTATTTTAAAGTGCTGCTGTTTTTTGCTAACGAGTGCAGTATTTTGTTTCTGCAGCTACACGCTTCTTGATGTCGTTTTATGATTTATGATTACTGATTATTGTAGTCAATCACAATCAGTGTTCTTAATTAAAACAGTTTGTCGGTTCACTCAGAGTACACACGAAAGTGCTCAGTCTCCAAAAACAGACACGAAAGTACAACGCTTGTAGTGCACATTTGTTTATTTTAGTCTCAACGTGGTAAGTTAGTTAAAATATTGCAAATTTTGTAGAGTTTATGAATGCCGATTCAATGGGCCTAGTACATTCACTTCAATCTTGAAATCGATGTTTTATGGAAGTGGGTTCTATGTGTAACACCGCACACAAAAAGTAAAATGTTCGTTTAAAGTGAATATTCATGTGTCTCTTCTTCGACCTTTCAGCTCGCTGTGGAGTATAGGTCTTCAACAAACACTTTCCAAGCCGTTCTATTTCTTGCCATTATTTTAAGATCATTCCATGTCTTCCCCATCGTCTTCATCTCTGCTTCTATCTGTCTTCTCCAATATTTTTTGATCTTCCTTTTTGTCTTTTTCCCTGGGGATTCCAAAAAAGGGCCTGTTGTGTAATACTCTCAGTTGACTTCCGCAGTGTGTGTCCTATCCAGCGCTATCGTCTTCGTTGTATCTCTTTATCCACTGGTATTTGACTGGTACATTTCCATAATTCTATGTTAGTGATTTTGTCCTGCTACATCCATCCTTTTATTCTGCGTAAGCATCCATTAATGAAAGTCCATATTTATGTGTGCTGATCTTTGATTAGCTAAACAGTTCGTAACAACAATCAAAGACACATCTTAGAGTTAACAATATGTTTATGCATGTAATACTTGCTTTGTATGGTAAGAAATCGCGTCACATTCATTCTACCTACCTACCAACCCACCTACCTATCTTCCAATGACCTACCTATCTATCATGTTGGATTGCTTGTCCACATTCACCAAAAAAGTACAAGAGAAAGCAGATAGAGAAGATCAGTTTACTAACACAGAGAGACTGAAAATAAATAACATAGAAGATAAAACTAACATTATCAGGATAAATGCCAAAAGTACAAAGAAAGTTACATTCAGAGGAGTGAGACTAGAAGAAGTGGATCACTTTAAATGCCTGGGAAGATTTATGTCATCAAATAGCAACATCGAGAAAGAGATCTCTGCTAGAAAAGGAATATTAGCCCAAATATACAATCATTATCATCAAGTACCGGGCCTACTGGCGTAGGTGATCATGTCTCTCCACAACTTTCGATCTCGACAGTTCTTTATCATTTCTGTTGTTGACCTTCTGCCAAGCCAGTTTCTTAAGCTGTCTGATATTTTCTCTCTTTGTTTCCCTCTATCTCTTCGTCCCTCAATTTGTCCAGTTGTTACAATATATTCCAGTTGTTCTCTTCTCATTACATGGCCAAAAAATGATGATTGTTTCTTCCTAATATTGGAAATTAGCTCTCTTTTTGCTTTGTCTTCTTTCAGAACATTTCCATTACTCTTCTTATCTGTCCATGGTATTCTCAACATTCTTCTGTAAAACCACATTTCTACAGACTCCAATGATGACTCCAGACTCCAGGTATTCAGTAGACTTAAAAAAATGTTGGCGTTCATCTCGTCCCCATCTCAGCACCAAGCATAGAATGTACAAGTCAAATGTGTGATCTATATTCCTATAAACAGCAGAAATGTGGATAATGAACCATAAGATAGAACGTCCTCACAGATGATTTGAAGGTCGCTGTCTTAAGATGATCCTAAACATCCGTTGGGATCAACGCATTACGGACAAAGAAGTCGTCAGAAAATCAGGCATTAACAACATCAATCAAGAAGTGAAAACAGAATGTTAGACGTGACTAGACTTGGAACATTCAACGTTAGACGTGACTAGACTTGGAACATTCAATGTTAGACGTGACTAGACTTGGAACATTCAATGTTAGACGTGACTAGACTTGGAACATTCAACGAATGGAACGAACATCCGCATCCAGAGTTAACATGGACACCATCTGGGAAACGAAGAAGAGACAGACTATTGAGGACATGGCGACGAACCTAACATGACGAAATGAAAGAGGCTGGCAGGTCCTGGTGAGAGTTGTCCATACTTGCCCCAGACAGGATTGGGTGGAGAGATCTTGTGAGTGCCCTCTGCTCCAACTGGAGTCCACATGATTAAAATGGAGAAAAAAAATTGAATACCTTATTTTTACCGATACTTCCAGTATCTCTTACTGCGCACTGAGAGAACCACTGCATTATATATATATATATTGTGCAGTCTAATAAAAAATAGAACATGAATATACACATTACACAGTGATTCCTAATAATGGAGAATTATGTTGTACAAGTGGCTAACAATTCTGGAGTGCGACATGCGTGATAATTGGATCAATCTATGAGAGTCTATTGACAGAATTACTTCTGCTGAATGCTGTGTTGTATTGCGTCAGCCATGCGTCACTGCGACAAGTGAAACAATACAGGCCTAGCGATGCGTATTTGTTTTCTCGTGGGTGACGTTTAAGGACATGAAAGCAATGCTTGTTTTTTTTTTTGGTCCTCAATGTTGATTTGACACAGTTGTGTTTTTGCCATGTCAAAGTGATAACGTAGTTCCAATCTTGCTAAGTCGTACAGCATTTATGAAAGATGTCCTGGTAGTACACTCCCCTCACTAATAAAATTGATATTTGATGTAAGTGGTTCTAGTCTGTAACGTCACACACAATAAGCAAGATCGGGTGGCCGAATCGATAACTTGTCGGGCCTCAAACCAGGAGAACGCGGCTTTGACTCCAGGCAGTCGAAAGTTTTTTTGTTTCTATATTGGGTGAAATAAAAACTCAGACTTGAACACCACGCGGCGACAGCACTGGACAAGCGGCCGTTATTCTCCGGCCCTATTAAACACCCCGGCAGACCCCAAGAATTTGAAAATGCCATAACGGGAGTTTCTATTTTGTTAAGCCCAGTAAGTAAAGACTTTGGTTTAAATCAAACATTGATGCAGGAATGATATCTTTAGCTTTTAATTCCCATAACAAAACGATCAACGGTTAGTAATTCTAAGTATTCGGTTCTATCTATTGACCTTTCGAGCCGTAACCGGCCCATAGGGCGTAGACCAAGATACACCTTCTCCTATATGAATTTTTGTTCTAGCAGTTTTCTTTTAAAGATATTTTATCAAATCTCGCCATCTGTCTCTGTTCTGTGCAAGCAGTTCTATCTCATTGAGGGAGCCGATTCCTGCTGCTCTTGCCTCTCTCATCAATGTTCTTCTCAGTGTCTCCCTGGGTCTTCCTCTTTTTCTTTTACCTGTTGTTTCCCATATGAGGGCTTGCTTTGCTATTCGATTATTATCTCTTCTCATCACATGTCCAACGTATGACCATCGTCTTTTCTTTATTACTGAAGATATTAGTGGTTGATTGGCGATTTCTCTAATTTCCTCGTTTGTTTTGAATTCGTTCCATTCTATACCAAGTATTTTCCTTAGACATTTATTTTCGAATGCGTTCAACTTTGTTTCTATATCTCTTGTTGTTTTCCAGCTTTCACACGCATACGTAAGGGTTGATAGTACATTTGATTTGAATAGCCTAAGTTTTGTGTTTGTGCTAATGAGTTTTGATTTCCACAACTTTTCAAGGCTTCTGAAAGACATTGCTGCTTTAGCCAGTCTGATTCTAATTTCTTTGCTCGTATCCCCTTCTCGATCAATGTGACTTCCAAGATAGATGAAGTGATCGATCTCTTCTACTGGTTTGTTTTCCATGTATATTTTGTCACTTGTTGGAATTAAACTTTTCATGACTTTAGTCTTTTCATGATTGACCTCAAGCCCAATTTTGCTGGCTATTGATGATAGTTCATTTGTGTTTTCCTGCATCGTTTTTATCTGATTGCTGATGAGAACTATGTCATCAGCAAAGTCCAGGTCCTCCAAATGGTCTCCTTGTATCCATTCGATGCCTTTATTACCAGTGCAGCATTTCTTCATTATGAAGTCCATAACAATTCCAAATAACAAGGGCGATAAAATACATCCTTGTTTAACCCCAGTTTCTATTGGGAAACATTCGCTCAGTCCTTCCTCTGTTCGAACTGCACATGTGTAACCATCATACATATCATTCGGTTCTGCAGTACTAAATTTCAAACAACAAAGAGCTTATTTTTTTTCATTTTGAGATATCATCATGTGCCATACCGGTTGGCGTAAACGATCATCTCCTTCCACAATCTTCTATCTTCAGTGCATCGTATCAGTTCTGTTGTTGACTGTTTTCCATGCCATGACACCAAACTATCCAGTATTTTCTCTCTTTGTCGTCCGCGATCTCTCTTTCCTTTTATTTTGCCAGTTCTTTCTTCCTATTATTCTTTTCTTCCTCATTTGCCTTTCGGCGTCGAGGGGACATATAATTTGCGCTTCTGTTCGCCTCTGCTGCTGTTATGTTTCCTAGTGCTTCTAATATTCCATCGACCCATCTTTTTCGTGGTCGACCCTTGGGTCTGGTGTTCTCACAACGTTTGTTGAAAGCTCGTTGTGTTGTGTTTTGTTCTTTCTGCTTTGTCACGTGGCCAAGCCATTTTATCTGTTGTTTCCTTATATATTCTATGGCGGGGACTATTCCTAGCTTTTTTCTCAGTTCTTCATTTCTGATCTTATCTCTCAGACTGTTTCCTGTCATTCGTCTAACACATTTCATCTCTGTAGAGGTTATTTTTCTTATTGTTCTTGCATCTAGGGTCCAGGTCTGGCATTGGTAGCACAACGTTGGGATGAAGATTGTATTGTAGAGTGTTCGTTTTGCCTCCAGTTATTTCCTTGTTGGACAATAGTGGTGATAACTGTCCGATGAATTGACAAGCTTTGTTGCATCTTGATTCTATCTCTGCCGTTTGAGAATTATCGTTTGTCATTAGACTTTCTAGGTACTTGAATTCCAGTTGTAACTTGTATTAATTTTGTATTTTGTCTTTTTGAATTTTGTATTAATTAATGTCCACTTGTATGAATTTTCCCAGTTGTAACCAAGTATTCCAACTTTCCTCTTCTCGTGATGTGCCCAAAAAAAACGGATGTTGAAATATATCTTCTTCTAATCACAATGAATGTAACATTGAAGAAGCTGTACATTTTATCTCCATGTAAATAAAACAATAATAAACTCATCTAAAGTATCACTAACAAACAACTGGACCTGCTTAGAGCTGGAATTGTCCTATTGGTTGTAAATTCTTATGGCTGCTATTTGTTGCCAATAATGTGTTGTTATCATTCTCATATCCTTGCCGTCGATGATTCGTTTTCCTAGAATATTGATTATTTTATTTATATCCTAAGGTATAATTAGCTATTTTTCGTGTGAATTTCTTGAGCTAGTTATCTAATGTTGATTTTGGACTTTATTACAGCAAAGAACAACCAGATAAAATGGTTTGGCCACGTGACAAGGCAGAGTGATAAAAACGCAACACAAGGAGCCTTCAATAAGCGTAGTGAGAACACCAGACCCAAGGGTTGATCTAAAAAATAATGGATCAATGGAATATTATAAATACTAGGAAACATATCAGCAGCAAAAGCGAACAGAAGAGCAAAATACTGCAAATTATATCTCCCCTCGACGCTGAAAGGCAAATGAGGAAGTAAAGAAGAAGAAGGAGATAACAGATGTTCACAGTATCATAGTATCATAATATCATAGAGGTATCTTACCTGTTACCATCACTGGCCTTCTCTATGTCGAGTTAACAAAGTGTATAGTCTCTGTACTTGTCTTCACCATATCGAGTTAACAAAGTGTCTAGTCTCTGTACTTGTCTTCTCCATATCGAGTTAACAGAGTGTCTAGTCTCTGTACTTGTCTTCACCCTCTTATCGAGTTAACAAAGTGTCTAGTCTCTGTACTTGTCTTCTCCATATCGAGTTAACAAAGTGTCTAGTCTCTGTACTTGTCTTCACTCTCTTATCGAGTTAACAAAGTGTCTAGTCTCTGTACTTGTCTTCTCCATGTCGAGTTAACAAAGTGTCTAGTCTCTGTACTTGTCTTCACTCTCTTATCGAGTTAACAAAGTGTCTAGTCTCTGTACTTGTCTTCACTCTCTTGTCGAGTTAACAAAGTGTCTAGTCTCTGTACTTGTCTTCACTCTCTTATCGAGTTAACAAAGTGTCTAGTCTCTGTACTTGTCTTCACTCTCTTATCGAGTTAACAAAGTGTCTAGTCTCTGTACTTGTCTTCACTCTCTTATCGAGTTAACAAAGTGTCTAGTCTCTGTACTTGTCTTCACTCTCTTATCGAGTTAACAAAGTGTCTAGTCTCTGTACTTGTCTTCACTCTCTTATCGAGTTAACAAAGTGTCTAGTCTCTGTACTTGTCTTCACTCTCTTATCGAGTTAACAAAGTGTCTAGTCTCTGTACTTGTCTTCACTCTCTTATCGAGTTAACAAAGTGTCTAGTCTCTGTACTTGTCTTCTCCATGTCGAGTTAACAAAGTGTCTAGTCTCTGTATTTATCTTCTAAACCATAGGTCCGACTCTTGTTAGTGTTAAATTTTATAAAAAGCTGTTCATTGTTTTGTTTTTTTTAAATCACACTTCCCGTCTCATAAACTCTCAGCAGAAACCAATAACCAATACTTGCACTAATGGTATCCAGACCGTGCTACCAATGTCTACTTCTTACATAATCCTTCATTTAAAAAAAAAAAAGAGATATTATATATTGACCGGATAGGCGTAAGGAACCGTTAAAGGCTGTGTCTAGAAAATGTTCATTGCTGCAGTTTCCTCATACTCCAATTCTGAGCCAAAGCTACTGAGTTAAGTGCTCTGTGCACTCCGTGAGCTGTGCGTTTCATCCGTTTTGATCATGTTTCGATATTCATATTGCTTACGATGAATGATAGAGTAAAGGTAAAGGTAAGGTAAAGTACGAGACATGAACCGGCGTCTTAGCACGCGAGTTTCCACCCATATGTGCTCGGCCGCCTATCCAGAAATGTTCGGATATTTCTGTATAGTGTAGCCTCAAGCATCGAAACTCAGATGCGAAGCGACATTCCTCACCTTCCCAGGATAATACCCTGGTACCCATTTCTGCCAACGGCTGGGTCGACCGTGGGGGTAATTTTTTTTTTTTTTTAATTTCCAACCACGAGTACAATTCACACTGCTCCCAGCGGGAATCGAACACGGGTTGTCCGAACGTCGGTAATCTAGTCGGGTGGTTTTCCCAACTAGGCTACCGAGGCCCCCAAATGATAGAATGATAGAGTGTGACGAGGAACAGATGGCTGTGTTCAATTTCTGTGCGGTTTAGCCGTATGTCTTTTGGCGTGTGCTGAGACTGCTATGATGGGGACTGCAGCTACCTTTCTTTGTTTGGGAGATGAGATATTAATTCAGATGATTCCACTGGCACGGGCGGTTGAGCAATTATAGATTTTAATTCGTTTGCAGTGATACCGGGACCTTCGATAAACATAAATAGATGTCGAGATCGAGAGTTGTTGAAAGATATAATCACCTACGCCAGCAGGCATTGTACTTTACAATGACAACGACATATACATTACATACATTGCACTTGATAATGACAACGACAAATACATTACATACATTGTACTTGATAATGACAATGACAAATACATTACATACATTGTACTTGATAATGACAAAGACATATACATTACATACATTGTACTTGATAATGACAACGACAAATACATTACATACATTGTACTTGATAATGACAACGACATATACATTACATACATTGTACTTGATAATGACAATGACAAATACATTACATACATTGTACTTGATAATGACAACGACATATACATTACATACATTGTACTTGATAATGACAATGACAAATACATTACATACATTGTACTTGATAATGACAACGACATATACATTACATACATTGCACTTGATAATAACAACGACATATACATTACATACATTGCACTTGATAATGACAACGACATATACATTACATACAATGTACTTGATAATGACAATGATAAATACATTACATACAATGTACTTGATAATGACAACGACATATACATTACATACAATGTACTTGATAATGACAATGACAAATACATTACATACATTGTACTTGATAATGACAACGACATATACATTACATACAATGTACTTGATAATGACAACGACATATACATTACATACAATGTACTTGATAATGACAATGATAAATACATTACATACAATGTACTTGATAATGACAACGACATATACATTACATACAATGTACTTGATAATGACAATGACAAATACATTACATACAATGTACTTGATAATGACAATGACAAATACATTACATACATTGTACTTGATAATGACAACGACATATACATTACATACAATGTACTTGATAATGACGACGACACATACATTACATACATTGTACTTGATAATGGCAACGACATATACATTACATACATTGTACTTGATAATGACAACGACATATACATTACATACAATGTACTTGATAATGACAACGACATATACATTACATACAATGTACTTGATAATGACAACGACATATACATTACATACAATGTACTTGATAATGGCAACGACATATACATTACATAAATCATTATCATCATCATGTGCCATACCGGTTGGCGTAGGTGATCATGTCCCTCCACAATCTTCTATCTACAGTGCATCGTATCAGTTCTGTTGTTGACTGCTTTCCATGCCATGACACCAAGCTATCAAGTATTTTCTCTCTTTGTCGCCCGCGATCTCTCTTTCCTTTTATTTTGCCCGTTGTAACCAAGTATTCCAACTTTCCTCTTCTCATGATGTGCCCGAAAAATGTTGATTGCTTCTTTCTGATGTTTTTTAAGAGCTCCCTTTCTGTGTTGGCCTCTTTGAGAACTTCCTCATTGGTCTTTTTATCTGTCCAGGGAACTTTCAACATTCATCTGAGAAATCCCATCTCTGTGGCCTCTAATCGTCTTTTCATTTGTTTGTCTACTCTCCATGATTCGCTTCCATAGGTCAGAATTGGTTCTATATAGCACCGATGAATTCTCTTTCTCATTTTTATTGACATAGATTTGTTGCATAAGATATTTTTAACCTTCTGAAATGCTATTTTGGCCTGAGCTATTCTGCTTTTTATTTCTGTGGTGCATCTCCCATCTGATGTTATTATTGTGCCCAAGTATTTGAAACTTTGCACTTGTTCCAGATTTGTCCTGTTTATTTTTATGCTGCATGATGGTGGTGATTGTTTCTTCGATATAACCATTACTTCTATTTCCATACTATTCAGACTGAGACCTTTCTTGTTGCTTTATTTTACTATTATGTCTATCATTTATTACATAAATAGTACTTGATAATGACAACGACACTTACATTACATACATTGTACTTGATAATGACAATACACATTTATTTGTTATATATATATATATAACCATAAACAGCATTATGAAATCTGTGAGAATTTGTCCCTCTATATTTCTACTTTGACTGGAAGGTTCATTGCTCTATTACAGATAGCACTGGCTAGTTGAACTATACATTTAGCCCGTAAATTCCCAACAGCCATAATGTTCTCTGGAGCTACAATATCCTAGCCTAAGACATATTTTCCAATCATATCGTTTCCATCAGGGTTCACTATTACTTTATGCATTTATGGCCAAGTACAGACGTCTCGTATGTCTATTTATGATCTGTGATATGTCGTCATTACAGAGTGCATTGATCTTTTCCGTTCACATGTCCTTTATATATGACGATATATATATTTTTTCTATATATGGCTTTTATATGGCTCCATATATGGTTTTAAGTAAAAAAAAATACAAAAAATGGCATATTATATCTTAAGGGCAAAAAAAGCGGACGTTTAAGACTTAATCTTCATCAGAACACTAAAGAGTATTAATAAGAAATGAGCACAACAGCTAATTACATATCATCATCATCATCATCATTGAGTGCGGTTTCTGCATCGAAGGTTGGCTGCCATGGAGCGCCATTCCGCTCTGTCTCATTCTTTGAAAGAGCAGGTTGTCATAGGCTGACTTGTTCATTTTTTAATGTTACTCATCCATGTTAGTCTTGGTCTGCCTCTGCCTCTTTTACCTTATATTTTCCCTTTCAAGATAACTTTTGTATTTTTATACTATCATAGCCTCTTTCTTATTTATGCTGAGGCCAGGTATGCATTCGTATGTGTGTATATATGTATGTATGCATATTGGAGCTTATCTATATATATTTGAGCATGTAGATGTGCATACATATAAACGTATGTGTGAGTGTGAGTATAATGTGTAACTCTCTCTGCTGTATGATTATTTATCCATCTCTCTCTCTCTCTCTCTCTCTCTCTCTCTGTTCGTTTATGAGACGCCCATAACTTGTAGATAGACTTATTGCATGTATTTCTAACTTAGATCTTCCTAATGACATAATTAATAATGGGAGGAAAGTGGTATCACTTTTATGTGGAAAATTGTTTGCAAGTTGCTAGTTTGAGAATATAAGTCTTTCAAATAGTATTAATGTCTTAATGTATACAGTTGACTTTAGCCATTGATTTATTTGCTTATTTTTTGTGTTCTTTCTGTTCAAACTTTGGTGGATTTTCGACCGTTGCTTATATTGCCAACAGTTGCGCTGGCTTTATTTATTTGTTTCGTAGATATCTCATGTCTCCCTTATCTTGTGTTACAAATCTTCCCACTTTTGTAAATATGTCTGCTCATGCAAGATCCTGATGTTCTATTTTGGCTGGTGTTAGATTCTTCCAATGTTGGACCTCGATATTTCAGTGCGCTTTGTGATAACAGATATGATGTCTTTCTTGGTCAAAGGAAACAAAATAAATGTTGTGTTCTACTGTTGGTATACATCTCAGCTCCCAGCTTCAAATATCACACTGAAATGATGTCCATGCTACACACTGACAAAATAAATGTTGTGTTCTACTGTTGGTATACATATCAGCTACCAGCTTCAAATATCACACTGAAATGATGTCCATGCTACACACTGACAAAATAAATGTTGTGTTCTACTGTTGGTATACATCTCAGCTCCCAGTTTCAAATATCACACTGAAATGATGTCCATGCTACACACTGACAAAATAAATGTTGTGTTCTACTGTTGGTATACATCTCAGCTCCCAGTTTCAAATATCACACTGAAATGATGTCCATGCTACACACTGACAAAATAAATGTTGTGTTCTACTGTTGGTATACATCTCAGCTCCCAGTTTCAAATATCACACTGAAATGATGTCCATGCTACACACTGACAAAATAAATGTTGTGTTCTACTGTTGGTATACATCTCAGCTCCCAGTTTCAAATATCACACTGAAATGATGTCCATGCTACACACTGACAAAACAAACACAGGGGATAAAACCCAGTCCATGCAAGAGGAGAAAGGTAGTCGGGCGGATTTTCAAAATGGAGTCGGGACAACAACAGAAAACAAACCCAGGCTCGTGAAAATATATGAGACTGTAGGAATTGCCTGGAATATCTTGTCTTATGGCTCAAGCAAAAGCAGCTTTCCAAAAAATGAAGAAGACACTGTGCATCCATTTTTGACAATAGAAACAAGATTAAGTTCTTAAATTTTATGCAGAGCCACTCTTAACATATGAATGTGAATCATGAACAATAGAGCAAAAGACAAGAAAGTCAGAGGAGGCTGTAGAAGTGTGATTGTAGAGAAGAATGTTGAGAATACCATCGGCCGCTAAGAAGAGTAATGAGAACATTCTGAAAAAGACCAATGCAAAGCGAGAGCTAATGTCCAATTTTAGAAAGAAACAATCATCATTTTTTAATCCATGTAATGTGAAGATAACAGCTGAAATATATTGTAAATTACGGTAAAATAGACGGACGAAGAGACAGAGGAAAACAAAGAGAAAAGATACCAGATAGCTTATGAGAATGGCTTGGCAGAATGTCAACAACTGAAATGATAAATGACTGTCGAGATTGAAGGTTGTGGAGTAACATGATCACGTACGTCAGCAGGCTTGGTACTTGATGATGATGATGATGATGATGATGATGATGATGCAGATGATGATCTTGTCAACCTCTGCATGACTGCCTCTCGAATTCCCTCGCTCCTCTGCATGAGTTTTTGGTATCATTATCCGATGAGCATTTCATTATTTCCCCATCCATCCTTGTGATAGTAGCTTCTTTCTTCACAGATGAAAGCTAAATATAATATATGTATAGTATATAATAATATATAGTATATATTTATTTAGTATATAATAATATATATTACATATTTATTTAGTATATAATAATATATAGTATATATTTATTTAGTATATAATAATATATATTACATATTTATTTAGTATATAATAATATATAGTATATATTTATTTAGTATATAATAATATATATTATTTATTTATTTAGTACATAATAATATATATTATATATTTATTTAGTATATAATAATATATATTATATATTTATTTAGTATATAATAATATATATTACATATTTATTTAGTATATAATAATATATAATATATAATATATATTTATTTAGTATATTTTTAGAAAATATAAACAGCGCTGAAGCACTGTTATTTATCACTAACAGATTAGTTTATTTGTTCCTTTTACCTTTTCAGGGAGATAAACTACACATACATCTTGTATGCATTGAAAGTGATTAAAAGAAGCTGTATTTCAAATGTAAAAACTTTTGTGACTGAAGTATTGCATGCTTCCTCAGAAACTATCAGATTTATCAATCTGTGATCGGTTTTGTTATGAGCACTGACTATTAAAACATAATTCATACATAAATATTCACGTTTCGCATCTGGTGTCACAAATTTAAACCGCTTCCATAAAATATCAGTTTTAAAAATGAGAGAAATGTACTAGGCTTCACTTACATTTACTATCCTTATTAAAATATTCTGCCACTTTATATTCCGGTTCTACCATACTCTCCCATTTCCTTTTTTGTCCATATAGTTGCTTCACCACTCCTGTCGGACTCTCCACCATCCTGCACCGCCAGTCTTCCATAATCCCCTATTACGCCCCTTTTATCGCCGTTTCATTGTGTAACGCTGGGCTATGTTTGCTCGTTTTCACTCCATATATACACTTCATAATCTCTAGTATTTACCTGTACAACGCTTGACTGCTTCTCACCCATCGTTCTCATCATCATCATCATCATCATCATCATCATCATCGAGTGCCTTCTCCGCAACGAAGGTTGGCTACCAGGGAGCGTCATTCTGCTCTGTCTCTTGCTTTGATGGTGCAGGTTGCCATAGGCTGATTTGTCCATCTTTTGATGTTACTCGTCCATGTTAGTCCTGGTCTGCCTCTACCTCTTTCACCTTGTATTTTCCCCTCCATCGTTCTACCACTTTCATTTCTGGTCCGACTTCTTGTCTAACCACATGACTGATCCCACTCCCTTCCTTTGTCACATTTGACTTACAGTCGCTGGGCTCATTTGGATTTTGCTCCATTTAATTTATCTATTTTAGCTTACTAATTTTCACATATTATCTATGGTTATTCTCCAATAAGAAAGAAATATTTCGTTCGTTTTAACATTTCATCTCTTATCCCTGTTTTAATTGATCCTTGATTTACCTGTGTCGCTCATCCTAGATGTAGTAAAGCTTATCTTTATTTCGTTGTTCTTTAGTGTTGATCTCGTTTTCAGAGGAAGGCCACATGTAGACAGAAACGTCAGTGTTTTGTTGTCTACCTTTGTTTGTAAAGCTGTCACAATGCCTTGTAGGAGCGTACGTTACACCCTACTACTTGCTGCTACTAGGCTCATAGGCTCAGGACTTCAACCATAAATACTGCAACATTTGCAAGACTAGAACTAAAATGGCACTCTGAGATAAAAACAAGCAGTTGTGTGAAGTACACAAAGAACAGAATGTGATAGGGAATTGATAATCAAATCTTCAAGGTGCGGTACGTTATGAAGTTTGGATGATCCGTGTGATGTGTATATTAAACAAGATATATGTCCCAGCCACTATGTCTCATCATGCGATGCGGCCCAATTAACGACTACCATAACGGTCACGTAACACGCAATCTTCATTTGATCAAAGCTGTACATTTCTGCAATATAAACTCTTACGTCATTTCCGCTCTAGTCTTCCATGTTTCCTTTCTTCCAAACCGGATGTGCTGATTTTTGAGCCAGACTCGTCAAACGTCCGGCTCGGTTTAATTTAGTTCAAATGGACAATTTCTAGCTGGACAAATGACTTCGGTTCACGTTTAGGTTTCATGAGTAACCTTCCAGACCGGCATATCCGTCTGATATCTGCTACTCCAAGTACAGGAGGTGCCATTAAGTCGTCCATGGACGGTAATTTACTAGCATTACTCTGGAATGATGACATTTTTATGTTGATTTCTGATGTATTCTTTTGTTCGTTACACTTAGCTAATATGTTCTTACACTTTTTCTATAATCTCTCTGTCTCTCTCATCTTTTTCTCTCTTTATAAATATGTATATATATATATATATATATATATATATATATATATATATATATCTTCATCTCTCTATCTCTCCTCATCTCTCTGTTTTCCTTCGTCTCTCTTCTTCTCTCTCTCTTTCTTAATTTCTCTGTGTGGCTTCATTTCTGTCTCGTCATTTCACTGTTTCTTTCACCATCTGTCTTCATCTCTCTGAGGTTCTTCATCTCTCTGTTTCCCTTCATCTCTCTGTTTCTCTTCATCTCTATCTCTCGAGTTCTCAATTTCTCTGTGTGGCTTCATCTCTGTCTCTTCATTTCACTGTCTCTGTCACCATCTATCTTCATCTATTTTCTCTCTTCATCTCTCTCTCTCTTCCTTTCTCTCTCTCTTCATCTTTTCATCCCGTTTTATCTCCCCAGCACGGGCGTAATACCGACCACATTACCCCAAAAATCATGTGCTGAAGGTCTGTAAAATATATGGTCACTGACACCATATTTCCCTATACGCCACTTGGCGTGACGGGGGTACTTTACTTTTTTACTTACTTTATCTCTCCGTCTATCTCTCTTTCACCGCACTATCTCTTCATTGCTCTGTCTCTCTTCATCTCTCTGTCTCTCTTCACCTCTCTGTCTCTCTTCATCTATCTGTCTCTCTTCATCGCTCTGTCTCTCTTCACCTCTCTGTCTCTCTTCATCTCTCTGTCTCTCTTCATCTTTCGGTCTCTCTTCATCTATCTGTCTCTCTTCATCGCTCTGTCTCTCTTCACCTCTCTGTCTCTCTTCATCTATCTGTCTCTCTTCATCTCTCTCTGTCTCTCTTCACCTCTCTGTCTCTCTTCATCTCTCTCTGTCTCTCTTCTTTCGGTCTCTTTCGGTCTCTCTTCATCTGTATGTCTCTCTTCATCTCTCTGGCTCTCTTCATCTCTCTGTCTCTCTTCATCTCTCTGGCTCTCTTCATCTTTCGGTCTCTCTTCATCTCTCTGTCTCTCTTCATCTTTCGGTCTCTCTTCATCTCTCTGTTTCTCTTCATCTCTCTGTCTCTCTTCATCTCTCTGTCTCTCTTCATCTCTCTGTCTCTCTTCATCTCTCTGTCTCTCTTCATCTCTCTGTCTCTCTTCATCTCTCTGGCCCTCTTCATCTTTATGTCTCTTTCAATTTTTCTATCTCGCTCTTTCATTTACTCTCATCTCTTTCACAGTTCCCGACTTAAACATCAAAATGGCATTTTAGTTAGAGACTAAATGACTTGAAAATAATTGACCAAAGACTTCTAAATATAAAGTGCAAAGATTAAACCTGACATAAAATAACAAGAGAATAAATCAGCTCAGAATGCGTATGAAAACTATACAAGGAGAAGACACTAAAAGTACATCGATTAATGATTAGAAAGGACGAATATAGACTCTCACGCAAGCCCATTATACGGACATAGTTTGGTAAAAGAAAGCATCGTTAGTTTTTAACTTTTTATTCGGACTGGTGTCACAGAAGTCGGGATATTCCCATAACCGATCTGCAGTACGTTCCAACTATCATTATAGTGATCGCGTGCTGAATAAAAGTAGAAAAAAAGATCAAAAGAAAGGTCTAGATAGAACAGTTAACAGAAAAGCTGAACTGAAGGCTTAAGAACAAGCAGGACCTTACAAGACCTATCTGTGACTCATCAGACATGAATAGTTAAAATGTCTGTCTTAAGTGCTCTGTCTTCGGCCCGAACAGGAACTAAGAACAACAATTTTTATGTTATGAAAAATGAATTATCATCCGCTATACAAAGTACAGTAAAGAGCGCCGTCACGTAAAGTGGCGGATAGGGAATATGGAGTTGGTGTCCATTTTCTTACAGTCCTTGGGCCACGTGATTTTGGGGGTAATGTGGTCAGTATTACGCCCGCGACGCTTTACTTTCCCAGAAAAAAATTCGGTACCCATTTAAGGCTGGGTGAACCTGGAAGCCGTCTATCAGGATCGAACACGCCCTTTTGTCCTTTGTAATCCAGTTTGCTAACCACTGAGCTATCGTGGCTCAAAACAATAGACAGTTCGATGCAAAATGGAACTCGTATTTCTCGACCCTGCCACTTGCCAGGAGAGACCATACATTACTGCACACTATCAAGTAAGGAACCGTAAGAAACACATGTAGTGTTTATTAAATAAGTAACTTCAAAAGATGACCAAAATACCAATTTGAAATAGCTGTTCTAAACTCATCATCATCAAGTATCGGGTCTGCTGGCGTAGGTAATCATGTCTATCCACAATTTTAGAACGCCACAGTTATTTATCATTTCTGTTGTTGACCTTCTGACAAGGCATTCTCTTCAAACTGGAAAGTGGTATTTGAAATTAATGACAGTTTATCATCATCAAGTACATTCTGCCAAGCCATTCTCTTAAGCTGTCTGGTATTTTTTCCTCATTACTTCCCTCTATCTCTTCGTCCCGCAATTTTCTCAGTTGTTACAATATATTCCAGCTGTTCCTTTCTCATTACATGGCCAGAAAATGATTATTGTTTATTCCTAATATTGGAAATGAGCTCTCTTTTTGCTTTGACCTCTTTCAGAACGTTTTCATTACTCTTCTTAGCTGTGTATGGTATTCTCAACATTCTTCTGAAAAACCATATTTCTACAGTCTCCAGTGATTTTCTTGGTTTTTTTTTGTCCTATTGTCCACGATTCACATCCATATGGCGATTCATGATTGTATAAAAAAGTTACGACGGTGGTTTTCTGTTGCCTTCCGTCGGTTTGTTTACGGTCGTCTCTGCTAGCCTTTGACTAAAAAGTCTCACCCACAAGGCAGTGGGGTTGTTTTACTTTAGGGTACCCTCCCTTAGCCTTTTACTCTCCCGAGCTTACCTGCAAGGCAACCACAGGTTGTACTGTTTACTGCATATAGTAGCAGGTAAAATACCCGACCTGACTATTGTTTTACACTACATGTAGCATTAACATAAAATGGTATTACGCAGTTAAACCAGTAGAAAGACAAATTACGATGTTTCGACAAAATACATTGTCGGGTACTGTATGACAAAAATACATTGTCGGGTACTGTATGACAAAAATACATTGTCGGGTACTGTATGACAAAAATACATTGTCGGGTACTGTATGACAAAAATACATTGTCGGGTACTGTATGACAAAAATACATTGTCGGGTACTGTATGACACAAATACATTGTCGGGTACTGTATGACAAAAATACATTGTCGGGTACTGTATGACAAAAATACATTGTCGGGTACTGTATGACAAAAATCCATTGTCGCGTACTGTATAAAAAAAAATACACGGTCAGGTACTGTATGACAAAAATACATTGTCTGGTACTGTATGACAAAAATACATTGTCGGGTACTGTATGACAAAAATACATTGTCGGGTACTGTATGACAAAAATACATTGTCGGGTACTGTATGACAAAAATACATTGCCGGGTACTGTATGACAAAAATCCATTGTCGCGTACTGTATGAAAAAAATACATGGTCAGGTACTGTATAACAAAAATACATTGTCGGGAACGGCATGACAAAAATACATTGTCAGTTACTGTATGACAAAAATACATTGTCGGGTACTATATGACAAAAATCAATTGTCAGGTACTGTATGACAAAAATACATTGTCACGTACTGTATGACAAAAATACATTGTCGGGTACTGTATGACAAAAATACATTGTCGGGTACTGTATGACAAAAATACATTGTCGGGTACTGTATGACAAATATACATTGTCGGGTACTGTATGACAAAAATACATTGTCAGGTACAGTATGACAAAAATACATTGTCAGGTACTGTATGACAAAAATACATTGTCGGGTACTGTATGACAAAAATACATTGTCAAGTACATTATGACAAAAATACATTGTCAGGTACTGTATGACAAAAATACATTGTCAGGTACTGTATGGCAAAAATACATTGTCAAGTACTGTATGACAAAAATACATTGTCGGGTACTGTATGACAAAAATACATTGTCAGGTACTGTATGACAAAAATACATTGTCAGGTACTGTATGACAAAAATACATTGTCACGTACTGTATGACAAAAATACATTGACGGGTACTGTATGACAAAAATACATTGTCAGGTACTGTATGACAAAAATACATTGTCAGGTACTGTATGACAAAAAATACATTGTCGGGTACTGTATGACAAAAATACATTGTCACGTACTGTATGACAAAAATGCATTGTCAGGTACTGTATGACAGAATTACATTGTAAGGTACTGTATGACAAAAAGACATTGTCAGGTACTGTATTACAAAATTACATTGTCGGGTACTGTATGACCAAAAAACTTTGTCAGGTACTGTATGACAAACATACATTGTCGGATACTGTACGACAAAAATACATTGTCGGGTACTGTATGACAAAAATACATTGTCAGGTACTGTATGACAAAAATACATTGTCGGGTACCGAATGACAAAAATACATTGTCGGGTACTGTATGACAAAAATACATTGTCACTTACTGTATGACAAAAATACATTGTCAGGTACTGTATGACAAAAATACATTGTCAGTTACTGTATGGCAAAAATACATTGTCAAGTAATGTATGCCAAAAATTCATTGTCGGGTACAGTATGACAAAAATACATTGTCAGGTAGTGTATGACAAAAATACATTGTCAGGTACTGTATGACAAAAATACATTGTCACGTACTGTATGACAAAAATACATTGACGGGTACTGTATGACAAAAATACATTGTCAGGTACTGTATGACAAAAATACATTGTCAGGTACTGTATGACAAAAATACATTGTCGGGTACTGTATGACAAAAATACATTGTCACGTACTGTATGACAAAAATACATTGTCAGGTACTGTATGACAGAAATACATTGTAAGGTACTGTATGACAAAAAGACATTGTCAGGTACTGTATTACAAAATTACATTGTCGGGTACTGTATGACCAAAAAACATTGTCAGGTACTGTATGACAAACATACATTGTCGGATACTGTATGACAAAAATACATTGTCGGGTACTGTATGACAAAAATACATTGTCAGGTACTGTATGACAAAAATACATTGTCGGGTACCGAATGACAAAAATACATTGTCAGGTACTGTATGACAAAAATACATTGTCAGGTACTGTATAACAAAAATACATTGTCGGGTACTGTATGACAAAAATACATTGTCAAGTACTGTATGACAAAAATACATTGTCAGGTACTGTATGACAAAAATACATTGTCAGGAACTGTATGACAAAAATACATTGTCAGGAACTGTATGACAAAAATACATTGCCGGATACTGTATGACAAAAATACATTGTCGGGAACTGTATGACACAATTACATTGTCATGTACTGTATGACAAAAATACATTGTCGGGTACTGTATAACAAAAATACATTGTCAGGTACTGTATGACAAAAATACATTGTCGGGTACCGAATGACAAAAATACATTGTCAGGTACTGTATAACAAAAATACATTGTCGGATACTGTACGACAAAAATACATTGTCGGGTACTGTATGACAAAAATACATTGTCAGGTACTGTATGACAAAAATACATTGTCGGGTACCGAATGACAAAAATACATTGTCGGGTACTGTATGACAAAAATACATTGTCACTTACTGTATGACAAAAATACATTGTCAGGTACTGTATGACAAAAATACATTGTCAGGTACTGTATGGCAAAAATACATTGTCAAGTAATGTATGCCAAAAATTCATTGTCGGGTACAGTATGACAAAAATACATTGTCAGGTACTGTATGACAAAAATACATTGTCAGGTACTGTATGACAAAAATACATTGTCACGTACTGTATGACAAAAATACATTGACGGGTACTGTATGACAAAAATACATTGTCAGGTACTGTATGACAAAAATACATTGTCAGGTACTGTATGACAAAAATACATTGTCGGGTACTGTATGACAAAAATACATTGTCACGTACTGTATGACAAAAATACATTGTCAGGTACTGTATGACAGAAATACATTGTAAGGTACTGTATGACAAAAAGACATTGTCAGGTACTGTATTACAAAATTACATTGTCGGGTACTGTATGACCAAAAAACATTGTCAGGTACTGTATGACAAACATACATTGTCGGATACTGTATGACAAAAATACATTGTCGGGTACTGTATGACAAAAATACATTGTCAGGTACTGTATGACAAAAATACATTGTCGGGTACCGAATGACAAAAATACATTGTCAGGTACTGTATGACAAAAATACATTGTCAGGTACTGTATAACAAAAATACATTGTCGGGTACTGTATGACAAAAATACATTGTCAAGTACTGTATGACAAAAATACATTGTCAGGTACTGTATGACAAAAATACATTGTCAGGAACTGTATGACAAAAATACATTGTCAGGAACTGTATGACAAAAATACATTGCCGGATACTGTATGACAAAAATACATTGTCGGGAACTGTATGACACAATTACATTGTCATGTACTGTATGACAAAAATACATTGTCGGGTACTGTATAACAAAAATACATTGTCAGGTACTGTATGACAAAAATACATTGTCGGGTACCGAATGACAAAATACATTGTCAGGTACTGTATAACAAAAATACATTGTCGGGTACTGTATGACAAAAATGCATTGTCAAGTACTGTATGACAAAAATACATTGTCAGGAACTGTATGACAAATATAAATATAAAGAAAACAACAAATTACAATTGATCTCAATATTAATTTTGCCGAAACGTCATAATTCCTCTCTTTTCTCAACAAGTAGAGCTACTTGATAGCGCTGTATGTTTGTTTTACTCGCGGCGCCGCATAGTTCTTCTTTCTTTCAGCTCCCTGTGGAGTATAGGTCTTCAAAACACTTTCAGCTCCCTGTGGAGTATAGGTCTTCAAAACACTTTCAGCTCCCTGTGGAGTATAGGTCTTCAAAACACTTTCAGCTCCCTGTGGAGTATAGGTCTTCAAAACACTTTCAGCTCCCTGTGGACCAAAAGTCTTCAAAACACTTTCAGCTCCCTGTGGAGCAAAAGTCTTCAACAAACACGTTCAGCTCCCTGTACAGCAAAAGTCTTCAACAAACACTTTCAGCTCCCTGTGGTGCAAAAGTCTTCAACAAACACTTTCAGCTCCCTTGGAGCAAAAGTCTTCAAAACACTTTCAGCTCCCTGTGGAGCAAAAGTCTTCAAAACACTTTCAGCTCCCTGTGGAGCAAAAGTCTTCAAAACACTTTCAGCTCCCTGTGGAGCAAAAGTCTTCAACAAACACTTTCAGCTCCCTGTGGAGCAAAAGTCTTCAAAACACTTTCAGCTCCCTGTGGAGCAAAAGTCTTCAACAAACACTTTCACCTCCCTGTGGAGCAAAAGTCTTCAACAAACACTTTCAGCTCCCTGTGGAGTAAAAGTCTTCAACAAACACTTTCAGCTCCCTGTGGAGTAAAAGTCTTCAACAAACACTTTCAGCTCCCTGTGGAGTAAAAGTCTTCAACAAACACTTTCAGCTCCCTGTGGAGCGAAAGTCTTCAACAAACACTTTCACCTCCCCGTGGAGCAAAAGTCTTCAACAAACACTTTCTGCTCCCTGTGGAGCAAAAGACTTCAACAAACACTTTCAGCTCCCTGTGGAGTAAAAGTCTTCAACAAACACTTTCAGCTCCCTGTGGAGTAAAGGTCTTCATCAAACACTTTCAACTCCCTATGGAGCATAGGACTTCAACAAACACTTTCAGCTCCCTGTGGAGCATAGGTCTTCAACAAACACTTTCAGCTCCCTGTGGAGTATAGGTCTTCAACAAACACTTTCAGCCCCCTGTGGAGCATAGGTCTTCAACAATCACTTTCAAGTCCCTGTGGAGCATAGGTCTTCAACAAACACTTTCAGCTCTCTGTATAGCATAGGTCTTCAACAAACACTTTCAGCTCTCTGTGGAGCATAGGTCTTCAACAAACACTTTCAGCTCTCTGTGGAGCATAGGTCTTCAACAAACACTTTCAGCTCTCTGTGGAGCATAGGTCTTCAACAAACACTTTCAGCTCTCTGTGGAGCATAGGTCTTCAACAAACACTTTCAGCTCTCTGTGGAGCATAGGTCTTCAACAAACACTTCAGCTCTCTGTGGAGCATAGGTCTTCAACAAACACTTTCAGCTCTCTGTGGAGCATAGGTCTTCAACAAACACTTTCAGCTCTCTGTGGAGCATAGGTCTTCAACAAACACTTTCAGCTCTCTGTGGAGCATAGGTCTTCAACAAACACTTTCAGCTCTCTGTGGAGCATAGGTCTTCAACAAACACTTTCAGCTCTCTGTGGAGCATAGGTCTTCAACAAACACTTTCAGCTCCCTGTGGAGCATAGGTCTTCAACAAACACTTTCAGCTCCCTGTGGAGCATAGGTCTTCAACAAACACTTTCAGCTCCCTGTGGAGCATAGGTCTTCAACAAACACTTTCAGCTCCCTGTGGAGCATAGGTCTTCAACAAACACTTTCCAAGCCGTTCTATTTCTTGCCATTCTCTTAAGATCACCCCATGTCTTCCTCTTTATCTTTCCACCTGTCTTCTCTAAGAATAGTTTGGTCTTCCTCTTTATCTTTCCACCTGTCTTCTCTAAGAATAGTTTGGTCTTCCTCTTTATCTTTCCACCTGTCTTCTCTAAGAATAGTTTGGTCTTCCTCTTTATCTTTCCACCTGTCTTCTCTAAGAATAGTTTGGTCTTCCTCTTTATCTTTCCACCTGTCTTCTCTAAGAATAGTTTGGTCTTTCTCTTTATCTTATCGCCTGCAAATTCAAGGAAATGACATGTCGTATAATACTCTCAGCTGGCTTCCGCAGTGTGTGTCCTATCCAGTGCTGTCATCATCGTTACGTCTCTTTGTCCACTTGTATTTGACTGCTCATCACTAGGTACCGGACCTGTTGGCGTAGGTGATCATGTCTCTATACAGCTTTCGATCTCGACAGTTATTTATCATTTCTGTTGTTGACCTTCTGCCAAGCCATTCGCTTAAGCTGTTTGGTATTTTTTATCTTTGCTTCCCTCTATCTCTCCGTCCCTAAATTTTCCCAGCTGTTACAATATATTCCAGTTGTTCTCTTCTCATTCATCATCATCATGTACCCTGCCGGTTGGCGTAGGCGATCATGTCCCTCCACAATCTTCTATCTACAGTGCATCGTATCAGTTCTGTTGTTGACTGTTTTCCATGCCATGACACCAAGCTATCCAGTATTTTCTCTCTTTGTCGTCCGTGATCTCTCTTTCCTTTTATTTTGTCAGTTGTAACCAAGTATTCCAACTTTCCTCTTCTCATGATGTGCCCTAGAAATGTTGATTGTTTCTTTCTGATGTTTTTTAAGAGCTCCCTTTTTGTGTTGCCTCTTTGAGAACTTCCTCATTGGTCTTTTTATCTGTCCAGGGAACTTTCAACATTCTTCTGAGAAATCCCATCTCTGTGGCCTCTAATCGTCTTTTCATTTGTTTGTCTATTGTCCATAATTCGCTTCCATAGGTCAGAATTGGTTATATATAGTACCGATGAACTCTCTTTCGCATTTTTATTGATATAGATTTGTTGCATAAGATATTTTTCATTTTCTGAAATGCTATTTTGGCCTCAGCTATTCTGCTTTTTATTTCTGTGGTGCATCTCCCATCTGATGTTATTAGTGGGCCCAAGTATTTGAAACGTTGTACTTGTTTCAGATTTGTCTCCTTTATTTTTATGCTGCATGATGGTGATGATTGTTTCTTCGATATAACCATTACTTTTGTTTTCTTGCTATTCAGACTGAGACCTTTCTTGTTGCTTTCTTCTACTATTATGTCTATTTTTTCTTGTAGTTCGTTCTCTGTCTCTGCTATTAAGACTGTGTCATCCGCATATCACAAATTATTTATGTTGTGACCGTTGACTTCAATTCCTTTTTTGTCTCTTATTCATGTCTCTATTGTCAAAAATGGATTGCATAGTATTTCCTAATTTTTTTTGGAAAGCTACTTTTGTTTGAGCCATTCTGCATCTCACCTCCGTTGTACACCGACCATCTGAGGTTATCATTATTCCCAGAGATTTAAATTCATTTACCTATTGTTCCACTTGTATTCATTTTTCGCTCACGTGATGTCTTTTTCTTTGTTGTGACCATTACTTCTGTCTTTTTGCTATTAAGGCTGAGTCCTTTATTTTTGCTTCCATTCACTATAATATTTAACATTTCTTGTAACTCATTTTCATTCATAGCGATTAAGACTGTATCATCAGCATACCTTGGATTATTTATATTATGACCTCCGATTGTTATTCCAGGCATGCCCCTTATGGATCTTAAAATAATCTCCATATAAATATTCAACAAATCTGGTGGCAGCACACAGCCTTGCCTAACAGCCTGCTTTATTTGTTGAAACATTTCCAATTGGTTTCCAGTTCTTATGACCGCTGTTTGTTGCCAGTTCATGCTATTGTACAGGGGCCTCGGTAGCCGAGTTGGGAATACCACCCGACTGGACTATCGACGTTCGGACAACCCGTGTTCGATTCCCGCTGGGAGCAGTGTGAGTTGTAATCATGGTTGAAAAAAAAAAAAAAAATACCCCCACGGTCGACCCAGTCGTTGGCAGAAATGGGTACCAGGGTATTACCCTGGAAAGTTGAGGAATGTCGCCTCGCATCTGAGTTTCGATGCTTGAGGCGATAATATCCAGAAATTTCCGAACATTTCTGGATAGGCGGCCGAGCATATATGGGTGTAAAATTCGCGTGCTAAGACGCCGGTTCAAGTCTCGTACTTTACCTTTACATGCTATTTATTATTCTTAGATCTTTGCTGTCTACGTATATGCTTTCTAAAATTTTGATTATTTCTTGGTGCTTTACTTTGTCAAATACAATATGTATTATATCTGTTACAAAGCGCGCACTGCCACAAGCAGCGGTCTTCACGATTCCTTTCAATGGCCTCAACATTCACAAAATGCGACATCTCTTCAACTCCCATAAATCTCAACATTCACAAAGTGCGATATCTCTGCAACACCCATAAATCTCAGCATTCACAAAGTGCGATATCTCTGCAACACCCATAAATCTCAACATTCACAAAGTGCGATATCTCTTCAGCTCCCATAAATCTCAACATTCACAAAGTGCGATATCTCTTCAGCTCCCATAAATCTCAACATTCACAAAGTGCGAAATCTCTTCAACTCCCATAAATCTCAACATTCACAAAATGCGACATCTCTTCAACTCCCATAAACCTCAACATTCACAAAATGCGATATCTCTTCAGCTCCCATAAATCTCAACATTCACAAAGTGCGATATCTCTGCAACACCCATAAATCTCAACATTCACAAAGTGCGATATCTCTGCAACACCCATAAATCTCAACATTCACAAAGTGCGATATCTCTTCAGCTCCCATAAATCTCAACATTCACAAAGTGCGATATCTCTTCAGCTCCCATAAATCTCAACATTCACAAAGTGCGATATCTCTTCAGCTCCCATAAATTTCAACATTCACAAAGTGCGATATCTCTTCAGCTCCCATAAATCTCAACATTCAACTGATACATTTTTATGAGAACACATTTGTCTTTACCCATCGCCTAACCAAGGCATGACGTCTCTATCATGCTACAATGTACTCACAAATTAACTAACTTAATAAGATGATTTCCCTCCTGTGCAGCGATTTACCCTGGGCTTCTCATATCTAGGACTCGTTCTTCTATATTCCATTATTTTAAGACTCAACCTTGGCACATGCCAAATTCAAGGACACGTGTAATGTATTATCACAACTCTTCGAACTGTGTGATATATTATGACAACACTATGTACCTATCGCACCAAAGCTGGGCTAGTTCACACATAGTGCATGTAATTTATGAAAACTTGCATTTTCTTGTTCGTTCTTTTTGTGGTTGGCTCGAGCATTGGTGTGTAGGTATTGCGAAGTAAATATTTATCTTTTCTGTATCCTATTTTGTTTTCATGTCTGAGCTATGATAATATGTGTATGTTTTCGCGTCTTGAATTTGATACTAAAATTGTGTGATTAGGATTAACTGTACATCCCATTCAGCGCAATTAATGTGTTTTTATGTATCGGATTGTATTTATATGTCTGGTTTATGATAATATGTGGGAGATTTTACGGTTCGGATTTATTATTAAAATAAATCAATTAGGTTTAAGTGTGGCTTCCGGCGGAAGGGGAACAGTGGTAGGGATTTAGTTAGTGGGGTGGTAAGTCAGTTGATAACAGGGAGTCGAGTTTAGAGTTGAAAACAGGGAGTCGGGTTTAGAGTTGAAAACAGGGAGTTGGGTTTGGAGTTGAAAACAGGGAGTCGGGTTTAGAGTTGAAAACAGGGAGTCGGGTTTAGAGTTGAAAACAGGGAGTCGGGTTTAGAGTTGAAAACAGGGAGTCGGGTTTAGAGTTGAAAACAGGGAGTCGGGTTTAGAGTTGAAAACAGGGAGTCGGGTTTAGAGTTGAAAACAGGGAGTCGGGTTTAGAGTTGAAAACAGGGAGTCGGGTTTAGAGTTGAAAACAGGGAGTCGGGTTTAGAGTTGAAAACAGGGAGTCGGGTTTAGAGTTGAAAACAGGGAGTTGGGTTTGGAGTTGAAAACAAGGAGTCGGGTTTAGAGTTGAAAACAGGGAGTTGGGTTTGGAGTTGAAAACAGGGAGTTGGGTTTGGAGTTGAAAACAGGGAGTCGGGTTTGGAGTTGACAACAGAGAGTCGGGTTTGGAGTTGAAAACAGGGAGTCGGGTTTGGAGTTGACAACAGAGAGTCGGGTTTGGAGTTGACAACAGAGAGTCGGGTTTAGAGAGAGTTGAAAACAGGGAGTCGGGTTTGGAGTTGACAACAGAGAGTCGGGTTTGGAGTTGACAACAGAGAGTCGGGTTCGGAGTTGAAAACAGAGAGTCGGGTTTGGAGTTGAAAACAGGGAGTCGGGTTTGGAGTTGAAAACAGAGAGGCGGGTTTGGAGTTGACAACAGAGAGTCGGGTTCGGAGTTGAAAACAGAGAGTCGGGTTTGGAGTTGAAAACAGGGAGTCGGGTTTGGAGTTGAAAACAGAGAGTCGGGTTTGGAGTTGACAACAGAGAGTCGGGTTTGGAGTTGAAAACAGGGAGTCGGGTTTGGAGTTGACAACAGAGAGGCGGGTTTAGAGTTGAAAACAGGGAGTCGGGTTCGGAGTTGAAAGCAGGGAGTCGGGTTTGGAGTTGAAAACAGGGAGTCGGGTTTGGAGTTGACAACAGGGAGTCGGGTTTGGAGTTGAAAACAGGGAGTCGGGTTTGGAGTTGACAACAGAGTGTCGGGTTAGGAGTTGACAACAGAGAGTCGGGTTAGGAGTTGAAAACAGGGAGTCGGGTTCGGAGTAGAAAACAGGGAGTCGGGTTAGGAGTTGAAAACAGGGAGTCGGGTTCGGAGTAGAAAAAACAGGGAGTCGGGTTCGGAGTTGACAACAGAGAGTCGGGTTAGGAGTTGACAACAGAGAGTCGGGTTAGGAGTTGACAACAGAGAGTCGGGTTAGGAGTTGAAAACAGGGAGTCGGGTTCGGAGTAGAAAAAACAGGGAGTCGGGTTCGGAGTTGAAAACAGGGAGTCGGGTTTGGAGTTGACAACAGAGAGTCGGGCCAGGAGTCGGGTCGAGATTTGAAAACAAGGAGTTCGGTCGGGGGTTGAAAACAGGGAATCGCTTTGGGAGTTGAAAGCATGGAGTCTAGTCGAGAGTTGAAAACAGGGAGTTGGGTTTGCAGTTGAATGAAGAGAGGCAGATCGGGAGTTGAAAACAGAGAGTCGGGCCGGGAGTTGAAAACAGAGAATTGCGTCAGGAGTCGAGGTCGAGATTTGAAAACAGGGAGTTCGGACGGGAGTAGAAAACAGGGAGTCGGGTCAAGATTTGAAAACAGAGAGTTGGATCGGGATATAACAACAGATAGTTGGGTCGGGAATTGAAAATAGGGAGTCGGGTTGGGTTCGATCTCCATTTGGAATTATACAGCTTTAAATCGGTATACAACTGATCTATGGGAAACAGAGACGACACTAGTATGTCATTTTCTGCCTTACCTTATCTTATCTTATCTTATCTTATCTTATCTTATCTTATCTTATCTTATCCATATGATTCTTTGTTTTCCTCAAGCACTGAACTAGTACCATTGGTTATTGCAGATTCGCAGTAACAACTGAAGTTATTTCCCCTGCAAGAAATGAACAATAATAATCTTCACATTGTGATATCAATGACACAGGAATCCACCACTTTAGAATCACTCGAAAAAAAATAATAAAATTCACATACAGGAGAGGCAGCCTGATGTAGAACTCCCACAGCTTGTTCTTCAACAAATATTCTTGTTATTAAAGAAAAATAAGTAAAAAGAAGTCATATCGAAAATCACGGGTCCTAATCCCGGTTATAACTGTCTTTTGTATATATTTTCATTTGTTGTTTGTAGATTTTTTTTTTATTACTGTCTTTTGTGTTAAAAAAAAAAAAGTAAAGAGCCCGTCACGCCAATTGGCGTATAAGGAATATGGTGTTAGTGACCATACATTTTACATACCTTCAGCACATGATTTTTGGGGTAATGTGGTCAGTATTAGGCCCGTGCCGCTTTACTTTTTTCCAGAAAAAATCCGGTACCCATTAAAGGTTGGGTGAACCCGGAAACGGTCGGTTGGGATCGAACCCTACCTCTTGTCCTTTGTAGTCCAGTTAACTAAACACTGAGCTATCGCGGCTCCTTGTCTTCTGTGTAGTTTATATTCATCCACGTATGTGAAGTTTCCGTCAGTCGTGAATATATCGCTTATCTGTCGATACAGTCTGTCGAATGTTTGATTTCCTTTTAGTTTTGACCTCTGTTTACACACAGGATAGATCATTTTGTTTTCTTTAACACATTTCGATTGTTTTTGTTTTGGTTGTTTCGTTATTAGTTTTGTGTGTGTGTTTTTTTATTTGTTCCTGATGAAGGCCTATTGGGCCGAAACGTCGTTTAGTCTGTGTCGTCCACTTTTCACGTAAAGCATCTTACATACCATTTTTTTTTCTATTTTTTAATTTTTCCTGCCGAATGTATGGCCTCTTCTTGCACGCTTATAATTCTCAAATTGCTAAAACAATTTCTGCAACGCCTTGAATTCTCGTCCAGTCTCATTTAGTAGTCCTTTGACTGTTGACATAAATATGTGTTTGTTTTTTTTAATGTTCTGGATGCCACTCCTTCTGTTTACACTTATTTGGGATTATCTTGCCCTGTACTGTGCACCTTCAATCCATTGTGTAATCGCGTAATTATACGAAACAAATTTCTTTGCAATCTTTAACGATAAGATCAGCAATATCGGCATTAAAATCTTTAACGATAAGATCAGCAATATCGGCATTAAAATCTTTAACGATAAGATCAGCAATACCGGCATTAAAATCTTTAACGATAAGATCAGCAATATCGGCATTAAAATCTTTAACGATAAGATCAGCAATATCGGCATTAAAATCTTTAACGAAAAGGTCAGCAATATCGGCATTAAAATCTTTAACGATAAGGTCAGCAATATCGGCATTAAAATCTTTAACGATAAGATCATCAATCTTCTTCTTCTTCTTCTTTTCTCTTTCACTGATACCTAAAAGGTGTCGTGATTTATATCATTTGTCGTTCTTGTGCTGCTCGAATTGTCTGAATTAGTGATTTTCCTTTGTTGTTACATGTCTCTATCACTGCATCTATCCATCTTCTT
This sequence comes from Megaustenia siamemsis, assembly GCA_032433765.1. NCBI lineage: Eukaryota > Metazoa > Mollusca > Gastropoda > Stylommatophora > Ariophantidae > Megaustenia > Megaustenia siamemsis. Next base: position 74,902,828 of record JAVIAB010000108.1, read on the forward strand.
CTGGGTCTTCCTCTTGGTCTTTTCCCATGCATTCTCGAGAAGAACGCCCTTGATGGTGATTGGTGAGGATTCATTCTGACCAGGTGGCCGAACCATTTAAGTTGTTGTTGTTCTATATATTCTTGGCAGGGTTTTGTTCCTACCATTTTTCTTATGGTTTCATTTGGCACTCTAAAGATCATCAATATCGGCATTAAAATCTTTAACGATAAGGTCAGCAATATCGGCATTAAAATCTTTAACGATAAGATCATCAATATCGGCATTAAAATCTTTAACGATAAGATCAGCAATATCGGCATTAAAATCTTTAACGATAAGGTCAGCAATATCGGCATTAAATTCTTTAACGATAAGGTCAGCAATATCGGCATTAAAATCTTTAACGATAAGGTCAGCAATATCGGCATTAAAATCTTTAACGACAAGATCAGCAATATCGGCATTAAAATCTTTAACGATAAGGTCAGCAATATCGGCATTAAAATCTTTCACGATAAGATCAGCAATATCGGCATTAAAATCTTTAACGATAAGATCAGCAATATCGGCATTAAAATCTTTAACGATAAGATCAGCAATATCGGCATTAAAATCTTTAACGATAAGGTCAGCAATATCGGCATTAAAATCTTTAACGATAAGGTCAGCAATATCGGCATTAAAATCTATAACGATAAGGTCAGCAATATCGGCATTAAAATCTTTAACGATAAGGTCAGCAATATCGGCATTAAAATCTTTAACGATAAGGTCAGCAATATCGGCATTAAAATCTTTAACGATAAGATCAGCAATATCGGCATTAAAATCTTTAACGATAAGAACAGCAATATCAGCATTAAAATCTTTAACGATAAGATCAGCAATATCGGCATTAAAATCTTTAACGATAAGATCATCAATATCGGCATTAAAATCTTTAACGATAAGGTCAGCAATATCGGCATTAAAATCTATAACGATAAGGTCAGCAATATCGGCATTAAAATCTTTAACGATAAGGTCAGCAATATCGGCATTATAATCTTTAACGATAAGGCCAGCAACATCGGCATTAAAATCTTTAACGATAAGGTCAGCAACATCGGCATTAAAATCTTTAACGATAAGATCAGCAACATGGGCATTAAAATCTTTAACGATAAGATCAGCAACATCGGCATTAAAATCTTTAACGATAAGATCAGCAACATCGGCATTTAAATCTTTAACGATAAGATCAGCAATATCGGCATTAAAAACTTTAACGATAAGATCATCAATATCGGCATTAAAATCTTTAACGATAAGATCAGCAATATCGTCATTAAAATCTTTAACGATAATATCAGCAATATCGGCATTAAAATCTTTAACGATAAGATCAGCAATATCGGCATTAAAATCTTTAACGATCAGATCAGCAATATCGGCATTAAAATCTTTAACGATAAGATCAGCAATATCGGCATTAAAATCTTTAACGATAAGGTCAGCAATATCGGCATTAAAATCTTTAACGATAAGATCAGCAATATCGGCATTAAAATCTTTAACGATAAGGTCAGCAATATCGGCATTAAAATCAGGCCGATGAGCACTCTCGTTATATCAGTTTTTCTATACGCTCGCAAAAAATTGACATTTGATCAGGGCTGCTGAAGAAACGACAAGCTATGGAGATGAAATGTTGTCAGATTTTGAACATCTCTTACTTAAATGTTATCATAAATGAAAACGTTCGCAAAAAGATACAACAAGCAGTAGGAGTGGATGATCTTTTTGCTATTATGAAGATATATCAACAAAAATGGTTGGGTCGTGTAGCTCGAGAGTCTGGTCTGGCAAAGACTATCCTTTTAAGGAAATGTGAAAGGGGGGAGAAGAAGAGGTAGATATAATAAGAGGTAATAGAAGAGCATCAAAGAATGGGCAGTCCATGACTATGCAGAGTCGGAAAGAATGACTAAAGATGAAGGGAAATGGAGAAGGTTGACGAAGTCTGTCAGTGGCACCTCAACGACCTCCAAGTTGACGACGTGTGTTAGTGGCACCTCAACGAGCCCCCAGGTTGACGAACTGTGTTAGTGGCACCTCAACGACCTCCAGATTGACGACGTGTGTTAGTGGCACCTCAACGACCTCCAGATTGACGACGTGTGTTAGTGGCACCTCAACGAGCCCCCAGGTTACAAAGTCTGTCAGTGGCACCTCAACGACCTCCAGATTGACGACGTGTGTTAGTGGCACCTCAACGAGCCCCCAGGTTGACGAAGTGTGTCAGTGGCACCTCAACGAGCCCCCAGGTTGACGAAGTGTGTCAGTGGCACCTCAACGACCTCCAGGTTGATAAAGTCTGTCAGTGGCACCTCAACGACCTCCAGATTGACGACGTGTGTTAGTGGCACCTCAACGACCTCCAAGTTGACGAAGTGTGTCAGTGGCACCTCAACGAGCCCCCAGATTGACGACGTGTGTCAGTGGCACACCTCAACGAGCCCCCTCAGGTTGACGAAGTGTGTCAGTGGCACCTCAACGACCTCCAGATTGACGAAGTGTGTCAGTGGCACCTCAACGACCTCCAGATTGACGACGTGTGTTAGTGGCACCTCAACGAGCCCCCAGGTTACAAAGTCTGTCAGTGGCACCTCAACGACCTCCAGGTTGACGAAGTGTCTCAGTGGCACCTCAACGAGCCCCCAGGTTGACGAAGTGTGTCAGTGGCACCTCAACGACCTCCAGGTTGACGAAGTGTGTCAGTGGCACCTCAACGACCTCCAGGTTGATAAAGTCTGTCAGTGGCACCTCAACGACCTCCAGGTTGACGAAGTGTAACAGTGGCACCTCAACGACCTCCAGGTTGACGAAGTGTGTCAGTGGCACCTCAACGACCTCCAGGTTGACAAAGTGTGTCAGTGGCACCTCAACGACCTCCAGGTTGATAAAGTCTGTCAGTGGCACCTCAACGACCTCCAGGTTGACGAAGTGTATCAGTGGCACCTCAACGACCTCCAGGTTGACAAAGTGTATCAGTGGCACCTCAACGACCTCCAGGTTGACGAAGTGTATCAGTGGCACCTCAACGACCTCCAGGTTGACAAAGTGTGTCAGTGGCACCTCAACGACCTCCAGGTTGATAAAGTCTGTCAGTGGCACCTCAACGACCTCCAGGTTGACGAAGTGTATCAGTGGCACCTCAACGACCTCCAGGTTGACGAAGTGTATCAGTGGCACCTCAACGACCTCCAGGTTGACGAAGTGTATCAGTGGCACCTCAACGACCTCCAGGTTGACGAAGTGTATCAGTGGCACCTCAACGACCTCCAGGTTGACGAAGTGTAACAGTGGCACCTCAACGACCTCCAGGTTGACGAAGTGTAACAGTGGCACCTCAACGACCTCCAGGTTGACGAAGTGTGTCAGTGGCACCTCAACGACCCCCAGGTTGATAAAGTCTGTCAGTGGCACCTCAACGACCTCCAGGTTGATAAAGTCTGTCAGTGGCACCTCAACGACCCCGAGGTTGATAAAGTCTGTCAGTGGCACCTCAACGACCCCCAGGTTGATAAAGTCTGTCAGTGGCACCTCAACGACCTCCAGGTTGATAAAGTCTGTCAGTGGCACCTCAACGACCTCCAGGTTGATAAAGTCTGTCAGTGGCACCTCAACGACCTCCAGGTTGATAAAGTCTGTCAGTGGCACCTCAACGACCTCCAGGTTGACGAAGTGTCTCAGTGGCACCTCAACGACCTCCTGGTTGACGAAGTGTGTCAGTGGCACCTCAACGACCTCCAGGTTGACGAAGTGTGTCAGGGGCACCTCAACGACCCCCAGGTTGATAAAGTCTGTCAGTGGCACCTCAACGACCTCCAGGTTGACGAAGTGTGTCAGTGGCACCTCAGCGACCTCCAGGTTGATAAAGTCTGTCAGTGGCACCTCAACGACCTCCAGGTTGACGAAGTGTATCAGTGGCACCTCAACGACCTCCAGGTTGACGAAGTGTGTCAGTGGCACCTCAACGACCTCCAGGTTGACGAAGTGTATCAGTGGCACCTCAACTAGCCCCCAGGTTGACGAAGTGTGTCAGTGGCACATCAACGACCCCCAGGTTGACAAAGTCTGTCAGTAGTGCCCCGATGACCCCCAGGTTGGCAATGTCTTCAGTGGCGCCTCAAAGACCCCCAGGTTAATAAAGTATGTCAGTCGTGCCCCGGCGACCCCAATGATTATTTTAAAAAAAAGAAGCGTCCCTAGCTTTTAGTGCTAATGGCTTCTTTCCACAAAAAATGTGTTTATAGACAGTTATTTCAACAAAACATGTTTTCTCAGACTACGTACTTGGAGTCTGTGTCATGTTTTTCGTTTCTTAAATAGATTCTTTACCAGGACTAACAAACTCCTCAAGAACTACGTTTTTTTTTAAAATTTCTTTTCACAAAGTTATCTCCACGACCTTTACTTTGCCAGGTGCATCTTCCGAATCGTGCGCGTGGTGGCCATTTTTATATTTCAGTTGAAATGACAGTATCAGGAAGATCTCAACATTCTGCCTAAAGCAGTCACGTAGCCATTGATGCTTATCTTCATACGCCAGCAGTCATCAGAGCATGAGTTCTTCGACCTCCGACATAGAAAGAAGTACGTATTTCTGGTTAAGTTGATCTCTTTCTTCATGATGAGTGGTTTTGATACTTAGATATGACGTAGAGAAATGCAATTTAAAGAGATCATGCGTGAGTTATTTCCCTTGGGTTGTTTACAAAGAGTAGTGTGGACCGGAAAAAAAAAAGAATCATCATGAAGTACCGGGCTTACTGGCGTAGGTGAACATGTCTCTATACAACTTTCGATCTCGGCAGCTATTTATCATTTCTGTTGTTGACCTTCTGCCAAGCCATTCTCTTAAGCTGTCTGTTATATTTTTTTCTCTTTGCTTCCCTCTATCTCTTCGCCTCTCAATTTTCCCAGTTGCTACAATATATTCCAGTTGTTCTCTTCTCATTACATGGCCAAAAATGATGATTGTTTCTTCCTAATATTGGAAATTAGCTCTCTTTTTGCTTTGACCTCTCTCAGAACATCTTCATTACTCTTCTTAGCTGTCCATGGTACTTTCAACATCCTTCTGTAAAACCAAATTTCTACAGACTCCAGTGATTTTCTTGTCTGTTGTCCTATTGTCCATGATTCGCATCCATATGTTAAGACTGGCTCTACATAACATTTAAGAACTCTTTTTTCTTGTTTCTAAACAAAAGAATAAGAATGGCAAAATGTAATTTTAATGACATGAAAATTAAACTAACATCAAAGCAAAAAACACACCAGAGTTACAAATAAAAACAGCAACATGTTATATCTTCTCAACATTCATGTATGGTGTATTTTTATTTCGGATGTTTCCACTGGCACGGTCGGTTGAACAATTATGGATTTTAATTTGTTTGCGTTGATACCAGGGCTCTTGATTTACCATAATAAAATATGTTTTCGTGTTTCTGTACCAGTCATTGTTTAAATAGAACACTGTAACTGTCTCACTGATTCAGGCACCTGTGTTACGGTAGTTGCTTCCATTTTACTTGACACCAGGTGGCAGCATTCACCATCATCATTGTGTGTCATGACGTAGGTGTAAGCGATCATCACTCTCAAGTTCACTTGATTCTTCAAGCATGTCATTATTTTAGTCTGTGATCCTTTATTACGCCATTTGGATAAACTGTATTTAATATTTTTACTCTAGATTTTCCTCTGCTCTTTTTTTTCATTCTTTCTGCCCGGTGTTATAGTATTCTGAATGCCTTCTTTTCATTCTTTCTGCCCCGTGTTATAGTATTCTCAATACCTTATTTTCATTCTTTCTGCCCGGTGTTATAGTATTCTCAATGCCTTCTTTTCATTCTTTCTGCCCCGTGTTATAGTATTCTCAATACCTTCTTTTCATTCTTTCTGTCCGGTGTTATAGTATTCTCAATGCCTTCTTTTCATTCTTTCTGTTCGGTGTTATAGTATTCTCAATGCCTTCTTTTCATTCTTTCTGCCCGGTGTTATAGTATTCTCAATGCCTTCTTTTAATTCTTTCTGCCCCGTGTTATGGTATTCTCAATGCCTTCTTTTCATTCTTTCTGTTCGGTGTTATAGTATTCTCAATGCCTTCTTTTCATTCTTTCTGTCCGGTGTTATAGTATTCTCAATGCCTTCTTTTCATTCTTTCTGTCCGGTGTTATAGTATTCTCAATGCCTTCTTTTCGCATGGCATGTCCAATAAATGTAGACTGTTCCTTATGATTCTGATGTTTCTGATTTCTCCAACTCGTTATAAACATTCCTGATTTGTAATTTTTGCTACCGATGGAATTCGTAGCATTCTTCTGATCAACCACATCTCAGCTGCCTCTAATGTTCTTTGTGATGCCTTATTCTCCGTCCATGACTCGCTACCATGTAGGAGAATACGTTCGATGTAGCACTTTCAGACGTATACATTTTACATCACTACAATTATTTTAGATACCATTCAATGTTACCACCAAACAAAGATTTAAGATTCATCATTTATTTTGTAAAAAAGGTCAGCGCAAACTTTACCGAAATGTCAAGGTTGTTATGAGCCATGACAATGTGGTGACGTCAGTCATTTATAATGAAGAAATGGAAGGTGGGATGAGGAACGAATACAGGATGTGTGATAGGAGGAGGGAAGGAGGGGATGGATGCATGATGGGTGCATGGATGGATGATGGTGGATTCTATGGTGGATAAATGATGCACGACGGATGATGGTGGATTCTATGGTGGATAAATGATGCACGATGGATGATGGATGATGTATGATGGATGATGGTGGATTCTATGGTGGATAAATGATGCATGATGGATGATGTATGATGTATGATGGATGGATGTGTGATGGATGATGGTGGATTCTATGGTGGATAAATGATGCATGATGGATGATGTATGATGGATGGATGTGTGATGGATGATGGTGGATTCTATGGTGGATAAATGATACACGATGGATGATGCACGATGGATGATGGAAGATGGATGATGGTGGATTCTATGGTGGATAAATGATACACGATGGATGATACACGATGGATGATGCATGATGGATGATGCACGATGGATGATGGATGCGTGATGGACACGTGGATGATGGACACATGGATGATGGATGGATGTGGGGATGATGGATGGATCATGTATGGGTGATGGATGTATGTATGATGGATGTATGGATTAACCAGCAAAGATTCACCTACACCCTATAAGGAATCACATACATGCACACACACCCACCAATAACAAACAACAATTCACCTACATCTATCCACAACACCCGCTACAACCCCACCTGCACCTGCTAACCCACGCTCAAACGACATTCAACAAAACAACACATTAGCGACTTCTAAGAATAAACCCGCATAAAAGGTTCGCTTAACTCAAATATCTTTCACCTTTGAACTTTTCCCTCGGTTGACCTTTAAACTTTCTCCTTAAGTCTTGTCTCTTGCGCTACACGTAGCAACAATAAACTTAGCAACCACATATATCACGTGTATTTATTAACATTAAGTAGAGCTGTTCTGAATCAAAGAAATATTTCAATTGTAAACACTTGTCGCAAAGTTTGGAAGTGTTTACAAGAAACATGAATAATAATTCGTTTTCACAAACTGGAAGTGTGTTCTTAAAGTGTTGGGTGTGTGCTCTGTGTTGGTGACTTATAATGTTGATTTCGATTTTTTTTTAAGGAACAAAAATTAGTGTGTTTTTACGTGGACAATTGTGAGTGTTTTCACGTCCGGGTTTAAAGATAATGGAGTTATATTTTACGTGATATAAAGATACGATTTACACATCTGGCAATAACCAAATAACAATAGGAGAAATACCTCTACTAGACGTACAATCTTACACATATCTGGTATTTAATATAGATAAAGAGGGAGGAACAGAAAATGATATCAAAATAAGGATATTAAAAGCAAGAGGCGCATTCGTTACGCTGGGAAGCATATGGAAGTCCAAAGAAATTAGGTTAAAGACAAAAATAAAAATGTTTAACTCCAATGTTAAGTCAGTCCTATATACGACTGTGAAACATGGAGAGCAACAAAAATGACAATCATAAAAATACAGACCTTCATTAACGGATGCTTGAGCAGAATAAAAGGATGGAAATGGCAGGACAAAATCACTAACATAGAATTATGGAAAAGTACCAGTCAAATACCAGTGGATAAAAAGATAAAGCGAAAACGATAGCGCTGGATAGGACACACACTGATGAAACCAACTGAGAGTATTACACAATAGGCTTTTTTTCTGGAATCTCCAAGGAAAAGGACAAAGAGGAAGACCAAAATATTTTTGGAGAAGACAGATGGAGACAGGGATAAAGATAATGGTGAAGGCATGGAAGAACTCTAAAAAATGCCAAGAAACAGAACGGCTTGGAAGGTGTTTGTTGAAGACCTATGCTCCACAGGGAGCTGAAAGGTAGAAGAAGAGAAGAAGAAGAAGGATACGGTTTAGAAATTTAGTTTTACGTTATTGTTGAATAAGCTTTAGGGCTTTGATTTTATGTGATTAAAAAGATAAGTTTATGAGCGTTAATTATCCGTGGTCTATAGAGGGAGCTTCATTCTATTTACAGGATACAGAGGCAAAGTAAACTGAAAACACCATCTTCATGTCAACGTTATGTTATGTGTTTCAGACTCGGAGAGTGGCTTTCAGAACAACCAATGAAATGTCGTAAATTCGTGGAACTGAAATCTGAAAAATGCTGAATGGGAGTCAGTTGTTTTACAATTAAAATTATAAATGAAGAAATAGAAGTAAAGTTAGGAATTAGAGGTGAGGTTAGGAATTAACAGTAAATTTATGAATTAGAATTAAAGTTAGGAATTAGAAGTGAAGTTAGGTATTAATGGTGAGGTTAGGAATTAGAAGTAAAGTTAGGAATTAGAAGTGAAATTAGGTAGTAGAGGTGTGGTTAGGTATTAAAAGTAAAATTAGGAATTAGAAGTAAAGTTAGGAATTAGAAGCGAAGTTAGGTATTAATGGTGAGGTTAGGAATTTGAAGTAAAATTAGGAATCATCCTTTGGTTATAAAAGGAGCAAAATACCAAACTAAACGCCCTGACCACGTGACAAGACCAAAACATCTGAACACAATACACACAACTATCATCTTGTTAGCACTCAGGTGTTACGTGGACGCGCTGTGCTGCTAGCTGACGGTTAGGCCGCTACTTATATTAGCCTGAAGGTCAAGTAAAGGTCAAGTACGAGACTTGAACCGACGTCTTAGTACTCGAGTTTCCACCCATATATGCTCGGCCGCCTATTCAGAAATGTTTGGAGATTTCTGCATCGAGACTCAGATGCGAGGCGACATTCCTCACCTTCCCAGGGTAATACCCTGGTACCCATTTCTGCCAACGGCTGGGTCGACCGCGGGGGTATTTTATTTTTTCCAGCCACGAGTACAACTCACACGGCTCCCAGCGGGAATCGAACACGGGTTGTCGGAACGTCGGTAGTCCAGTTGGGTGGTTTTCCCAACTAGGCTACCAAGGCCCCCTAAAGGCCTCGGTAGCCTAGGTCCTTCCGCCTGAAGGTATAATTAATTACTAAACTATTAGCCCAGATACTGGCCATTTTCGACGAGCTCTTTTCGACTTTTAACTGCCAATGGTTTTTTAACGTGTGCACACGGGACCTCCTGATTTTCTTCCTAATCTGAGATTGCTGGACATTGGATCGCACTCCCACAGATTACTGGGATTCAAACCCGAGTTCTTTAGGTCTGAGTACGGCGGGTAATCGGGTTGGGCAATCACTATCCGCTTGTTAGTGTATTATCATCATCCTCATCAGGTGCCATGCCGTTTGACGTAGGTGATCATCCCTCTCCACATCGGTACATCGTGCATGTCGTAGTTTCAATCAGTGGACTTTCTACTTTGCCATTTGGATAAGCTGTTCATTAACTTGTCTGTAGGGGAGAATAAAACCACATGGAAACCAAGAAATTGAAGTGAAACACTCTCAGTCGGGGTTCGAATCTTGAACCATCATATCAAGAAGCTGACGCCTTGTATTTTAACCACCTATTTCGCCTCACACCCACTATCATTAAAGGGTATGAACGCAGCAGAAGTAGAAGCCGCCAAAACATGCATAGCTTTCTTTTCTTCCTTATTTGTTTTTCAGCCTCGAAGGGGGACATCTATTTTGCTGTCTTTTTCTCTTCTGTTGGCCTCTACCCTTGTCCAGTTTCCTAGTCTTTCTATTATTCCATTAATCATTTTTTTGTGGTCGACCATTGTATCTCGTGTTCTCGTAACTTGTATTAAATGCTTGTTGTGTTGCGTTTTGGTGTTTCTGTCTTATCAGATGGGCAAACCTTTTTATTTGCTATTTTTTATGCACTCTATAGTACGAATTATTCCTATATTTTTTATTCAGTTCTTCATTTCTGATTTTATACCTCGGACTACTTTCGGCCATTCGTCTAACAAATTTCATTTTCATAGTCGTTGTTTTTCTTATTGTACTTGAGTCTTGAGTTCCGATACAGCATTGGTGGCACAACGTTGGCATGAAGATTGTATTGTAGAGCGCCCATTTTGCCTCTAAAGTTATTTCCTTTTTGGACAATATTGATGATAGCTGTCAGATGACTTGACAAGCTTTGTTGCATCTTGAGTCTATTTCCGCTGCTTGTGAATTGTCGTTTGTTTCCAGACTTCCTAGATATTAAATTCCTTCATTTGTTTTAAATGTGTGTGTCGTCCTTCGTTATGCTGTTGTTGTTGTTTAAATTTAAAGAAACAATTGTCATGACTTTTGTCTTGCTGTTGTTGATTTTCATGTTTCATTGAGTACCTGTGCTGTTAAGTCTATTTAAGTGTTTCTGTATGTCTTCTATTTTCCCATGTATAGATGATAAACGAGATACTAAAAGTACTCAAAATTACGAAAGAAGAGAGGCCAGTCATATGAGAGCATTATCTCCCTTCGGCACCTAAGCATAAATGAGGAAAACAAAAAAAAAAAAGGGAATGTGGATTATCTGATGAGGTTTGATGGAAGTTGTTACACGTTGTGGCTAGGGGTCTGGCATCTAGCTCATAAAATGTGCGATTAAAACACCCCATGATCTGATCCGCTTTATTGTCCCAACTACAAGTGGAGTCTTGCCTTATTATAGGTGAAGTCTATTTCCTAGCCATATCTAATTCAAACGCTAAAATTCAAATTAAAATAGAATATTTTTTTCTTTTTCTTCCCTTCCCTTTCCCTTCTCATCACATCCACATTTGAGTTATGGATGAGTCCAACTCTGGGAGATTCTGGGTCGAGTCCAACTCTGGGAGCTTCTGGGTCGAGTCCAACTCTGGGAACTTCTGGGTCGAGTCCAACTCTGGGAGCTTCTGGGTCGAGTCTAACTCTGGGAGCTTCTGGGTCGAGTCCAACTGTGGGAGCTTCTGGGTCGGGTCCAACTCTGGGAGCTTCTGGGTCGAGTCCAACTCTGGGAGCTTCTGGGTCGAGTCTAACCTAAGTCTCACATTATTTTTTATTATTTAATTAATGTAAACATATTTTTTTTTTTTTAGTTTGCTAATTTTTCTTTATTCTCGTTTTTTTAAATTCTCATGTAATTTTATACATCTCCTATTTATTTTATCATTTCATTTCTTATCCCACTTTTTATTTCTCCTTTATCTACTAGTCTCGCTCATCCTACATGTAGCAGAGTTTATCTTTATTTCGTTGTTTGTTTGTGCTGTTCTCTTTTTTCTGAAGAAAGCCGCATATAAGCCGAAACGTCAGTATTTTGTTGTGTTCCTTTATCATCAAGCTGTCACCATACCTTCACTTGAATTAAAAAAACGGTCAGCGAATTACAATGGATCAAGATAATGCTTTCCCTTCTTTTGGTAGGCATGGAAACACTTATTAACTAACCTGGTTAAGTGAATAGAAAGAGGTAAAACAAGTGACACGGTACACACAAATGTTATAGTTAATTAGGATATATCGGGCCGAAAGGCGTAACTTTGATGTAACCACAACACACGCATTTACGCCACATAAGAAGTCGCTGAGTAGAAGAAAAGAAGGAGAAGATAGTAGAAGAAGAAAAAGTTAAGAAGATAGCAGAAGCAGAAAAGAGGAAGAGTATAGCAGAAGAAGAAAAAGGGAAGATGGTAGCAGGAAAAGAAAAACAATAATTACATTTATTTGAGTTCATAAAAAAACGGTAGCAAAATATGTTTTGGTTCCAAGTAGAAACGAGCAGACCTATGCCACTGTCAAGGAGAAGTTTCCAAACAAACTTGTGACTCTTGTGAATGTGGTTTAATTAATTGTATGTTTTTAAATACATCCACTTGCTGATTAGAAAAAGGCAGGAAAAGACGAGTATTCACATGCTTCTACCACTATTTATGAGCTCATATCACCATATTATCATTCCTGCGCTCATACCTACATTCCTTTAATGGCAGTACAAAATAGCCAATTTAAATTGTCCTGCGACGTGCTAAGACCCCAATAATCATGGCGATGCTCAGATGTCAAAGACTAAGACATCTGGGTCTAAGACTAAGGACTGGGGCATGTCCAACGAATGGAAGAGAAGCGCATTCCTAGGCAAATACTATATGGTGAACTAATACACGGAAAAAGACAAATCGGCAGACCTAAACTACGATATAGAGATATCTGTAAATCATCTCTGAATGACTTCTCCATCTGTGAAAATGACTGGGAACATCTGGCAAGTGATCGCACATCACGGAGAGCATGTATATAGAACGGTATAACATCATTTCAGACTGTGCTAAGGCAAAACTTAGAAGAGAAGAGACTCATGAAAAAGGATGGTAATTCTGTGGATCAGTGAGCCTGACTTGTTCATTATGTGACCGCGTGTGTTTGTCAAACATTGGTAGAATTAGCCACGAGATAAGCTGTTCCACAAAAACAAAACCTCAAAAATACACAAAAGCCTCCACTAGACCGTCTGTCAAGACGAAAAGGGCCATACATACCTATATTCCTGCCCTCATACCTACATTCTTGATCTCATACATCCACTCATGCGCTCATACCTACATTCTTGTTCTTATACATCCACTCATGCGCTCATACCTACATTCTTGCTCTCATACATCTATACCTGCGCTCATACCTACATTCTTGTTCTCATACATCCACTCCTGCGCTCATACCTACATTCTTGTTCTCATACATCCACTCATGCCCTCATACCTACATTCTTGATCTCATACATCCACTCCTGCGCTCATACCTACATTCTTGATCTCATACATCCACTCATGTGCTCATACCTACATTCTTGATCTCATACATCCACTCCTGCGCTCATGTCTACATTCTTACTCTCATACATCCACTCATGCGCTCATGCCTACATTCTTGTTCTCATACATCCACTCATGCGCTCATGCCTACATTCTTGCTGTCATACATCCACTCATGCGCTCATGCCTACATTCTTGCTTTCATACATCCACTCCTGCGCTCATGTCTACATTCTTGCTCTCATACATCCACTCATGCGCTCATGCCTACATTCTTGCTCTCATACATCCACTCATGCGCTCATGCCTACATTCTTGCTCTCATACATCCACTCCTGCGCTCATGCCTACATTCTTGCTCTCATACATCCACTCATGCGCTCATACCTACATTCTTGCTCTCATACACCCACTCCTGCGCTCATACCTACATTCATGCTCTCATACATCCACTCCTGCGCTCATATCTACATTCTTGCTCGCATACACCCACTCCTGCGCTCATACCTACATTCTTGCTCTCATACATCCACTCATGCGCTCATGCCTACATTCTTGCTCTTATACATCCACTCCTGCGCTAGTACCTACATTCTTGATCTCATACATCCACTCATGCGCTCATACATATATTTTTGCTCACATACACCCACTCCTACGCTCATACCTACATTCATGCTCTCATACATCCACTCCTGCGCTCATACCTACATTCTTGCTCTCATACACCCACTCCTGCGCTCATACCTACATTCTTGCTCTCATACATCCACTCATGCGCTCATGCCTACATTCTTGCTCTTATACATCCACTCCTGCGCTTGTACCTACATTCTTGCTCTCATACTTAAATTCCTGCGCTCATACCTACATTCTTGCTCTCATACATCCACTCATGCGCTCATGCCTACATTCTTGCTCTCATACATCCACTCATGCGCTCATGCCTACATTCTTTCTCTCATACATCCATTCATGCGCTCATGCCTACATTCTTGCTCTCATACATCCACTTATGCCTACATTCTTGCTCTCATACATCCACTCATGCCTACATTCTTGCCCTCATACATCCATCCCTGCGCTCATGCCTACATTCTTTCTCTCATACATCCATCACTGCGCTCATACCTACATTCTTTCTCTCATACATCCACTCATCCACTCATGCCTACATTTTTGATCTCATACATCCACTCATGCCTACATTCTTGCTCTCATACATCCACTCATGCTTACATTCTTGCTCTCATACATCCATCCCTGCGCTCATGCCTACATTCTTTCTCTCATACAGCCATCCCTGCGCTCATATCACAATTCCTGCGTTATCGCAGGAACTAATTCCATCCATTTCTGCGTAATACATCAATTCTTGTCCTATTACATCCATTCCTGCACTAATACATCCATTCTTGTCCTAATACATCAATTCCTGCACTAATACATCCATTCTTGTCCTAATACATCCATTCCTGCACTAATACATCAATTATTCGCTATTCCTTGAAATAACAAAAACACACCCTTGATTGTTTAAAACTCCATCAACATCTAAAAACTCTCTGTAATTTGATAAACACCCTTGACATTATAAATATTCCTTAAAAAAGATTCCAAATATTAAAAAAAATATTGATCTTAAATAATATCGATTTTTTAAAAAGAAACAGGAATTTTTTTAAAAGGTGGACCCTAACTTGAATCAAGCCGAATTGCGATTGAATGACAAATAGCCGGTTGAATGGCAAATAGCCGGTTGAATACATTCGATCACTCATTGCCCTTATTTGGATAACAAGCTTTCAGAATAAAAGTATGCCAACTGTGTAGAGATAAAATTGAGAAAATTCGAGAGAGTCAGTTTTAATGTGGAGCTCGTGTTTTTTGTTAGATTTTGGAAAAAAGTGTTGGAATTCATCAAATATTTTGACAATGGAGCAACTGAGGTAGTTATGGTAGGAGACATTGCGGATTTGCGTTTTCTTTGTCCTTTCAGTTCACTGTGGAGTATAGGTCTTCAACAAACACTTTCAGTTCACTGTGGAGTATAGGTCTTCAACAACCACTTTCAGTTCACTGTGGAGTATAGTTCTTCAACAAACACTTTCAGTTCCCTGTGGAGCTTAGGTCTTCATCAACCACTTTCAGTTCACTGTGGAGTATAGTTCTTCAACAAACACTTCAGTTCCCTGTGGAGCTTAGGTCTTCAACAACCACTTTCAGTTCACTGTGGAGTATAGTTCTTCAACAAACACTTTCAGTTCACTGTGGAGTATAGTTCTTCAAAAAACACTTTCAGTTCCCTGTGGAGCATAGGTCTTCAACAACCACTTTCAGTTCACTGTGGAGTATAAGTCTTCAACGAACACTTTCAGTTCCCTGTAGAGTATAGTTCTTCAAAAACACTTTCAGTTCCCTGTGAGTATCGGTCTTCAACAGACCCTTTCAGTTCCCTATGGAGTATAGTTCTTCAACAAACACTTTCAGTTCCCTGTGGAGTATCGGTCTTCAACAAACACTTTCAGTTCACTGTGGAGTATCGGTCTTCAACAGACCTTTTCAGTTCCCTATGGAGCATAGGTCTTCAACAAACACTTTCAGTTCACTGTGGAGTATAGGTCTTCATCAAACACTTTCAATTCACTGTGGAGTATAGTTCTTCGACAAACACTTTCAGTTCACTGTGGAGTATAGGTCTTCAACAAACACTTTCAGTTCACTGTTGAGTATATGTCTTCAACAAACACTTTCAGTTCCCTATGGAGAATAGGTCTTCAATAACCACTTTCAGTTCCCTATTGAGCAAAGGTCTTCAACAAACACTTTCAGCTCTCTGTGGAGTATAGGTAGTCAACTGACCCTTTCAGTTCCCTATGGAGCATAGGTCTTCAATAAACACTTTCAGTTCCCTGTAGAGCATAGGTCTTCAAGAAACCCGTTCAACTCCCTATGGAGCATAAGTCTTTAACAAACACTTTCCAAGTCGTTCAGTTTCTTGCTATTTTCTGAAGATCATTCCATGTCTTCCCCATCATCTTCATCTCTGCCTCCACCTGTCTTCTCCAAGGATAATTTGACCGTCCTCTTATTTTCCTTTTTCTCCGTGGATTGCAAAATTGCGTCTGTCTCAGTAGTCTTCCGCAGTGTGTGTCCTATCCAGCGTCATCGTCTTATTTGTATTTCTGCCCACTTTTATTTGACTGTTACATTTCCATAATTCTTTGTTTGTGGATTTGTTGTGCCACTTTCATCCTTTTCTTTTCTTCCCCATAAGCTTCCATTTATGAAGGTCTGTATATGTTCGTGATTGTCATTTGTTTTTTGTCATTTTTATTTATTTATTTTTTGAGCAGGAAGGTGTTGCATTGTTATGTTTTTTCTTAGCGGGGTTGTAAGTTTAAGTTGGCGAGAGCTACAAAGTTGTTTATTTGTTGGTTGGATCATCATCAATGCTCACCGTAAGAAAACACATGTGCTCCGATATCCCCCTCGGGAATCTCGAGAAATTCCGGTGGGAGTAATGGCCCATGTGCATGAACTCTGTAGCACACACTGATTCTTTGGAGTAGGTAGATTTATTTACTGACACTTTTTGCCCGGCCAGTGGCCATATTTATGGCCTACTCGGTTTGATTTTAAATGCCAATGTATCTTTAACGTGCGCGAGTGCACACGGGACCTCCAGTTTATTGCCGTTATCCGAGAGGGCTAAACATTGGATATCACTACCCAAGAGAGGACTAGACATTGGATATCACTACCCAAGAGAGAGCTAGACATTAGATATCATTACCCAAGAGAGGGCTAGACATTGGATCTCACTACCCAAGAGAGGACTAGACATTGGATATCACTAGCCAAGAGACGGCTAGACATTGGATCTCACTACCCAAGACAGGGCTAGACATTGGATCTCACTATCCAAGAGAGGGCTAGACATTGGATCTCACTGTCCAAGAGAGGGCTAGACATTGGATCTCACTGCCCAAGAGAGGGCTAGACATTGGATCTCACTACCCAAGAGAGGGCTAGACATTGGATCTCACTGCCCAAGAGAGGGCTAGACATTGGATCTCACTGCCCAAGAGAGGGCTAGACATTGGATCTCACTACCCAAGAGAGGGCTAGACATTGGATATCACTACCCAAGAGAGGGCTAGACATTGGATCTCACTACCCAAGAGAGGGCTAGACATTGGATCTCACTACACAAGAGAGGACTAGACATTGGATATCACTAGCCAAGAGAGGGCTAGACATTGGATTTCACTGCCCAAGAGAGGGCTAGACATTGGATCTCACTGCCCAAGAGAGGGCTAGACATTGGATCTCACTGTCCAAGAGAGGGCTAGACATTGGATCTCACTACCCAAGAGAGGGCTAGACATTGGATCTCACTGCCCAAGAGAGGGCTAGACATTGGATCTCACTGCCCAAGAGAGGGCTAGACATTGGATCTCACTGCCCAAGAGAGGGCTAGACATTGGATCTCACTACCCAAGAGAGGGCTAGACATTGGATCTCACTGTCCAAGAGAGGACTAGACATTGGATATCACTGTCCAAGAGAGGACTAGACATTGGATATCACTGCCCAAGAGAGGGCTAGACATTTGATCTCACTGCCCAAGAGAGGGCTAGGCATTGGATATCACTAGCCAAGAGAGGGCTAGACATTGGATCTCACTACCCAAGAGAGGGCTAGACATTGGATCTCACTGTCCAAGAGAGGACTAAACATTGGATATCACTAGCCAAGAGAGGGCTAGACATTGGATCTCACTGTCCAAGAGAGGGCTAGACATTGGATCTCACTATCCAAGAGAGGGCTAGACATTGGATCTCACTACCCAAGAGAGGACTAGACATTGGATCTCACTACCCAAGAGAGGGCTAGACATTGGATCTCACTACCCAAGAGAGGACTAGACATTGGATCTCACTACCCAAGAGAGGACTAGACATTGGATCTCACTACCCAAGAGATCAGGGGAGGTAACGTCATAAACAAACCACGGATTAATTATTCCCATTTTTTTTTTTAATGACAACCTCTTCTGGAAGGCTTTGAACCTGGGTTCTTCCTATCCTGATGCCGACATCTTACCGCTAGACCACCCAGTACCCGTAGCTTCCAAGTTTTGTGACTGGTGATGGGTCTGTGTGAAAAGGGCTGAAACTATGATGAGGATTCTTTGCTAGAGTTAGCAGTCACATTTTTGGAGCCTGGGTGGTCTAGACATGTGACGTCGCTTCGTGGCAGAAAAGAGCTGGGTTCAAAACCCACTCCATGCAGTGATGTTTTCTTGTTACTTCGAGCGTTAGGCTGCAGTGAGCATTGTGACAAGGATTGAGTTTATCACAGTGTGTTGTGACAGCTGGACAAGGGAAAATAATATGAAACCACGATTGTATGTTTCGGATATCCTAGTTTCTATTTCAGATCAACTAGTTTATATTTCTGATCTACTAATTTCTATTTCAAATATACTAGCTTCTGTTTCTGAAATACTAATTTCTATTTCTGATCTTCTAATTTCTATTTTAGATCTGCTAGTTTCTATTTCAGATATACTAGTTTCTGTTTCTGATATACATGTACTAATTTCTATTTCTGATCTACTAATTTCTATTTTAGATCTGCTAGTTTCTATTTCAGATCAACTAGTTTCTGATCAACTAATTTCTATTTCAGATCTGCTAGTTCTGGTTTAGAGATTTTATTTTAAATGTCTTTGTTCTCTCTTTTAACTCTCTGTTAGAGATTAAAATAAGAGAAACCGCCAATCAACCACTAATATCATCAAGAAAAGACGATGGGCATATATAGGGCATGCGATGAGAAGAGATAGTTACCGAATAACAAAGATTGTCCTCATATGGTAAACAACAGGTAGGAGGAAAAGAAGCCGAACTAGAGAGACACTGAGAAGAACATTGATCAGAGAGGCAAAGTCAGCAGGAATAAGCTCCCTCAATGAGATTGAAATGCTTACAAAGAAAAGAAACAAATTGCAGGATATGATAAACGTTTTTTGCAAGGATTGAGACTGCTAGATAGAAAATTTAGAAAGAGTATCTGAGTTTATACCATATTGGCCGGCCACGGCTCGAAAGGTCAATAGATAGATAGATAGATAGATAGATAGATAGATAGATAGATAGATAGATAGATAGATAGATAGATAGATAGATAGATAGATAGATAGATAGATAGATTGATAGATAGATAGATAGATAGATAGATAGATAGATAGATAGATAGATAGATAGATAGATAGATAGATAGATAGATAGATAGATAGATAGATAGATAGATAGATAGATAGATAGATAGATAGATAGATAGATAGATAGATAGATAGATAGATAGATAGATAGATAGATAGATAGATAGATAGATAGATAGATAGATAGATAGATAGATAGATAGATAGATAGATAGATAGATAGATAGATAGATAGATAGATAGATAGATAGATAGATAGATAGATAGATAGATAGATAGATAGATAGATAGATAGATAGATAGATAGATAGATAGATAGATAGATAGATAGATAGATAGATAGATAGATAGATAGATAGATAGATAGATAGATAGATAGATAGATAGATAGATAGATAGATAGATAGATAGATAGATAGATAGATAGATAGATAGATAGTTCTGGTTACTCTGAAACATGTAATTTAGTTTATCTTCATTTCGTTATAGTTTCTGTGTTCATGTTTTCTGATAAATGGTCGCACGTTGGCCGAAAAGTCAGTATTTTGTTTTGGTCTCTTCTATTGTCAAGTTGTGGCTATACATTGTAGGAGTGTACGTTACACTGCCTGCACCGCTTGCTCCTTGATGTTTCTGCTTACAAACGACCTTCTTCAGAGAGCAACAACAAAAATAAACAGACAGGGATTTCCTACAGTTGCTGTTTTATGTTTGTCTGGCATCGCTTCCATTATTGAGATGTATAATTTTATTACATTCATCTTGTGTGCCCGTTCGTATGTTGTTTTTCTAAGAAAGCTGTATGAAGCGAAACGTTATAGTTCTTTACAGTTCTTCTGTGGATAGCTGTCACATTACACAACTGTGTTCAAATCGTTCCCTTTTTTTTGTGGAATCGGTGTTCTTATTTCTCCTTGATTTACCTTTCTCTATCATCCTAGATGTAGTAGAGTTTATCTTTATTTCGTTGTCCGTTTGTGTTCTCGTTCTCTGAAGAAGGTCATATGTTGACCGAAACGTCAGTATTTTGTTGTGTCCCTTTTTTGTAAAGCTGTCACCATACCTTGTAGTAGTGTACGTTACACCGCACTACTAGCTCTTGCTACCAGCTTTACCGCAGCACTACAATTATTTGTCTGTTCCCTAGATCATTTTTAAGTATATCCTCTTCTTTCCTTCATCGTTTGTCTTTCAGCGGCGAAGGGAGATATAGTTTCTGGTCTTTTGCTTTTCTGTTGGCCTTTGCTTCTGTTATGTTTCCGTGTGTTTCTAATATTTCACCAATTTATCCTTGTCGTGGTCGGCTCTTCGGGCTGGAGTTCTCGAAACGTTCATTGAAGGCTCGTTGTGTTGTGTTTTGATCATTCTGCCTTATCAAGTGGCCTAACCATTTTATCTGTTGGTTCTTTATGTACTATATGGCGAGAATTATTCCTAGTCTTTTTCTCATTGCTTAATTTCTGATCTTATCTTTTAGAATATTTATGTTAAATATCAATATATTTTGTTCTATTATTATCATCATGTGCCATTCCGGTTGGCATAGGCGACCATGTCCTTCAACAATCATCTATCTACAGTGCATCGTATCAGTTCTGTTGTTGACTGTTTTCCATGTCATGACACCAAGCTATCCAGGCTGTAAGGCAAATGAGGAAGGAAAGAAGAAAAGAGGAAGAAGAACCAAGTATTCAAACTTTCCTCTTCTCTTGATGATCCCGAAAAATTGATTGTTTCTTTCTGATGTTTTTTAGGAGCTCCCTTTTAGTGTTGGCCTCTTTGAGAATTTACTCATTGGTCTTTTTAGCTGTCCAGGGAACTTTCAACATTCTTCTGACAAATCTCATCTCTGTGGCCTCTAATCGTCTTTTCATTTGTTTGTCTACTGTCCATGATTGGCTTCCATAGGTCACAATTGGTTCTATATAACAGCGATGAACTCTCTTTCTCACTTCTATTGACATAGATTTGTTGCATAAGATATTTTTCATTTTCTGAAATGCTATTTTGGCCTGAGATATTCTGCTTTTTATTTCTGCGGTGCATCTTCCATCTGATGTTATTATTGTGTCCAAGTATTTTACGCTTTGCACTTGTTTAAGATTTGTCCTGTTTATTTTTATGCTGCATGATGGTGATGATTGTTTTTTTTATACGAACATTACTTCTGTTTTTTTTTATTTTCAGACTGAGACCTTTCTTGATGCTTTCTTTACTATTACGTCTATCGTTTCTTGTAGTTCATTCTCTGTCTCTGCTATTAAGATGTGTCATCCGCAAATCGAAAATTATTTATGTTGTGACCGT
The DNA here is from genome assembly GCA_032433765.1 of Megaustenia siamemsis. Taxonomy (NCBI): domain Eukaryota; kingdom Metazoa; phylum Mollusca; class Gastropoda; order Stylommatophora; family Ariophantidae; genus Megaustenia; species Megaustenia siamemsis. The sequence continues at coordinate 74,924,704 of JAVIAB010000108.1, forward strand.
TGACTTCAATTCCTTTTTTGTCTACTATTGATCTCTTAATATGTTTGCTGTATAGTGAAAAGAATTTGTTTCTATATTGAATTTTTAAAAAAAAATGAACTACACCACGTATCCACTGCAGTAGGCATTAATGTTCGGTTTCTTAAAAAACCTAAAAAAAAAAAAAAAAGGAAATGACGTAACACATCGAATACTCATTTCACGGCTGGTTACTTTAATGTCAGTGTGACATTTTCGTTATAGTACTCGCAACTTTCATAGGTGAATATTTCCAGAGTTTACATTCCCCTCATTGTTTAAATTAATGTTATAAGTAAGTTGTTCCAGTCTGCAGCATGTAAGGAAGTATCTGTGCTCTCTATTTTCCAAGGAAGTGATTTGGAATTGTCCGGCCGATTAGGGCTGCACAGTTGTCGACTTTGTCAACACAATTTGTCACCGCGCCCTGTCAAGAGTTGTGACATAGTGGAGCGGATATGGGGGATTGCAGCCTGCAGTGGTACTGATTCCATGTACAGAACAGAACGTATGAGACGTGAAGAGGTGAAGCTTTGTTGAAGAATGTGAACATAAATGTAAGAGGCCAGACACCGTTTTCCATTACAATGTTTGCGGACGTGTGTGCCCTTTCAAATGCGTTTTGATAGTCACAACAACCACCGTTACTTAAATAAACAATAACAACACAGTTAAGGCTAAATAAACAAAGAACCCCGTTATTGGTTTCAAATTAAGACGCCAGACTAAGAATATGAATTTTCTATCTTAATGGATATTTCTTCCAGTGTGTTTTAGATGGTTAACGATTTTGAGAAAAAAACACTTCACCAGATAGACACGTTCTGATGCGAAGTATTAATTTATAAACCTGAAATGTTATTGCTCTCCTCTTTCTTCCCTTCCGCATTTGTCTTTCACCGTCTAGAGGATATAATTCGCTGTCTTTGGCTCTTCTTTTGCTATCTACTGCTGTTATGTCTCCCTGTGTTTCTAAAAGTGCATCAATCCGATCTTTTTCGTCGTCGACCATTGAGTATGGTGTTCTCACAACGTTCATTACAAGTTTATAGTGTTATGTATTTGTAGTGTTATGTTTTGATCGTTCTGCTTATTGGTTTAGTTTAGTTTAGTTTAGTTTAGTTTAGTTTAGTTTAGTTTAGTTTAGTTTAGTTTAGTTTAGTTTAGTTTAGTTTAGTTTAGTTTAGTTTAGTTTAGTTTAGCTTAGTCGACAGTCATTCTCGATGCTCATCGGACAAGTAAGGTGCTTAGATCTCCTGCGAAGAATACCCATCACCACATGGGCTAACGTCACCAGTGTTGTGTTGGTTTATAAGTCTTATTTTTTGATCCCTGCAATCACGTGACCAAATAATTTTTATCTGTTAACAAATGAGTTATATCTTTTTTTTTCTATACCGCTTGATGACGTCATTAATTAAAAATTATACAAAATGCAAGTTGTATTTCTGAAATGAGTTAATGAAGAAAGCTATTAAAATATCCTTATCAAAGAGCCATGGAATCCATTTGTACACACCCCTTACCTATCTAGGGAGCCGCGATAGCTCAGTGGCTAGTGAACTAGACTACAAAGGACAAGAGATCGACGGCTTCCAGGTTCTCCCAGTCTTAAATGGGTACTGATTTTTTTTCTTGAAAGTAAAGCGGAACGGGTGTAATACCAATCACATTTACCCCCCCCCCCCCCCCCCCCCCCAAAAAAAAAATAATTAAAAAAAATCGTAAAATCATGTGGTCACTAACACCATATTCCCTATACGCCACTTGGCGTGACGGGCCTCTTTACTTTTTTTTTTAACTTACTTATCTGCTGTACTATTACACTCAATCTCTTCCTTTTCTTCCCTCACCACCCCTCCTCCCCTCTAATCTACTCGTTCATAGAGTGTCATATATGTTTATGCCCCTACCTTGAGTGTCCCTTTCCCCAATAAATCCATTCATTTTCGGTCTAAAAATATTTTCAGAAATCAAACCAAACATGATTTAATGTCCCACCGTGTCGGTTTACGATTTAACTAAAATGACAACCAATCTTTGAGCCTGAGAAATTTAAAGTAATCAAGTTTTGAAATATCCGAACCAGACAGATTCAGAAAGTGGATCAATGAATTTCAACGCGCCCTAACTCTAGATGCTATTTTCCTGTCGCGACTTCCAGAACAGATCAAATAACTTGCCAGGTTGTCAAGAATAATTTTATCTTGTATTTTTATTTCAACCTTAGTTTGGCTTTAAATCACGTGTTTGGGTATTATACAGCGTTTAGTCGCTGTAGCGCTCATAGAACCAGAGGGTCGTTAGTTTGACTGTATTCAGCTAATATTTTGTACGAGATACAGACAGGCTGCTTTAGACAGCATACACAGACATGTTTTTACAGCAAACATCGTGTAAAGAATCTTTTTTTATCACGTCATTCCGTTACACGCAATTCCTATCCCCGTCTATCATTTCCACGTCATTTCCTATTCACAACTTTCATATCCAAGTCATTTCTTTCCACGTCTTTCATATTCACGTCATTTCTATCCACGTCTTTCACATCCACGTCATTCTTATCCACGTCTTTCATATCCGCGCCATTCCTATTCACTTCTTTCATATCCACGTCATTTCTTTCCACGTCTTTCATATCCACGTTATTTCTATCCACGTCTTTCGTATCAACGTTATTTCTATCCACGTCTTTCATACCCACGTCATTCATATCAACAGTATTCCTATCCACTTCTTTCATATTCACGTCATTCCTAGTCATGTATTTCATACCACGTCATTCATACCCACTTCATTCATACCCACGTCATTCATGTACACGTCTTTCATATACACGTCTTTCATATACACGTCTTTCATATACACGTCTTTCATAATAACGTCTTTCATATCAACAGTATTCCTATCCACTTCTTTCATACAAACGTCATTCATATCCACGTCATTCCTACCAAATCTTGCTTACATTTTAACAATAGCTGTGATGGAAAGTGGAATATTTCACTCTAGATAGTGACAAATTGGTTTATCGCTCAAATGTTTATTGAAAACAGTAGATGAATAGCTTTCTTCCTCTTCTTCAAATCTTCTTCTGAAATAAAAACTCAAAATCTGTAACTGAAGGACAACTGCACTATATGTGTATTTTTTTATAAAGACATATCCAAGAAATAAATTCTTCTTTCTCTTCTACCTATAAATTGTGGAGCATAGTTCTTCAACAAAAACTTTCAGCTCCCTGTGGAGCAGAGGTCCCCAACAAACACCTTCAGCTCCCTGTGGAGCACAGGTCCTCAACAAACACTTTCACCTCCCTGTGGAGCATAGGACTTCAACAAACACTTTCAGATCCCTGTGGAGCATAGGTCTTCAACAAACCCTTTCAGCTTCCTGTGGAGCATGGATCTTCAACAACCACTTTCCAAGCCGTTGTGTTTCTTGCCATTCTTTTAAGATCATTCCATGTCTACCCTGTCATCTTTATCTCTGCTTCCACCTGTCTTCTCCAAGAATATTTGTGGTCCTCCTCTTTTTCTTTTCCCCTAGGGATTGCAAAAAAAGAGCCTGTTACTATTTTATTGAGTAAACAATACAAAAAACATTAATCAGATTTGCAAAATGGCTGCGATGTAGTGATTTGCTCCATCAACGACCGAGCAACAAAGAGAAGCATTGATTCAGCCCCCCCCCCCCCCCTGCCTTCACCGCCCCAGTTCTATGACATCCACTTCATTAATTTCGAGAGCACCGTTGTTAAATATTCCAAAATTAAGAATGTTCTTTTAAAATCTAAAATAACAAAGAAATTATAATTACACAACGCAATAGCTGATCGCAACTGATCGCAACCCCCAGTGGTTGACTCATGTACAAATTATGAATTCTGCCTTATAATGCCATATCATTTTATTTCTTATTTGTTCCGTAACCTTGACGGTCCCTGGAACACTATCTATGACGTCTATAGAACGTCCTTCCAGCCGTCCAGTTGGACGTGGCGTGAGGAAGAAAAGATAACATCGTGCGAGATGGCAGGAGAGCTGGGTAAAACGTGGACAAATAACAAAAATATAATTGTAAATACTGAATTGTTTTATTGAAAATAAAACAGTACAATATTATAAACGTTTCGGTCATAGGCCTTTTTTAGTGAACAAGCAACAAACACGTGCAAGAGTGATAGGATTTTACATAGCTGCAATAAGTTCTGTGCGGAAACATGGCGACCTGGTCCCACATTTTCAGACCTCGTGACGATGTATTCACAAGGCTGTGAATGATGCCAAGATCTACCTCTCTAATCGTTGTCACTATTGAGAACAATTATCTGAGGTGCGAAAAGTTTAATCTTCTCTATGTGTTATGTTCTTCTTCCTCCACTTCCTCTGTTTGCTTTATTTTCATTCTCTATGTTAATTGGGAATGGTCTTTGAAAGATCCGTAGATCTTGTTACGTGATCGTATTATTTGTTCTTTCAGTTTCAGTTAATATTCTTTGAAATGAAGTCTTCTAATTGGTCATATGGATCGTCCAATTAGGTTGCCTGATTCCTCACTGGAGATAGGATCTCTATAAGTTCTCCCTATTCCACTCCATTCCTAGAGCTGTATTCATTTTTCAAGATCAGATGTGAGTGTCCATGTTTTTCTGACATATAGAAATACAGATTTTGCTGTAGTTTATAATAATTTGTTATATATCTATCAGAAGTTGGAGATTAAAGTTGTTGGCTCACGTGTGATAAACAACAATCGTATTCCCAACAAATTATTGTACGGTGAACTTAGGAACAGGAAGGGACCAAAGGGCAGATCAGTGCTGAGATATAAGGATGTTTGCAGGGTTTCCTTGAGTGTATTCTCTATCAATGCTAAGATATAAGGATGTTTGCAGGGTTTCCTTGAGTGTATTCTCTATCAGTGCTGAGATATAAGGATGTTTGCAGGGTTTCCTTGAGTGTATTCTCTATCAGTGCTGAGATATAAGGATTTTTTGCAGGGTTTCCTTGAGTGTATTCTCTATCAGTGCTGAGATATAAGGATGTTTGCAGGGTTTCCTTGAGTGTATTCTCTATCAGTGCTGAGATATAAGGATGTTTGCATGGTTTCCTTGAGTGTATTCTCTATCAGTGCTAAGATATAAGGATGATTGCAGGGTTTCCTTGAGTGTATTCTCTATCAATGCTAAGATATAAGGATGTTTGTAGGGTTTCCTTGAGTGTATTCTCTATCAGTGCTGAGATATAAGGATGTTTGCAGGGTTTCCTTGAGTGTTCTCTATCAGTGCTGAGATATAAGGATGTTTGCAGGGTTTCCTTGAGTGTATTCTCTATCAGTGCTAAGATATAAGGATGTTTGCATGGTTTCCTTGAGTGTATTCTCTATCAGTGCTGAGATATAAGGATGATTGCAGGGTTTCCTTGAGTGTATTCTCTATCAGTGCTAAGATATAATGATGTTTGCAGGGTTTCCTTGAGTGTATTCTCTATCAGTGCTGAGATATAAGGATGTTTGCAGGGTTTCCTTGAGTGTATTCTCTATCAGTGCTGAGATATAAGGATGTTTGCAGGGTTTCCTTGAGTGTATTCTCTATCAGTGCTGAGATATAAGGAAGTTTCAGGGTTTCCTTGAGTGTATTCTCTACCAGTGGAAGAAACGGACAATATAGCGCACGGTGAGCAAAACTTGAAAAAAAACCGACACTGCAACGTTAGAGAGAGCGTTGATGTCAAATTCAGAAGATAATAGAGGGAGGTGAAGTAAAGACATGAGAACAGGTATCAGAAATACGTCTCGTTCATTCTGCAGTTGAATCTGCTTATCCAATGTTGGCAGATTCAATCATGAAAAGAAGTAAAAAAAAAAAAATAATAAATAAAGTAAAGAGCCCCGTCACACCAAGTGGCGTATAGGGAATATGGTGTTAGTGACAATAAATTTTACAGACCTCCGGCACATGATTTTTGATGTAATGCGGTCGGTATTACGCCCGTGCCGCTTTACTTTCCCAGAAAAAAATCCGGTACCCATTTAAGGCTGGGTGAACCCGGAAGCCGTCGGTTGGGATCAAACCCTACCCCTTGTTCTTTGTAGTCCAGTTCATTAACCACTGAGCTATCGCAGCTCCCTAAATATATATATATGCTGAAATAAATTGTCAAAAGTAACATAAAAGGTAAAGGTAAAGGTAAAGGTAAAGTACGAGACTTGAACCGGCGTCTTAGCACGCGAGTATACACCCATATGTGCTCGGCCGCCTATCCAGAAATGTTCGGATATTTCTGTATAGTGTAGCCTCAAGCATCGAAACTCAGATGCGAAGCGACATTCCTCATAAAAGGTATGCGCAGTGAGCACAAACCGATAATAAAAAAAGGCTCTAACAAATCCTAGTTTACACGTTCATGAAATGCGAGTATGTTAGCCCTGACGAGATGACGGCCTGTCAGAAAAGGGTAAAAAGGAAAAAAAAGGGTAAAACTTGATACAAGTCTGAGCAGTGAAAACTCGTCTGAGAAGGGAAACGCGTCTGAGAAGTGAAGATTCGTCTTAATGAAGACTCATCTGAGAAGTGAAGACTCGTCTGAGAAGTGAAGATTCGTCTGAGAAGGGAACACTCGTCTGAGTAGTGAAGATTCGTCTTAATGAAGACTCATCTGAGTAGTGAAGACTCGTCTGAGTAGTGAAGACTCGTCTGAGTAGTGAAGACTCGTCTGAGTAGTGAAGACTCGTCTGAGTAGTGAAGACTCGTCTGAGTAGTGAAGACTCGTCTGAGTAGTGAAGACTCGTCTGAGTAGTGAAGACTCATCTGAGTAGTGAAGACTCGTCTGAGTAGTGAAGACTCGTCTGAGTAGTGAAGACTCGTCTGAGTAGTGAAGACTCGTCTGAGAAGTGAAGACTCGTCTGAGTAGTGAAGATTCGTCTTAATGAAGACTCATCTGAGTAGTGAAGACTCGTCTGAGTAGTGAAGACTCGTCTGAGTAGTGAAGACTCGTCTGAGTAGTGAAGACTCATCTGAGTAGTGAAGACTCGTCTGAGTAGTGAAGACTCATCTGAGTAGTGAAGACTCGTCTGAGAAGTGAAGACTCGTCTGAGAAGTGAAGACTCGTCTGAGAAGTGAAGACTCGTCTGAGAAGTGAAGACTCGTCTGAGTAGTGAAGACTCGTCTGAGAAGTGAAGACTCGTCTGAGAAGTGAAGACTCGTCTGAGTAGTGAAGACTCGTCTGAGAAGTGAAGACTCGTCTGAGAAGTGAAGACTCGTCTGAGTAGTGAAGACTCGTCTGAGAAGTGAAGACTCGTCTGAGAAGTGAAGACTCGTCTGAGTAGTGAAGACTCGTCTGAGAAGTGAAGACTCGTCTGAGAAGTGAAGACTCGTCTGAGTAGTGAAGACTCGTCTGAGAAGTGAAGACTCGTCTGAGAAGTGAAGACTCGTCTGAGAAGTGAAGACTCGTCTGAGTAGTGAAGACTCGTCTGAGAAGTGAAGACTCGTCTGAGAAGTGAAGACTCGTCTGAGTAGTGAAGACTCGTCTGAGAAGTGAAGACTCGTCTGAGAAGTGAAGACTCGTCTGAGTAGTGAAGACTCGTCTGAGAAGTGAAGACTCGTCTGAGAAGTGAAGACTCGTCTGAGAAGTGAAGACTCGTCTGAGTAGTGAAGACTCGTCTGAGAAGTGAAGACTCGTCTGAGAAGTGAAGACTCGTCTGAGTAGTGAAGACTCGTCTGAGAAGTGAAGACTCGTCTGAGAAGTGAAGACTCGTCTGAGAAGTGAAGACTCGTCTGTGTAGTGAAGACTCGTCTGAGAGTGAAGACTCGTCTGAGAAGTGAAGACTCGTCTGAGTAGTGAAGACTCGTCTGAGAAGTGAAGACTCGTCTGAGAAGTGAAGACTCGTCTGAGTAGTGAAGACTCGTCTGAGAAGTGAAGACTCGTCTGAGAAGTGAAGACTCGTCTGAGAGTGAAGACTCGTCTGAGAAGTGAAGACTCGTCTGAGAAGTGAAGACTCGTCTGTGTAATGCGACAACTTTCCATTGGGAGACATCTCTGACCACAAACAATAACTACAGGCAAGTCCATAAATGCCCACGCAACATGAACAAATTCGAACAAAGCGCGTGTTGAAGATGAGTGTACTGAACCGCAAGGTGCAACGCCCATTACAGCGCAATCCACCAATAACTAAGTCTTTTTAGTCGTTATTTCTAACTGGCGTCACAGCAATTGAGGTTTTCCCATATCCGCGCTGCCGATCGTTTCAACAATCATCAAAGTGTTAATCTGCTGACTTTTCCTGTCCTGTGTGGACTGAATGTGTTGCGTCCTTTGTAGCAACGTGTTGCATCACGTTGAACCTAAGATATAGGAGAACACTTGTAAATTCGTCTCCTTTTATTGGAATTTCTCTCTAAATGTAGATCTCACTTCTGACAGTTTTGTTGAACTGACAACAAACTTATATAGATCAACGAGTATTAAAGAAAGAAAAAAAAACTATCTTTCCGACATTATCCCAACGACTAGGGTCAGCTGGGGAGACGTATAGGACCGGAGAATAAAGGCCGCATGTCCAGAGATGTCACCACGAGATGTTTGAGTCTGAGGTTTTACTTAACTCCCCCTCCCCCTCTTTCCCTCTTCCCCTCTCCCCCCTTTCCCCCTCCTCCCCCATAGAAATAACTCTTCTCGTTCTTCTGCCAACTCAGCTAACTAGATGGCTGTGTTCCCTAGCGTTTGCCTTTTCGTGGCAAGGTGCTGTGCCAAGGAGTACTGGTTCGATCCTGCTTAGGACCATATATTGTTCTTTGTTTTTTTTTTCTGTTGTTGATTATTTGTCATTTTTTGCGAGTGCTGCAAACATACCTCTTCCTCTGAATTGATTCGCTGGTTAACGCCTCGGAAGTTTCCCTCTAGAATAATATTCATTTATTTTTATGTGTCATTAGTCAACACATCGTTTCGGAAAGAATCTCTGTCTCTAGCCAGATCACGCTCAGATCTTTGCAATCACCACAGCCCGTCTGAAAGCAGTTCTGTCTCTAGCCAGATCTCCCACAGAACGTTGCATTCTCCTCATCCGATGTGAGAGAATCTATCTGTCTCTAGCCAGATCTATCACTTATGTTATCATGTTCAAGGTCACTCCGAAGTCTTAGAATCACCTTTTTCTTGCTTGTCCCCAGTCTAGTTTCCCAGGAACCATGTAAACCGATTACTGTTTTTTTTTCCAGTCTGTTGTGTCTTTTTGCCTTTTTAAAAAGGATATAGTATTTGAAATTCGTGTGTAGAAGGATGTTTATAAGCCAGTTCCTTGTAATGTTTAAATCTTTTAGCACGTCTTCATTGCTTTTTTTAATTATCAAAGGAATCTGACGAATTTTTCTGTACAACTTTGTTTTGAATGAGACATTTTCTTCTATGCTTTTGGCGAGATTGTCCATGATTCACAATCATATATTGCTATCGGAAAGAGACAGGCTCTCAGAAATTTTTTTATTTTACTGCCTAAAAAAAATGTGAAGTACACCCGTCACGCCAAGTGGCATATAGGGAATATGGTGTTAGTGACCATACATTTTACAGACATTCGGCACATGATTTTTGGGGTAATGTGGTCGGTATTACGCCGTGTCGTTTTACTTTCCACAATTTTACTGCATTGTTGGTTGGTATTGTGCCATAAATTCTTCATGGCGTTTAATTTTTATATTTCTATTGCTAATCTTCTTTTAAACTCTTTCTGACAGTTTCCATTGTATGTTTCTACAGATGCCAGATATTCATAGGTTAGACGTTTAGTTCAAAACAGTCAAGGAAGACAGTGATGCATACGTTATGACTACGAGTAGCATGACGATGGAGATGATGGCAGGGACCAAGGCATTCATCTGGTTAGAGTCACAAGACTACACCCACGCCTGTATACTGAGTGATTCGATGAGCATGTTAAGAAAAGTGGAGGCGGGATCTGTACGCAGGCTATGGTTGGAGTAGAGTTCAAAGTAAGGTCACCTTTGTCTACATCCTAGGACATGCGGGAGTACGGGGAAATGAAAGAGCGGACAGGTTGGCTATTTTTGAGGACGGTTAACTAATGGACCGGGCGGATATCATCAATGCCCTCCGGGAAGTGGGAAGGCCACAGGACTTCAACAACTATGAGTCCACGTCACTCCTTCGGATGAGAGAGATGGGAGTTAAGATGGGCACAGCCTGAAACTTAATGGGCGTGTAAGAAGACTTATCAACCAACACAGAAATGGAGTCGTGAGTCGCTGGACACTGCGAGACTTGCAGAGGAGGGGATCTGAGCACCTATGGACATATTTGGAGTTCAATGATGATGACCCGCTAATAACTCAACAACTCAATAACTCAACAACTCAATAACTCAATTCAAGGTTTGTTAGGATTTCGAGTTCTTCATTGTTGGTCTTCTTCTTTCCTTTTTCATCTGCCTTTCAGCCTCTAGGGGAGATATAATTTGCGGTCTTTTGCTCTTCTGTTCGCCTCTGCTGTTGTTATATTTCTTAGTGCTTCTAATATTCCATCGACCCATCTTTTCCGTGGTCGACCCTTGGGTCTGGTGTTCTCACAACGTCTGTTGAAGGCTCGTTGTGTTGTGTTTTGATCTTTCTGCCTTGTCCTTGTCACGTGGCCAAACCATTTATCTCTTGTTTCCTTATATATTCTATGGCGGGGCTATTCCTAGCTTTTTTCTAATTTCTTCATTCCTGATCTTATCTCTCAGACTGTTTCCTGTCATTCGTTTAACACATTTCATCTCTGTAGAGGTTATTTTCTTATTGTTCTTGCATCTAGGGTCCACGTCTGGCATTGGTAGCACAACGTTGGGATGAAGATTATCTTCATTGTTGATGTTAAATATTATCTTTGTTTTAAATTTGGACTTTACAAAATAAAAATTGCAACCAAATTTGTTAGGGGGTCTTTAATTAGCTCATAATGATGAATGTTAGAATAGGAGTGTGCTGACGTCATCAATGTTGTTGCAACTACCGCCAACGTTAGAATTAATGATAATAACCAGATTTATCAGGGTTGGGCTGTTGGCCAGAATTTTCTTGTAAAAACGAGACCAAATCACTGCTTGTGTTGGAAGGCGTATCCGCGTGGACAAATGTGACCTTAGCCTCGCTAATTATGAGATTTTTTTGGGGGGCTTCAGATACCTCCGCTCATGCGCATAGAATTACCGAAGTTTCTTAAGTTTTCATTCTGCCGCGATGATTTGTTAGCAGACGTTTGGATTGCTGATGTCTGTCTCTATGTCTATATGTTGTCTGACTGTCTATATGTCTGTCTGTTTGTATGTCTGTCTGTCTATTTGTCTGTCTATCTGTCTGTTTATCTGTCTGTCTGTCTGTTTGTCTGTCTGTCTGTCTGTTTGTCTGTGTGTCTGTTTGTCTGTCTGTCTGTATGTCTATATGTTGTCTTTCTGTCTGTCTGTTTATCTATCTGTTTGTCTGTCTGTCTGCTTGTCTGTCTGTCTGTTTGTTTGTCTGTCTGTCTGTCAGTCTGTATGTCTGTTTGTCTGTCTGTCTGTATGTATGTATGTCTATATGTTGTCTGTCTGTCTGTCTGTCTGTCTGACTGTCTGTCTGTCTGTATGTCTGTCTGTATGTCTGTCTGTCTGTATGTCTGTCTGGCTGTCTCTATGTCTCTATGTTGTTTGTCTGTCTGTCTGTCTGTCTGTCTGTATGTATGTCTGTCTGTCTGTCTGTATGTCTGTCTGAATGACTGTCTGTATGACTGTCTGTCTGTCTGTCTCTATGTTTCTATGTTGTCTGTCTGTCAGTCTGTCTGTCTGTCTATCTGTATGTCTGTCTCTATGTCTCTATGTCGTCTGTGTGTCTGTCTCTATGTCTCTATGTTGTCTGTCTGTCTGTCTGTCTGTATGTATGTATGTCTGTATGTATGTATGTATGTATGTATGTGTGTGTGTATGTATGCATGTATGTATGTCTGTATGTATGTATGTCTGTTTGTCTGTCTGTATGTATGTATGTATGTATGTCTGCTTGTCTGTCTGTATGTATGTATGTATGTATGTACGCTAACCTACACGTCTATCTGCCTTCATGTCTCTGTCCACTATACATTAAATTCCCATGTATGTATGTACGTTAACCTACACGTCTATCTGCCTTCATGTCTCTGTCCACTATACATTAAATTCCCATGTATGTATGTATGTTTATCTGCACGTCTATCTGCCTTCATGTCTCTGTCCACTATACATTAAATTCCCATGTATGTATGTACGTTAACCTACACGTCTATCTGATTTCATGTCTCTGTCCACCATACATTAAATTCCCATGTATTTATGTACGTTAACCTGCACGTCTATCTGCCTTCATGTCTCTGTCCACTATACATTAAATTCCCAAGTATGTATGTACGTTAACCTGCACGTCTATCTACTTTCATGTCTCTGTCCACTATACATTAAATTCCCATGTATTTATGTACGTTAACCTGCACGTCTATCTGCCTTCATGTCTCTGTCCACTATACATTAAATTCCCAAGTATGTATGTACGTTAACCTGCACGTCTATCTACCTTCATGTCTCTGTCCACTATACATTAAATTCCCATGTATGTATGTACGTTAACCTGCACGTCTATCTGCCTTCATGTCTCTGTCCACTATACATTAAATTCCCATGTATTTATGTACGTTAACCTGCACGTCTATCTGCCTTCATGTCTCTGTCCACTATACATTAAATTCCCAAGTATTTATGTACGCTAACCTGCACGTCTATCTGCCTTCATGTCTCTGTCCACTATACATTAACTTCCCATGTATGTATGTACGTTAACCTGCACGTCTATCTGCCTTCATGTCTCTGTCCACTATACATTAAATTCCCATGTATTTATGTACGCTAACCTGCACGTCTATCTGCCTTCATGTCTCTGTCCACTATACATTAACTTCCCATGTATTTATGTACGTTAACCTGCACGTTTATCTGCCTTCATGTCTCTGTCCACTATACATTAAATTCCCATGTATTTATGTACGTTAACCTGCACGTTTATCTGCCTTCATGTCTCTGTCCACTATACATTAAATTCCCATGTATTTATGTACTTTAACCTGCACGTCTATCTGCCTTCATGTCTCTGTCCACTATACATTAAATTCCCATGTATGTATGTACGCTAACCTGCACGTCTATCTGCCTTCATGTCTCTGTCCACTATACATTAAATTTCCAAGTATTTATGTACGCTAACCTGCACGGCTATCTGCCTTCATGTCTCTGTCCACTATACATTACATTCCCATGTATTTATGTACGTTAACCCGCACGTCTATCTGCTTTCATGTCTCTGTCCACTATACATTAAATTCCCATGTATGTATGTACGTTAACCTGCACGTCTATCTGCCTTCATGTCTCTGTCCACTATACATTAAATTCCCATGTATGTATGTACGTTAACCTGCACGTCTATCTGCCTTCATGTCTCTGTCCACTATACATTAAATTCCCATGTATGTATGTACGTTAACCTGCACGTCTATCTGCCTTCATGTCTCTGTCCACTATACATTAAATTCCCATGTATGTATGTACGTTAACCTGCACGTCTATTTGCCTTCATGTCTCTGTCCACTATACATTAAATTCGCATGTATGTATGTACGTTAACCTACACGTCTATCTGCCTTCATGTCTCTGTCCACTATACATTAAATTTCCATGTATGTATGTACGTTAACCTACACGTCTATCTGCCTTGATGTCTTTGTCCACTATACATTAAATTCCCATGTATGTATGTACGTTAACCTACACGTCTATCTGCCTTCATGTCTCTGTCCACTATACATTAAATTCCCATGTATGTATGTACGTTAACCTACACGTCTATCTGATTTCATGTCTCTGTCCACCATACATTAAAGTCCCAAGTATGTATGTACGTTTATCTGCACGTCTATTTGCCTTCATGTCTCTGTCCACCATACATAAATTCCCATGTATGTATGTACGTTTATCTGCACGTCTATCTGCCTTCATGTATCTGTCCACTATACATTAAATTCCCATGTATGTATGTACGTTAACCTGCACGTCTATCTGCCTTCATGTCTCTGTCCACTATACATTAAATTCCCATGTATATATGTACGTTAACCTGCACGTCTATCTGCCTTCGTGTCTCTGTCCACTATACATTAAATTCCCATGTATTTATGTACGCTAACCTGCACGTCTATCTGCCTTCATGTCTCTGTCCACTATACATTAACTTCCCATGTATGTATGTACGTTAACCTGCACGTCTATCTGCCTTCATGTCTCTGTCCACTATACATTAAATTCCCATGTATTTATGTACGTTAAACTGCACGTTTATCTGCCTTCATGTCTCTGTCCACTATACATTATATTCCCATGTATTTATGTACGTTAACCTGCACGATTATCTGCCTTCATGTCTCTGTCCACTATACATTAAATTCCCATGTATTTATGTACGTTAACCTGCACGTCTATCTGCCTTCATGTCTCTGTCCACTATACATTAAATTCCCATGTATTTATGTACGTTAACCTGCACGTCTATCTGCCTTCATGTCTCTGTCCACTATACATTAAATTCCCATGTATGTATGTACGCTAACCTGCACGTCTATCTGCCTTCATGTCTCTGTCCACTATACATTAAATTTCCAAGTATTTATGTACGCTAACCTGCACGTCTATCTGCCTTCATGTCTCTGTCCACTATACATTAAATTCCCATGTATGTATGTACGTTAACCCGCACGTCTATCTGCTTTCATGTCTCTGTCCACTATACATTAAATTCCCATGTATGTATGTACGTTAACCCGCACGTCTATCTGCTTTCATGTCTCTGTCCACTATACATTAAATTCCCATGTATGTATGTACGTTAACCTGCACGTCTATCTGTCTTCATGTCTCTGTCCACTATACATTAAATTCCCATGTATGTATGTACGTTAACCTGCACGTCTATCTGCCTTCATGTCTCTGTCCACTATACATTAAATTCCCATGTATGTATGTACGTTAACCTGCACGTCTATCTGCCTTCATGTCTCTGTCCACTATACATTAAATTCCCATGTATGTATGTACGTTAACCTGCACGTCTATCTGCTTTCATGTCTCTGTCCACTATACATTAAATTCCCATGTATTTCGTGATAGAAAACTACACCAATCTTCCTGTGACAAAATGTAATTTCATCGGTGAACCCTCCTGACGTTGTTCGTTTTTTTCGACAATTTAGAGTTCAGATGCTCAAAAACAATAACCGCTGCATTCAGACAACATCTTCCGGGTCATACAAGAATGACTTCTGGCACCGAACGAACTCAAGGCGAGGTCCCATTGGTTAGTTGCCGAGGGCTTTTTGATCTTCATCTGGCCAGGCACGATCCCTTGAGTTTTAAAAATGGCTTCCAGGCTGTATTAGACAGCAAGTTACTATACAAACTTTAGTTAACAATACATTTTTCATGCAAATTGTTATTGGAGCGTTTATCGATGAGGTAATTCCTCATCATCATGTGCCATACCGGTTGGCGTAGGCGATGACGTCCTTCCACAATCTTCTATCTTTCAGTCGTTGAACGTTTTCCATGCCATGACACCAAGCTATCTCTCTTTCCTTTTATTTTGCCAGTTGTAACCAAGTATTCCAAATTTCCTTTTCTCATGATGTGCCCGAAAAATGTTGATTGTTTCTTTCTGATTTTTTTTTAGGAGCTTCTTTTTAGTGTTGACCTCTATTGTTGAGAATTTCCTCATTGGTCATTTTAGCTGTCCAGGGAACTTTCAACATTCTTGTGAGAAATTCCATGTCTGTGGTCTCGAATCGTCTTTTCATTTGTTTGTCTACTGTCCATGATTCGAAGATCAATTTTGTTCTCTACAGTACCGATGAACTCTCTTTATCGCTTCTATTGACATTGATTCTAGGTAATTCTAGAAAGTATAATTATGTTTAAATGCTTCTTTCAGTCATTGAGAACTACTATTACAATATCAATCCTATTTCTGGGACCAGGTGGTGGTGTAAGGGATCTGAAGGACTCGAGAAAAAAAGGTCGCATTTTTTTGGTGCAGACTCTAACGTCATCTCCAATCTCTTGCCTCTTTTTTCTATTGATCCTAACTTTGTATGATTCTAAACAATGTAGTGTTGTGTTTGTTTCTGCTCTACGTGGGTTAGTATTTGCTACCAGATTTGTTTCCACTTTCTGTCGCTGATAGAGAACTCTGCCAGGAAAGACCCTCAAACATCCTTATGTCTCTGCACAAGTCTGCCCTCTCGTCTCCTTCCCCTAACTTCTCCCTACAATAATTGTTTCCTATTGTTGTCCATTCTACTCATGTACCCAACCACCGAAATCTCCGACTCTTAAATGTTGTAATTACGGACAGGATTATGGTTCGTTGGGAGTCGCGATAGCTCAGTAATTAGTTAACTGGACTACAAAGGACAAGAAGTAGAGTTCGATCCCAAACGATGGCTTCCAGCTTCACCCAACCTTAATGGGTACCGGATTTTTTCTGGGAAAGTAAAGCGGCACGCGCGTGATACCGACCATATTACCCCAAAATTCATGTGCTGAAAGTCTGTAAAATGTATGGTTACTAACACCATATTCTCTATACGTCACGTAGCATGACGGGGGATCTTTACTTACTTTATGCTTCGTTACAAAACGTTAAAATTCATCTGTTACTTTATTCTACAATTGGAAGCTCATAATCTTACGAAAGCACCGCACATGAAAGCTGTTTTACATTCTTCCTTACCCTGCTTAGGTTGACTACGTTTCTGATCCACACAGAAACCTGCTAACCACACAACTTTGATCAATTAGAATTCTTTATATATAAATAAACATAACATGATATGAGGCAGCTAAACTAATAAAAAGACAAGAAAAACTACAACACTTCGGCAAATGCTTTTATCAAGTATAACAAACAAATTAAGTGTTTTTAATTTAAAACACTTCTTCATCTCTTTGAATGCTCCATACTCATGCATGTCTGTCATGTTTCGGGAAATTACAACATTAACTTCGAATCTGTAGTCCTATATTTGATGCTATATTTCAACATAACAAAGCATCAAGTCTGAAAGTAAAAAAATAAAAACCTCACGGCCATTTGCTTAAAAACATAGCGTTAATTCTGAATTGAAAGGCCCCAACTATATGCCCATTAGTTCAAACTTATCATGATATTAATTTCAATTTCAGAAGCCCCTACTATGTTCTCATTAGGTTCAAACTTATCATGATATTAATTTCAATTTCAGAAGCCCCTACTATATGCCCATTAGGTTCAAACTTATCATGATATTAATTTCAATTTCAGAAGCCCCTACTATATGCCCATTAGGTTCAAACTTATCATGATATTAATTCCAAATTTGAAACCCACCCTGTATTGGCAATAACGTTTAATCTGATCACGATATTAATACCAAATATGACAATCTAACCTGACTGGGATGTTACGTTTCAGATTATCATAACATCAACTACAAGCCCAAATTAGAACTTCCCTGAGTGAAGACCGTCATCAACCTCATTTATTCAACCGGACATTTATCGAAGTCGATTACATGACGCCGTTCGATTCACTGGAGCGTTTCCATTCATAAAATGAAGGAAGTTAATAAATCCCCAAAAAGTATGTACACTGCGCGGTGACTGCACTTTAATGTTGGTTTATATTCCCAGCCCCCTCAATAGGCACCAAGAAGACCCCTACTCCTTCGCCTCAGTCTGCATTGCCATACTCGATTTCTTGCAGCGCTATTTGTTGGTAATTGTATTAAATAATTGTACTAAATAATTGTACTAAATAATTGTACTAAATAATTGTACTAAATAATTGTACTAAATAATTGTACTAAATAATTGTACTAAATAATTGTACCAAATAATTGTACTAAATAATTGTACCAAATAATTGTACTAAATAATTGTACTAAATAATTGTACTAAATAATTGTACTAAATAATTGTACCAAATAATTGTACTAAATAATTGTACCAAATAATTGTACTAAATAATTGTACTAAATAATTGTACTAAATAATTGTACTAAATAATTGTACTAAATAATTGTACTAAATAATTGAACTAATTTAAACAAGAAAAAAACAAGCATGGATAAAACGCAACAAAAATGATAAATAAAAATACACCAGAGGACAATATATCTAAATCGTCATACATTGAAAAAAGTAGATCACTATCACTATATATATCTTGGTAGTAATATAGACCAAGTCGGCAAAACAAAGAAAGAGATCAGAAACAAGATAGTAAAAGAAGCGGCAAATTAAAAAAAAAAAACTCGGACAAAATTTGTAAATCAAAAATACTAAGCAAGAAAACTAAACTTACAATATTTAACTAAAACATATTATCATCGCATTAATACAATCGTGAAAGCTGGAAAACAACAAAAAGAGATGGCGAGTAAACTAAACAATTTTGGAGACAAATGCCTAAGAAGAATACTCTATGTACAATGGAATGAATTCAAGACTAATATGGAGATAAGAGAAAAGCTCATGCAAACAACGATCTCATCTACAAATAAGGAAAGAATATGGACATATGTTGGACATCGTTTGAGAAGAGACAACAAGAAAATTTCAAAACAGGCTTTTCTATGGGAAACATCAGGATACAGAAAAAGATGAAGACCAAAAGCTATATTTAAAAGCAAAGTTCACAAGCATAGACCCATTAGATAAGATGGAGATTCTGGCCAAGAACAGAGATGGTTGGCAACCCTATATGATGTCTAGCGGCTCGGACAGGATCGCTATATATTCAGGGAGTTGAAAGTATTAGTTGAAGACCTATGCTTCACAGGGAGCTGAAAGTATTAGTTGAAGACCTATGCTTCACAGGGAGCTGAAAGTATTAGTTGAAGACCTATGCTCCACAGGTAGCTGAAAGTATTAGTTGAAGACCTATGCTTCACAGGTAGCTGAAAGTATTAGTTGAAGACCTATGCTTCACAGAGAACGGAAAGTAGTTGTTGAAGACCTACGCTCCACAGAGAACTCAAAGTGTTTGTTGAAGACCTATGCTCAACAAAGAACTCAAAGTGTTTGTTGAAGACCTATGCTCCACAGGTAGCTGAAAGTATTAGTTGAAGACCTACGCTCCACAGAGAACTCAAAGTGTTTGTTGAAGACCTATGCTCAACAAAGAACTGAAAGTATTAGTTGAAGACCTATGCTTCACAGAGAACGGAAAGTAGTTGTTGAAGACCTATGCTCCACAGGTAGCTGAAAGTATTAGTTGAAGACCTATGCTTCACAGAGAACGGAAAGTATTTGTTGAAGACATATGCTCCACAGGTAGCTGAAAGTATTTGTTGAAGACCTATGCTTCACAGGGAGCTGAAAGTATTAGTTGAAGACCTACGCTCCACAGAGAACTCAAAGTGTTTGTTGAAGACCTATGCTCAACAAAGAACTGAAAGTGTTTGTTGAAGATCAATGCTCTACAAAGAACTGAAAGTGTTTGTCGAAGACCTACGCTCCACAGAGAACTCAAAGTGTTTGTTGAAGACCTATTCTCTACAAAGAACTGAAAGTGTTTGTTGAAGACCTATGCTCTACAAAGAACTGAAAGTGTTTGTTGAAGACCTATGCTCTACAAAGAACTAATAGTGTTTGTTGAAGACCTATGCTCCACAGGGAACTGAAATAAAGACATTTTAGCTTACATTGCAACCATATTGCTGCTGTACAACTGAACCGTTTAGTCTTAAACGTTAATTTTAAAGCGTGTATTTCCTCATATAAAGAGAGACAAGCACTGGCATCAAACACACAAAATATGGAACATTATACGTGGTCGCGCGTAGAACTGCAGACAACATGTAAAATAAACATAAAGAGGTATGAAGCAACTAAATTCATAGAAAGACAAGACAAACTACAACGCTTCGACAAAAGCCTTCATAGGATATAACAAAATAGTACAAATTAAACTCATACAATCAAGCCAGAACGCTACACAGATCTACTTTTTGTGTTCACTTCTTGGTTCATTTTTGTCTAATTAAATCCTTGCTGCCCTGTAGTCCATTTATTTTTAACCAAACTCTTTGTTAATCCTGGCCACTATTTCCCACCATTCTTTTTTTGTGGGCTGTGTTTTCTGACTTCGATTTATGTCTTTAATTTGTATAGTTTATTATACCTGATGAAGACTTTGTCCGAAACGTTGTAATTTTTCTTGTCTTTATATTAGTTTAACTCCTTCATCCCATTGTATGTTTATGTTATGTGTTTTATAAACAGTCACTCATTAAAATATCCATAGAACGGGAAAAAAATGAACGTAGAAATTTGACGATTTGTGCGGAACACAAAGTGAAGCCACCACCATACGCTATTAATTGTCAAAATGAGGAGAATGTATTAAGCTCAGGACATCTCCATCCACAAATGCTGTAGAAAGTCTCAAGCTATGATTAACATGTCACTTTTGGATTAAGCGCAGGCAGCTGTACTTGTCAGGTAATTCTGTCAGGTTATTACTTACCTCACTCTTCTACTCTTCGTCTGTCATCTCTCTCTCTCTCTCTCTCTCACACACACACACATACACATTGTCTTTAACTCTTCCCCCCTCCCCCCCTCCCCTCTATCTATCTCTGTCGTTTTCTATATATGAAACGTTTATAATTAAATTCTGCAAAATAAATATACTCATGACTACAGCCATATTTTCCGCATTGCTATAAATTGCCTCATTCCCAATATTAGGAAGAAACAATCATAATTTTGTGTGTGTGTGCATATAATGGTGAGGGAATCTTTAAAATAATAACAGAGATGCCAGGTTTAAACTTTCATGGAAAGATAATCAATAACCTAAGATATGCAGATGATACAGTATTACTAGCTGAAAATAATAAAGTTCTACAACAATTACTTAATTAAATAAACATGACATGAAGCAAATATGGATTAGATATGTATATAAAAAGACTAAAATTATTATCATAAACAAAGAAAATACTCAAAACCTACAAGCGGATATAAAAAATGAAGGAGTAAACCTGGAGACAGTTCAGAGCTACAACTACCTTGGACATACTATAACCAGTGAAGGAAAAGGTACAACTGAAATAAACAAAAGAATAGGAATGGCAGAAAGTAATTTTAATGTCATGAAAAATATACTAACATTAAAACAAATAACACCAGGGCTAAAACTAAGAATAGCAAGATATTATATTTTCTCAACATTTCTGTATTGTGCATGGATATTAGACAAGAAAACAGAACATAAAATAATTGTTATGGTTATGGTTATGGAAGGTCCCGGTATCACTGCAAACGAATCAAAATCTATAATTACTCAACCGCACATGCCAGTGGAATCATCCGAATTAATATCTCATTTCCTAAGCGAAGAAAGGTAGCTGCAATCCCCACCATAGCAGTCTCGGTACACGCCAAAAGACATTAGGCGAAACCGCACAGAAAGTAAACACAGTAATCTGTTCCTCGTCATACGATATCATCATTCATCGCAAGCAATCGAAATATCGAAACACGATCAAAACGGATGAAACACACAGCTCACGACAGAAAATTGAAGCCTTTGAAATGTTTATTTATAGAAAAATAGGTAGAAATGGATGGAAAGAAAAGAAAATAATCAATGAAGTCTTAAAACAACTAAAAATGAAAAGAGAAGTACTAAATAAAATTCAAACAAGACAAATAATATTTCTGGGGCATGTAAAAAGACACAACAGGTCTACCAAAAGTAATCGTGGAATGAAAAATACATGGTAAAAGAGGCAGAGGCAGAGCAAGACTAACATAGACGAGTAACATCAAAATGTGGACAAGTCAGCCTATGACAAGGAATAATAGAACAAAGAAGTATGTGTTAGCACTCGGAAAAATTGACAAACAACAATAGAAAAAAACGAAGAACAATATATGGTCCGAAGTGGGATCGAACCCGTACTCAGTGGCACCGCGCCTTGCCACGAGAAGCCGAACGCTTGGTACACTGCCACGCAGCCAACTAAAAAATTGGCTATTGCAGTAGTGTCTTCCACGAAAGGCGATCTCAATGACTATAGCATAGGGTAACGATCACAGACCGGAAATAAATTGTATATTTGTACTTTCCTATTAATGCAAGTATCTCCCAGTAGGGCTGAATACTTGTGTTGTAGACAAACATTTATAGGACGAAACAGCACGAATAGTAGTTCCCAGTGGTTATATACTGGGTACAAATAATAATACATAAATATTATTATATGGGGAACTTCCGAGGCGATAATAGGGAATAATAGAACAAAGAAGTATGTGTTAGCACTCGGAAAAATTGACAGACAAACAACAATAGAAAAAAACGAAGAACAATATATGGTCCGAAGTGGGATCGAACCCGTACTCAGTGGCACCGCGCCTTGCCACGAGAAGCCGAACGCTTGGTACACTGCCACGCAGCCAACTAAAAAATTGGCTATTGCAGTAGTGTCTTCCACGAAAGGCGATCTCAATGACTATAGCATAGGGTAACGATCACAGACCGGAAATAAATTGTATATTTGTACTTTCCTATTAATGCAAGTATCTCCCAGTAGGGCTGAATACTTGTGTTGTAGACAAACATTTATAGGACGAAACAGCACGAATAGTAGTTCCCAGTGGTTATATACTGGGTACAAATAATAATACATAAATATTATTATATGGGGAACTTCCGAGGCGATAATAGGGAATAATAGAACAAAGAAGTATGTGTTAGCACTCGGAAAAATTGACAGACAAACAACAATAGAAAAAAACGAAGAACAATATATGGTCCGAAGTGGGATCGAACCCGTACTCAGTGGCACCGCGCCTTGCCACGAGAAGCCGAACGCTTGGTACACTGCCACGCAGCCAACTAAAAAATTGGCTATTGCAGTAGTGTCTTCCACGAAAGGCGATCTCAATGACTATAGCATAGGGTAACGATCACAGACCGGAAATAAATTGTATATTTGTACTTTCCTATTAATGCAAGTATCTCCCAGTAGGGCTGAATACTTGTGTTGTAGACAAACATTTATAGGACGAAACAGCACGAATAGTAGTTCCCAGTGGTTATATACTGGGTACAAATAATAATACATAAATATTATTATATGGGGAACTTCCGAGGCGATAATAGGGAATAATAGAACAAAGAAGTATGTGTTAGCACTCGGAAAAATTGACAGACAAACAACAATAGAAAAAAACGAAGAACAATATATGGTCCGAAGTGGGATCGAACCCGTACTCAGTGGCACCGCGCCTTGCCACGAGAAGCCGAACGCTTGGTACACTGCCACGCAGCCAACTAAAAAATTGGCTATTGCAGTAGTGTCTTCCACGAAAGGCGATCTCAATGACTATAGCATAGGGTAACGATCACAGACCGGAAATAAATTGTATATTTGTACTTTCCTATTAATGCAAGTATCTCCCAGTAGGGCTGAATACTTGTGTTGTAGACAAACATTTATAGGACGAAACAGCACGAATAGTAGTTCCCAGTGGTTATATACTGGGTACAAATAATAATACATAAATATTATTATATGGGGAACTTCCGAGGCGATAATAGGGAATAATAGAACAAAGAAGTATGTGTTAGCACTCGGAAAAATTGACAGACAAACAACAATAGAAAAAAACGAAGAACAATATATGGTCCGAAGTGGGATCGAACCCGTACTCAGTGGCACCGCGCCTTGCCACGAGAAGCCGAACGCTTGGTACACTGCCACGCAGCCAACTAAAAAATTGGCTATTGCAGTAGTGTCTTCCACGAAAGGCGATCTCAATGACTATAGCATAGGGTAACGATCACAGACCGGAAATAAATTGTATATTTGTACTTTCCTATTAATGCAAGTATCTCCCAGTAGGGCTGAATACTTGTGTTGTAGACAAACATTTATAGGACGAAACAGCACGAATAGTAGTTCCCAGTGGTTATATACTGGGTACAAATAATAATACATAAATATTATTATATGGGGAACTTCCGAGGCGATAATAGGGAATAATAGAACAAAGAAGTATGTGTTAGCACTCGGAAAAATTGACAGACAAACAACAATAGAAAAAAACGAAGAACAATATATGGTCCGAAGTGGGATCGAACCCGTACTCAGTGGCACCGCGCCTTGCCACGAGAAGCCGAACGCTTGGTACACTGCCACGCAGCCAACTAAAAAATTGGCTATTGCAGTAGTGTCTTCCACGAAAGGCGATCTCAATGACTATAGCATAGGGTAACGATCACAGACCGGAAATAAATTGTATATTTGTACTTTCCTATTAATGCAAGTATCTCCCAGTAGGGCTGAATACTTGTGTTGTAGACAAACATTTATAGGACGAAACAGCACGAATAGTAGTTCCCAGTGGTTATATACTGGGTACAAATAATAATACATAAATATTATTATATGGGGAACTTCCGAGGCGATAATAGGGAATAATAGAACAAAGAAGTATGTGTTAGCACTCGGAAAAATTGACAGACAAACAACAATAGAAAAAAACGAAGAACAATATATGGTCCGAAGTGGGATCGAACCCGTACTCAGTGGCACCGCGCCTTGCCACGAGAAGCCGAACGCTTGGTACACTGCCACGCAGCCAACTAAAAAATTGGCTATTGCAGTAGTGTCTTCCACGAAAGGCGATCTCAATGACTATAGCATAGGGTAACGATCACAGACCGGAAATAAATTGTATATTTGTACTTTCCTATTAATGCAAGTATCTCCCAGTAGGGCTGAATACTTGTGTTGTAGACAAACATTTATAGGACGAAACAGCACGAATAGTAGTTCCCAGTGGTTATATACTGGGTACAAATAATAATACATAAATATTATTATATGGGGAACTTCCGATGCGATAATAGGGAATAATAGAACAAAGAAGTATGTGTTAGCACTCGGAAAAATTGACAGACAAACAACAATAGAAAAAAACGAAGAACAATATATGGTCCGAAGTGGGATCGAACCCGTACTCAGTGGCACCGCGCCTTGCCACGAGAAGCCGAACGCTTGGTACACTGCCACGCAGCCAACTAAAAAATTGGCTATTGCAGTAGTGTCTTCCACGAAAGGCGATCTCAATGACTATAGCATAGGGTAACGATCACAGACCGGAAATAAATTGTATATTTGTACTTTCCTATTAATGCAAGTATCTCCCAGTAGGGCTGAATACTTGTGTTGTAGACAAACATTTATAGGACGAAACAGCACGAATAGTAGTTCCCAGTGGTTATATACTGGGTACAAATAATAATACATAAATATTATTATATGGGGAACTTCCGAGGCGATAATAGGGAATAATAGAACAAAGAAGTATGTGTTAGCACTCGGAAAAATTGACAGACAAACAACAATAGAAAAAAACGAAGAACAATATATGGTCCGAAGTGGGATCGAACCCGTACTCAGTGGCACCGCGCCTTGCCACGAGAAGCCGAACGCTTGGTACACTGCCACGCAGCCAACTAAAAAATTGGCTATTGCAGTAGTGTCTTCCACGAAAGGCGATCTCAATGACTATAGCATAGGGTAACGATCACAGACCGGAAATAAATTGTATATTTGTACTTTCCTATTAATGCAAGTATCTCCCAGTAGGGCTGAATACTTGTGTTGTAGACAAACATTTATAGGACGAAACAGCACGAATAGTAGTTCCCAGTGGTTATATACTGGGTACAAATAATAATACATAAATATTATTATATGGGGAACTTCCGAGGCGATAATAGGGAATAATAGAACAAAGAAGTATGTGTTAGCACTCGGAAAAATTGACAGACAAACAACAATAGAAAAAAACGAAGAACAATATATGGTCCGAAGTGGGATCGAACCCGTACTCAGTGGCACCGCGCCTTGCCACGAGAAGCCGAACGCTTGGTACACTGCCACGCAGCCAACTAAAAAATTGGCTATTGCAGTAGTGTCTTCCACGAAAGGCGATCTCAATGACTATAGCATAGGGTAACGATCACAGACCGGAAATAAATTGTATATTTGTACTTTCCTATTAATGCAAGTATCTCCCAGTAGGGCTGAATACTTGTGTTGTAGACAAACATTTATAGGACGAAACAGCACGAATAGTAGTTCCCAGTGGTTATATACTGGGTACAAATAATAATACATAAATATTATTATATGGGGAACTTCCGAGGCGATAATAGGGAATAATAGAACAAAGAAGTATGTGTTAGCACTCGGAAAAATTGACAGACAAACAACAATAGAAAAAAACGAAGAACAATATATGGTCCGAAGTGGGATCGAACCCGTACTCAGTGGCACCGCGCCTTGCCACGAGAAGCCGAACGCTTGGTACACTGCCACGCAGCCAACTAAAAAATTGGCTATTGCAGTAGTGTCTTCCACGAAAGGCGATCTCAATGACTATAGCATAGGGTAACGATCACAGACCGGAAATAAATTGTATATTTGTACTTTCCTATTAATGCAAGTATCTCCCAGTAGGGCTGAATACTTGTGTTGTAGACAAACATTTATAGGACGAAACAGCACGAATAGTAGTTCCCAGTGGTTATATACTGGGTACAAATAATAATACATAAATATTATTATATGGGGAACTTCCGAGGCGATAATAGGGAATAATAGAACAAAGAAGTATGTGTTAGCACTCGGAAAAATTGACAGACAAACAACAATAGAAAAAAACGAAGAACAATATATGGTCCGAAGTGGGATCGAACCCGTACTCAGTGGCACCGCGCCTTGCCACGAGAAGCCGAACGCTTGGTACACTGCCACGCAGCCAACTAAAAAATTGGCTATTGCAGTAGTGTCTTCCACGAAAGGCGATCTCAATGACTATAGCATAGGGTAACGATCACAGACCGGAAATAAATTGTATATTTGTACTTTCCTATTAATGCAAGTATCTCCCAGTAGGGCTGAATACTTGTGTTGTAGACAAACATTTATAGGACGAAACAGCACGAATAGTAGTTCCCAGTGGTTATATACTGGGTACAAATAATAATACATAAATATTATTATATGGGGAACTTCCGAGGCGATAATAGGGAATAATAGAACAAAGAAGTATGTGTTAGCACTCGGAAAAATTGACAGACAAACAACAATAGAAAAAAACGAAGAACAATATATGGTCCGAAGTGGGATCGAACCCGTACTCAGTGGCACCGCGCCTTGCCACGAGAAGCCGAACGCTTGGTACACTGCCACGCAGCCAACTAAAAAATTGGCTATTGCAGTAGTGTCTTCCACGAAAGGCGATCTCAATGACTATAGCATAGGGTAACGATCACAGACCGGAAATAAATTGTATATTTGTACTTTCCTATTAATGCAAGTATCTCCCAGTAGGGCTGAATACTTGTGTTGTAGACAAACATTTATAGGACGAAACAGCACGAATAGTAGTTCCCAGTGGTTATATACTGGGTACAAATAATAATACATAAATATTATTATATGGGGAACTTCCGAGGCGATAATAGGGAATAATAGAACAAAGAAGTATGTGTTAGCACTCGGAAAAATTGACAGACAAACAACAATAGAAAAAAACGAAGAACAATATATGGTCCGAAGTGGGATCGAACCCGTACTCAGTGGCACCGCGCCTTGCCACGAGAAGCCGAACGCTTGGTACACTGCCACGCAGCCAACTAAAAAATTGGCTATTGCAGTAGTGTCTTCCACGAAAGGCGATCTCAATGACTATAGCATAGGGTAACGATCACAGACCGGAAATAAATTGTATATTTGTACTTTCCTATTAATGCAAGTATCTCCCAGTAGGGCTGAATACTTGTGTTGTAGACAAACATTTATAGGACGAAACAGCACGAATAGTAGTTCCCAGTGGTTATATACTGGGTACAAATAATAATACATAAATATTATTATATGGGGAACTTCCGAGGCGATAATAGGGAATAATAGAACAAAGAAGTATGTGTTAGCACTCGGAAAAATTGACAGACAAACAACAATAGAAAAAAACGAAGAACAATATATGGTCCGAAGTGGGATCGAACCCGTACTCAGTGGCACCGCGCCTTGCCACGAGAAGCCGAACGCTTGGTACACTGCCACGCAGCCAACTAAAAAATTGGCTATTGCAGTAGTGTCTTCCACGAAAGGCGATCTCAATGACTATAGCATAGGGTAACGATCACAGACCGGAAATAAATTGTATATTTGTACTTTCCTATTAATGCAAGTATCTCCCAGTAGGGCTGAATACTTGTGTTGTAGACAAACATTTATAGGACGAAACAGCACGAATAGTAGTTCCCAGTGGTTATATACTGGGTACAAATAATAATACATAAATATTATTATATGGGGAACTTCCGAGGCGATAATAGGGAATAATAGAACAAAGAAGTATGTGTTAGCACTCGGAAAAATTGACAGACAAACAACAATAGAAAAAAACGAAGAACAATATATGGTCCGAAGTGGGATCGAACCCGTACTCAGTGGCACCGCGCCTTGCCACGAGAAGCCGAACGCTTGGTACACTGCCACGCAGCCAACTAAAAAATTGGCTATTGCAGTAGTGTCTTCCACGAAAGGCGATCTCAATGACTATAGCATAGGGTAACGATCACAGACCGGAAATAAATTGTATATTTGTACTTTCCTATTAATGCAAGTATCTCCCAGTAGGGCTGAATACTTGTGTTGTAGACAAACATTTATAGGACGAAACAGCACGAATAGTAGTTCCCAGTGGTTATATACTGGGTACAAATAATAATACATAAATATTATTATATGGGGAACTTCCGAGGCGATAATAGGGAATAATAGAACAAAGAAGTATGTGTTAGCACTCGGAAAAATTGACAGACAAACAACAATAGAAAAAAACGAAGAACAATATATGGTCCGAAGTGGGATCGAACCCGTACTCAGTGGCACCGCGCCTTGCCACGAGAAGCCGAACGCTTGGTACACTGCCACGCAGCCAACTAAAAAATTGGCTATTGCAGTAGTGTCTTCCACGAAAGGCGATCTCAATGACTATAGCATAGGGTAACGATCACAGACCGGAAATAAATTGTATATTTGTACTTTCCTATTAATGCAAGTATCTCCCAGTAGGGCTGAATACTTGTGTTGTAGACAAACATTTATAGGACGAAACAGCACGAATAGTAGTTCCCAGTGGTTATATACTGGGTACAAATAATAATACATAAATATTATTATATGGGGAACTTCCGAGGCGATAATAGGGAATAATAGAACAAAGAAGTATGTGTTAGCACTCGGAAAAATTGACAGACAAACAACAATAGAAAAAAACGAAGAACAATATATGGTCCGAAGTGGGATCGAACCCGTACTCAGTGGCACCGCGCCTTGCCACGAGAAGCCGAACGCTTGGTACACTGCCACGCAGCCAACTAAAAAATTGGCTATTGCAGTAGTGTCTTCCACGAAAGGCGATCTCAATGACTATAGCATAGGGTAACGATCACAGACCGGAAATAAATTGTATATTTGTACTTTCCTATTAATGCAAGTATCTCCCAGTAGGGCTGAATACTTGTGTTGTAGACAAACATTTATAGGACGAAACAGCACGAATAGTAGTTCCCAGTGGTTATATACTGGGTACAAATAATAATACATAAATATTATTATATGGGGAACTTCCGAGACGATAATAGGGAATAATAGAACAAAGAAGTATGTGTTAGCACTCGGAAAAATTGACAGACAAACAACAATAGAAAAAACGAAGAACAATATATGGTCCGAAGTGGGATCGAACCCGTACTCAGTGGCACCGCGCCTTGCCACGAGAAGCCGAACGCTTGGTACACTGCCACGCAGCCAACTAAAAAATTGGCTATTGCAGTAGTGTCTTCCACACAAGTAACACAAATAACACAAGTATTCAGCCCTACTGGGAGATACTTGCATTAATAGGAAAGTACAATATACAATTTATTTCCGGTCTGTGATCGTTACCCTATGCTATAGTCATTGAGATCGCCTTTCGTGGAAGACACTACTGCAATAGACAGACAAACAACAATAGAAAAAAACGAAGAACAATATATGGTCCGAAGTGGGATCGAACCCGTACTCAGTGGCACCGCGCCTTGCCACGAGAAGCCGAACGCTTGGTACACTGCCACGCAGCCAACTAAAAAATTGGCTATTGCAGTAGTGTCTTCCACGAAAGGCGATCTCAATGACTATAGCATAGGGTAACGATCACAGACCGGAAATATATTGTATATTTGTACTTTCCTATTAATGCAAGTATCTCCCAGTAGGGCTGAATACTTGTGTTGTAGACAAACATTTATAGGACGAAACAGCACGAATAGTAGTTCCCAGTGGTTATATACTGGGTACAAATAATAATACATAAATATTATTATATGGGGAACTTCCGAGGCGATAATAGGGAATAATAGAACAAAGAAGTATGTGTTAGCACTCGGAAAAATTGACAGACAAACAACAATAGAAAAAAACGAAGAACAATATATGGTCCGAAGTGGGATCGAACCCGTACTCAGTGGCACCGCGCCTTGCCACGAGAAGCCGAACGCTTGGTACACTGCCACGCAGCCAACTAAAAAATTGGCTATTGCAGTAGTGTCTTCCACGAAAGGCGATCTCAATGACTATAGCATAGGGTAACGATCACAGACCGGAAATAAATTGTATATTTGTACTTTCCTATTAATGCAAGTATCTCCCAGTAGGGCTGAATACTTGTGTTGTAGACAAACATTTATAGGACGAAACAGCACGAATAGTAGTTCCCAGTGGTTATATACTGGGTACAAATAATAATACATAAATATTATTATATGGGGAACTTCCGAGGCGATAATAGGGAATAATAGAACAAAGAAGTATGTGTTAGCACTCGGAAAAATTGACAGACAAACAACAATAGAAAAAAACGAAGAA
Organism: Megaustenia siamemsis; assembly: GCA_032433765.1. Classification (NCBI taxonomy): domain Eukaryota; kingdom Metazoa; phylum Mollusca; class Gastropoda; order Stylommatophora; family Ariophantidae; genus Megaustenia; species Megaustenia siamemsis. Next base: position 74,955,816 of record JAVIAB010000108.1, read on the forward strand.
CAATATATGGTCCGAAGTGGGATCGAACCCGTACTCAGTGGCACCGCGCCTTGCCACGAGAAGCCGAACGCTTGGTACACTGCCACGCAGCCAACTAAAAAATTGGCTATTGCAGTAGTGTCTTCCACGAAAGGCGATCTCAATGACTATAGCATAGGGTAACGATCACAGACCGGAAATAAATTGTATATTTGTACTTTCCTATTAATGCAAGTATCTCCCAGTAGGGCTGAATACTTGTGTTGTAGACAAACATTTATAGGACGAAACAGCACGAATAGTAGTTCCCAGTGGTTATATACTGGGTACAAATAATAATACATAAATATTATTATATGGGAAACTTCCGAGGCGATAATAGGGAATAATAGAACAAAGAAGTATGTGTTAGCACTCGGAAAAATTGACAGACAAACAACAATAGAAAAAAACGAAGAACAATATATGGTCCGAAGTGGGATCGAACCCGTACTCAGTGGCACCGCGCCTTGCCACGAGAAGCCGAACGCTTGGTACACTGCCACGCAGCCAACTAAAAAATTGGCTATTGCAGTAGTGTCTTCCACACAAGTAACACAAATAACACAAGTATTCAGCCCTACTGGGAGATACTTGCATTAATAGGAAAGTACAAATATACAATTTATTTCCGGTCTGTGATCGTTACCCTATGCTATAGTCATTGAGATCGCCTTTCGTGGAAGACACTACTGCAATAGCCAATTTTTTAGTTGGCTGCGTGGCAGTGTACCAAGCGTTCGGCTTCTCGTGGCAAGGCGCGGTGCCACTGAGTACGGGTTCGATCCCACTTCGGACCATATATTGTTCTTCGTTTTTTTCTATTGTTGTTTGTCTGTCAATTTTTCCGAGTGCTAACACATACTTCTTTGTTCTATTATTCCCTATTATCGCCTCGGAAGTTCCCCATATAATAATATTTATGTATTATTATTTGTACCCAGCCTATGACAACCTGCACAATCAAAGCAAGAGACGGAGCGGAATGGCGCTCCATGGTAGCCAAACTTCGATGCGGAGATGGCACTCAATGATGATAATGAATGAGAAGGGAGCAGTTTGAATATATTGTGACAACTGGGAAAGTTGAGGGACGAAAAGGTAGAGAGAAGAAAAGAGAAAAGACACCAGACAGCTTAAGAGAATGGCTTGGCAGAATGTACTTGATGATGATAAACTGTCATTAATGTCAAGTACCACTTTCCAGTTTGAACAATTAAGTATTCACTTTCTTTTACTTATAGCTTTAGTCACGAAGCACCGCAGAGAACAGTTGTCACAAAAAGTAATAGTCGCAAGGAGTAGCGGTCGCATGGGTAGGCGTATTAGTGAGCAGGCGTCTCGGAGATTTGGCGGAGCGAAGAGTTGATGTCCCAGAAAGTAGGAAAAACAAAAAGTAGGCGTCGCTGAGAGTAGGTGTAGCAAAGAGTAGGTGTAGCAAAGAGTAGGTGTAGCAAAGAGTAGGTGTAGCAAAATATAAGCGTCGCAAAGAGTAGGCGTAACAGAGAGTAGATGTAGGAAGAGTAGGCGTAACAAAATATAAACGTCGCAAAGAGTAGGCGTAACAAAATATAAGCGTCGCAAAGAGTAGGTGTAGCAAAGAGTAGGTGTAGCAAAGAGTAGGCGTAACAAAATATAAGCGTCGCAAAGAGTAGGCGTAACAGAGAGTAGATGTAGGAAGAGTAGGCGTCCCAGAGAGTAGGCGTCGCAGAGAGCAGGCATAACAGAGAGTAGGTGTAGCAAAGAGTAGGTGTAGCAAGGAGTAGGAGTCTCTGAGAGTAGACCTCTCATAGAGTAAGAGTAATTTGCTCTCTTGATATCGCTAATTGTGTATCTTAACTTGTTGTCATAATCAGATTACTTTGTAACTACTTCTGCCCATCATATCCTGGCCATTCACTCAGTATGTTCACTACTTCTTGTTGTCTTATCGCCCTATAAATGTACACGTTTTCGCTCTCATCGAATGTCGAAACCAATGGTAGCCTGAGTAACTTAAGAGTATCATCAGAAATTACATTATCATCATCAACATCATCATTGAGTGCCGTCTCCGCATCGAAGATTGGCTAACATGGAGCGCCGTTCCACTCTGTCTCTTGCTTTGATGTTATAGATTGACATTATATTATTCAGTAATATATAAACATTGCTTGCACTTTGACGCATTATTTTATCATTTGTAACAAGACATTTGATTATTGATTTCAATATTTCCTTTGTAGTGATTGTTTACCCGACCTGAGCTTTGGTTTATTTATTTATATGCATTTGGTTTGATATAGATTTTGTTGGTGATTCAAGGGCCGAAAAAAAATCATTTGACGGGCCAGATGTGGCCCATGGGCCGCCATTTAGGCAAGACAGAATCCTTTTATGTTCGATATAATTGAGACTTACATTTGATCTTTCTGTTCTTTTTTGTTTAACTCCGATATTTTTTTTTCTTCAAATCAGTACTGAGAGTAAAGGTAATCACTTTGAAAAATGAGTATTTCTCCCCAACATGCATCCGTCTCTTTTCTTGAAACATAACCCCAGCTATTTAACTCGTGGTCAATCGTCTTTCTTGTTTGTCGTTTAAGATAATTCTTCCTTTGAAAATTGTAGCTTATTGCATGAAAGTGAACGGTGATTACCATTAAAAAGATTCACATGTAAGATTATGTGAGTAGATATTATATTTACAAACCTAATATAATAAAGTGTGTGTGTGGTGGGGATACACGTCTCTGATCATGAGTAGAAAGGGGACAGGAGGTTGTAGCAATGAAAAAGTTGATTCTTTGACCTGAGGTCAGCTTCATGGCATGAGCAAGTGGGTCGCCTTTAAGCCGTCAACTAGTATATGCTTGATGACGTTGAGCAAATGTCGCAAAAAAATCATTAAGATAACTTGGAAAATGAAAAAAGAGCATAAAAGACATATGTTAAGATTTAAACATTTAAAAGAACTGGCTTGTAAACATCATTCTACAGAGGAATTAAAATACTGTGACCACGTCAAAAGACACAACTTTTTGGTAAGAAGAATAATGGAGGGCATCGGTACTGGGAGAATAGACTGTGGAAGAGCAAGAACAGGATAGTTTTAAGGCATCACGGTGACCTTGAACCTTTCAGACGGGCTGTGGTGAATTCAACGTTCTGTGGAAGATCTGGCTAGAGACGGGTTGTGTTGAGTGCACCGTTCTATGGGAGATCTGGTTAGAGACGGCTGTAGTGAGTGCAATGTTCTTTTGGAGATCTTGCTAGAGAAGGAATGGTGTGAACGCAACGTTCTGTAGGAGATCTGGCTAGAGACGGGTTGTGGTGAACGCAATGTTCAGTCTGAGATCTGGCTAGAGACGGGTTGTGGTGAACGCAATGTTCAGTCTGAGATCTGGCTAGAGACGGGTTGTGGTGAACGCAAAGTTCCTGTAGGAGATCTGGCTAGAGACGGGCTGTGGTGATTGCAACGTTCCTTCTGTAAAGGACATTCATCACGAATGTAATGATGAATGTTGTAAATGCGGAAATGATAATCTGCCGAACGACTAAATGTGCGCACAACCAGCCAGCTATCGGAACTATGTACATAAACTTCATTTTCTCTTTTTGCATAATATATATTGTGAAAGAGATATTGTTGACATTAACAACAATGGGCGTTATTAACGTTGCAGAAACCATCCCACATGGCACAACGTCAGCGATGATCAAGCAGCTTTTAGGAAAAACATATCATGTGCTGATCAAATATCTACCTTTCGTATAATAGCTGAACAAAGTTTAGAACTACAGTCCCCACTTTATATTGGATTCATAGATTACGAAAAGGCATTTGATAGTTTAGACGGAGGAATGCTTTGAAAGTTGCTGAATCATTACGGAATTCCATAAAGTTTATTAACCTGATAAAAACAATATATGAAGGAATGAAATAAAATGTTATGCAAGAAGAGCAGATTACAGAAGCATTTGAAATAAGAACAGGAGTAAGGCTGGGATGCCTTCTGTCTCCATTTCTCTTTCTACTGGCCATAAATTGGATTATGAAAATAACACAAAACAAAAGAAATGGAATCCAGTGGTCACTGACCAAGCAACTTGGTGATTTAGACTTTGCTGATGACATAGCTCTCCTATCATACAATCATCAACATATGCAAGATAAAATGAGCATACTTGATGAGCGATCACAATAGCTGGAACTAAAAATAAATAGAGATAAGACTAACATTGTGAGAATTAAAGCATTTGGCAACAGCCAAATAACAATAAAAGAAATACCAGTATTTGATAAGAGGGAGGAACAGAGAACGATCCGAAAATAAGGATATCAAAGTCAAGAAGAGCTTGCGTTGCAGGAGGAAACAAACGGAAATTCAAATAAATTAGGTTAAAGACACAAATAAACATTCTCAATTCCAATGTAAAACACTCCTATTATATGGCTGTGAAACATGGATAACAAAAATGACAATCATGAAAAAACGGATGCTTGCATAGAATAAAAGATAGCAATGGCAGGACAAAATTACTAACATAGAATTATGGAAAACTACCAGTCAAATACCAGTGGATAAAGATACAGTGAAGACGATGACACTTGAAAGGACACACTGCGGAACCAACTGAGAGTATTACACAACAGGCCCTTGTTTGTAGTCCCCAAGGAAAAGAAAAAAGAGAAAGAACAAAATATTCTTGAAGAGGACAGTTGAAAGCAGAGACGAAGATGATGGGGACGACAAAGGATTATCTTAAAAAAATTGCAAGCAACAGAACGCTTTGGTAAGTGCTTGTAGAAGACATGTGCTCCACTGGGAGTTGAAACGTAGAAGAAGACGAGGAAGATGCAACGAATTACTTTTTGAAAGAAAGAAAGACAGAAAGAACGAAAAAAAGAAAGTACAAAAGAAAGAAAGAAAGAAAAAGAAAGTAAGAAAGAAAGGAAAAAGAAAGAAAGAAAAGAAAGTGTAATGACAGCCACGCTTGCAAAAGTAGAGTCTCATGTACAATTCTGAAAAGAATGGTCACAGGCCGAGCAGGGCGTCGAGGGATTCTTATTCAACAACAGGCTACAAATCAAGCAATTCCACAGTTTCTGCTTTCTCTTTCTGGGGCGATGTACGAGACAAAGAATCTCTTGTTGGTTTTAAAATAGATCAGGCTATACCCGGACGTTGTTTAATTGTTTTCTTGTTACTGCTGTTATTGCCGTGCTGCTGAGCTCTATTTGGGGATAATTGTTGTTGTTGCGCTATACTTGTCATCCTCGCGATACTTGTTACACTTGTCAGTTCTCGGGGTGATTGACCTCCGCTGGAATGCGCTGCTCGTGTTTACAATCGGGCCAACACGCCTTCGTGTCCCCTGGCTATCGTCTCAGCACTGACCTTGCCGGGTGACTGTAGTACTTCGGGTTTGTTGTTAAGATGACCGTTTCACGTTGTGGTTCCGCGACAACTTTACTGTTGTTATGATTCGTCCCCGACGGTTGACGCTAGGCTAGATAAATATAACTGTGTAACAGATAACAACACCTTGGTTATAAGAGTTTGTTTCGACTTTTAATTCAGTCACATCGGACTCTCGTACACACTGAATATGGCAAGTTACACACTTAGAATGCACTCTACAATTTCTTCAGTCTCTCGCCCTAACACTTGTCTCTGGGCTCTGACTGTATTCATACTCTCATCTACACTATATGTGGACCGTCCTCATTGACGGCCCACCTGTATTATCTAACTTCTACCGGTCCGGCTGTCTCTTGGCCACTGCTACTAACTATCTCTTAATAGTGCTACTCACTAATCTGTCCGCTTAACTGTTCTTCCCTAGTCTCCACATGTCCTAACTATCGCGCTTTCTTGCCGACTAAAATTCTATTACTCTTGTTTGGTGTCCTGACTCTAGATCGTCACTCCCTGCCAACTCAGTCTCTTCCAGTCTTCGGTATCCAAAAAGTCCTTACTATTATTCTAACTCACATTCTAATTTAATTCTACTAGGCTAAGGTTAGCCACACTTTGGGCCGACCACATGGTCGCCCGTCTCCTAACGAGCGTGTGTGCCTTGCCGACTACATTTCTCCAAGTGTCTGGTCTCCAAGTGCTTGCCAATCTTTTGTGTTTACCTCTTAATTTTGGATATTGTCAGCAAATCAAAATTGACTTCCTACGCGTCTGTCTGACCACTCACTTCTGGACGTGGCCTTCCACGTTTTGCACGTGAATTTCGACCCATAGTCTCATTTTTCTCCTCACTTCGTCTTAATGTCTTTTTCCTTTTTTTCTCATTGACCTTGTTCTCTCGTCTTTGTTTTTACTGCTCTATTCTCTCCATTCCTCCCCCTTCTACAAGGCAATGTCTTGATACTTCCATGCTTATGTATACACTAGGCAGCAGGTCTTTTTAAATTATCTTTTTTTGAAAATACGAATGTCAGCATTTCTAGGAAGCAACAGTCGAATGTATAAATGAACGTTCATGAAGTTGTTTATAGTCAGACTTTATTTCGTCTTTCAAAAAAAAAAAAGAGAAAAATTCTCATCGTTTTGTTCTATGACACTACACCTTGCTTTTGTTTTATGATATCATTCCTCACTTTTGTTTTATGATATCATTCTTCGCTTTTGTTTTATGATATCACTCTTCTCTTTTGTTTTATGATATCATTCTTAGCTTTTGTGTATGATATCATTCTTAGCTTTTATTTTATGATATCATTCCTCACTTTTGTTTTATGATATCATTCCTCACTTTTGTTTTATGATATCATTCTTCGCTTTTGGTTATGATATAATTCTTAGCTTTTATTTTATGATATCATTCCTCACTTTTGTTTTATGATATCATTCTTCGCTTTTGTTTTATGATATCACTCTTCTCTTTTGTTTTATGATATCATTCTTCTCTTTTGTTTTATGATATCATCTTCGCTTTTGTTTTATGATATCATTCTTCTCTTTTGTTTTATGATATCATTCTTCGCTTTTGTTTTATGATATCATTCCTCGCTTTTATTTTATGATATCATTCTTCGCTTTTGTTTATGATATCATTCTTCTCTTGTGTTTTATTATATCATTCTTCTCTTTTGTTTTATGATATCATTCTTCACTTTTGTTTTATGATATCATTCTTCTCTTTTGTTTTATGATATAATTCTTCGCTTTTGTTTTATGATATCATTCTTCGCTTTTGTTTTATGATATCATTCTTCGCTTTTGCTTATATCATTCTTCTCTTTTGTTTTATGATATCATTCCTCATTTTTGTTTTATGATATCATTCCTCTCTTTTGTTTTATGATATCATTCCTCGCTTTTGTTTTATAATATGATTCCTCGCTTTTGTTTTATAATATCATTCCTCTCTTTTGTTTTATGAAATCATTCCTCACTGAATGGTATGATATCATTCCTCTCTTTTGTTTTATAATATCATTCCTCTTTTTTGTTTTATGATATCATTCCTCTCTTTTGTTTTATAATATCATTCCTCTCTTTTGTTTTATGATATCATTCCTCTCTTTTGTTTTATGACAAACACCTTCTCTTCTTTAAATCGAAACTTCACTCGTTTTCCTCACCTCTCGCTTTTCATTCAAATAAAGGACAAATGTTATTTCACCTCGCATTTCCTTATATTGTCATTTCACGTACTGTATGTGCACCACAACTCGTTTGTTTGTTTGTCTTATTATATTGACATTTCACGTACTGTATGTGCACCACAACTCGTTTGTTTGTTTGTCTTATTATATTGACATTTCACGTACTGTATGTGCACCACAACTCGTTTGTTTGTTTGTCTTATTATATTGACATTTCACGTACTGTATGTACACCACAACTCGTTTGTTTGTTTGTCTTATTATATTGACATTTCACGTACTGTATGTACACCACAACTCGTTTGTTTGTCTTATTATATTGACATTTCACGTACTGTATGTGCACCACAACACGTTTGTTTGTTTGTCTTATTATATTGACATTTCACGTACTGTATGTGCACCACAACTCGTTTGTTTGTCTTATTATATTGACATTTCACGTACTGTATGTGCACCACAACTCGTTTGTTTGTCTTATTATATTGACATTTCACGTACTGTATGTACACCACAACTCGTTCGTTTGTTAGTCTTATTATATTGTCATTTCTCAAAATATAAATAGAAATAATTTTAATCGAAATACAACGATATCACAAGTTGGTTTAGGCAATGGTCCCTCCCATTCAGCCGACTGACGCTTGTTACAGCGTACGAAAGGGGAGCACAATCGTGGGACAAACTTTGGAGATTTGGAGTGACAGTTACGCTAATCGCGACTGCAGGCCATAGATCGTGTTGAGTATAACGTAAACGAAAAGAGCTTTTGTAACACCAAAACTAATTTGGGAAGATAATGAACCTTGCAATCTCATCTAAAGTCACGTGGATTCACTCAGTCTTTACGTTCATCTTCGGCTAAATTCGCGAACCATGGACACTAACGGCGGGTCTCATACACACAGTGTAGGCACTTCAGTTAAGAAGCTATCATGATATCTCGAAAGTGTTATATGGAGACTGCCTTGCGCATCGCATCATCCGAGATTAAGCGTGACAATCTCATGATAACAACGCAGAAACGAAAACTGGGATTGAGCTGCCATTTAACTCATTCTTCAGACTTGGTAGAAATTATCTCGCACGAAGTGTGGATGGCGGTAGGCACAGAGAACAGACGGAATGAAACATCGAGGACTGAACGAGGTTCGTTTTGGCCAGCCCACAAGCATGAGTGTGAAACAGAAGAATCTGACAAATATATCGCTGAAACACTTTTTGATGCATCCAGAAGCCCGTGAGCTGACGCCCTTCGGCCCAATGCCATGTAATGATATCTGCAGGTATTTCTGAGTTCCCTGGTAGTTACCTACAAGGTGTTCCATTTATCTAATCTTTGAGGAAGTAGAGTTGCTTTGATGCCAGTGAGTCTTCCAACAATAAATAAGGTGAAATTATATTGTTTCATGTGGGTGTTCACAGAGTGGATATGCAGGAGTTTGGTTTCTTAGTATTCCATTGATGTGGGTTTTCAGTGGTACATGACCGTCGTTGTATTATATTGATGTGGTTGTTCAGTGGTACATGACCGTCGTTGTATTCTATTGATGTGGTTGTTCAGTGGTACATGACCGTCGTTGTATTCTATTAATGTGGTTGTTCAGTGGTACATGACCGTCGTTGTATTCTATTGATGTGGTCGTTCAGTGGTACATGACCGTCGTTGTATTCTATTGATGTGGTTGTTCAGTGGTACATGACCGTCGTTGTATTCTATTGATGTGGTTATTATGTGGTACATGACCGTCGTTGTATTCTATTGATGTGGTTGTTATGTGGTACATGACCGGTTCTCAGTCTGAAGATAGTGGTTTGGTCTCTTTCTTTTAGGTTAAAGTTGTCAAGGCGGGTTGTCCTTGACATGTATTTTAAAATATCTCTCCCTGTATTTCCCATGGCCCATCCATTCAGCCAATTTTTTCTACTCTTGCAGTTTATGATTTGTTTGTCTGTGTTTAATGAGAAATGAGATGTCTTTATTAAATTGTGTCTGTCTGGATCCTCTCTTAGCTAATGTATCTGCCTTATCATGTCCTGGTGTGTTGGAGTGTCATGGGATCATGCATCACTAGCCTTATTTCATGTGTGTTAGCTAATGAAGTTATCTATGTCTACGGTGAGCTGTGCGAGTTCTGGTTTGTTTATGTTATTTCCTATCGCTTGTAGGGCTGATTTGGAATCAGTAAATATGACTAAACTTATTTTCTTTGATGGTTTGGTATCGAAACAGCATTCCGATGGTACAATGTTGTTTGCTGCAACGTTCAGGGAGCTTTGAAAATGGAAAGATGCACAGGAAGTGAAAACACTGCAGTGACTACATCAAGATATTATCGGGTCTCGAATTAGTTAACTCATCTCATGAACCAGAGAACAGACGGAAGACCTCATGAACATAGAACAGACGGAAGACATCATGAACCAGAGAACAGACGGAAGACCTCATGAACATAGAACAGATGGAAGACATCATGAACATAGAACAGACGGAAGACCTCATGAACATAGAACAGATGGAAGACATCATGAACCAGAGAACAGACGGAAGACCTCATGAACATAGAACAGACGGAAGACCTCATGAACATAGAACAGATGGAAGCCATCATGAACATAGAACAGACGGAAGACATCATGAACATAGAACAGACGGAAGACATCATGAACATAGAACAGACGGAAGACCTCATGAACAGAGAACAGACGGAAGACCTCATGAACATAGAACAGACGGAAGACATCATGAACATAGAACAGACGGAAGACATCATGAACAGAGAACAGACGGAAGACCTCATGAACATAGAACAGACGGAAGACATCATGAACATAGAACAGACGGAAGACCTCATGAACATAGAACAGACGGATGACATCATGAACATAGAACAGACGGAAGACATCATGAACATAGAACAGACGGAAGACATCATGAACCAGAGAACAGACGGAAGACCTCATGAACATAGAACAGACGGAAGACCTCATGAACATAGAACAGACGGAAGACATCATGAACATAGAACAGACGGAAGACATCATGAACATAGAACAGACGGAAGACCTCATGAACATAGAACAGACGGAAGACATCATGAACCAGAGAACAGACGGAAGACCTCATGAACATAGAACAGGCGGAAGACCTCATGAACATAGAACAGACGGAAGACATCATGAACATAGAACAGACGGAAGACCTCATGAACAGAGAACAGACGGAAGACATCATGAACATAGAACAGACGGAAGACATCATGAACATAGAACAGACGGAAGACATCATGAACAGAGAACAGACGGAAGACCTCATGAACATAGAACAGACGGAAGACATCATGAACATAGAACAGACGGAAGACCTCATGAACATAGAACAGACGGAAGACATCATGAACATAGAACTGACGGAAGACCTCATGAACATAGAACAGACGGAAGACATCATGAACCAGAGAACAGACGGAAGACCTCATGAACATAGAACAGACGGAAGACATCATGAACCAGAGAACAGACGGAAGACCTCATGAACATAGAACAGATGGAAGACATCATGAACCAGAGAACAGACGGAAGACCTCATGAACATAGAACAGACGGAAGACATCATGAACCAGAGAACAGACGGAAGACCTCATGAACATAGAACAGACGGAAGACCTCATGAACAGAGAACAGACGGAAGACCTCATGAACATAGAACAGACGGAAGACATCATGAACATAGAACAGATGGAAGACATCATGAACATAGAACAGACGGAAGACATCATGAACATAGAACAGACGGAAGACCTCATGAACATAGAACAGACGGAAGACCTCATGAACATAGAACAGACGGAAGACATCATGAACATAGAACAGACGGAAGACATCATGAACATAGAACAGACGGAAGACCTCATGAACAGAGAACAGACGGAAGACCTCATGAACATAGAACAGACGGAAGACCTCATGAACATAGAACAGATGGAAGACATCATGAACATAGAACAGACGGAAGACATCATGAACATAGAACAGACGGAAGACCTCATGAACATAGAACAGACGGAAGACCTCGTGAACATAGAACAGACGGAAGACATCATGAACCAGAGAACAGACGGAAGACATCTCCTACTAGAAGATGATGGGGTCAACAAGTGAAACTATTGCATCGGTTTTAAAACCTCCCATATGTCCAACGACGGTGTAAGTCTTGCGACCAAGAGCGCCGTCCAAAGCTCTATTCAAGGTGAAAGAATCACCGGAAAACAAACCACTGCTGATAAGCAGTTACCATGGGCGGTGGGGGTGGGGGAGCGGGGGGCAGGAAAGGTATGGGAGAACCTAGACAGAAACCACGTGCAGAGTCGGGCCAACAACCCTGGAGGGCATCCCTCCTATAAGAAAGGAAACTCCCACGTTAGACCAAGATGAAGCCTGCCGAAGACAAAGTGTGTCAACGACGGCGCATGTTTAGGGGAAAATTCAGGACGCACACACACATATACAAGTGCTGACCATGCGACCAGTTCATCGTGTGTCATAATGTTTCTTTATATAGCGAGCCGGGCCTCGTTGCTGAGACCAGGGGTGGTTGCCGCAGAGAGAAATCATAAATAAAAATCCCAACCGGTGTAGACGGGATTTGAACCCACAACCTCTCTGTCTCGAAGCCGGCGCCTTGTCTCGAGACCAACCAGTCCCCATTTTTAGTTTCAATTATAAACTATGGCTAATGATTACTCCGTTCTCAGACCCTAAACCCCATATCGAAAAACTTCAACATTAATTGCTCACAATCGAATGTGCATATAACACAATTTAATATCTTAATTAATAATTAAATCCATAAGTATTATATAACACTATGAAAATTGCATGCACTGTAACTTAGTGGTTTGTGATGCCCCGTGCGGCTGGTGGAGAAGAAGAGAAAGGTCACTGTTTTGAAGGGAGGTTCCCTTCCACAAACACACACGAGATAATGATGACAATGACAATGTAAAAAAAAAAATGTAAACTTGTTTTCAAACAACTTGACGTTGGTGAGAAAGAAAACAAAAGTCTAACGATGTTTCTGCCAAGTAGGCCTTCAACTGGAACAATTAGCAACACAAATATATATATAACGATAGACACTGAAATCTAACTACATGTGGATAACTATGCTTCTGGTATTCTCTCTCTCTCTCTCTCTCTCTCTCTCTGCTCATCTCTTAGCACTACTGCATGAGAATACACATCTTCTCTCTATCCAGTTCTTGAGTGGCACACATAACGAATATATTAAATATTAAATAACTTTATGGCCCCGCAAGTAGAGTCGTCGAAGAAATGTAAAACAAAAAAGAAAAAAAAATAGTATTAAGCAGCTAAATCTAAAGAGAGAAGAGACAAACTACGATGTTTCGGCAAGTTTTCATCAGGTACAACACAACAAACACTGACACGAAAGGCAAGTACTTGTCTGAAAATAACGATATGATCGTGTGCTGTTTCTCTCTAACCGTGGCTCGTGTGTCGATGTCGTGTTTCAACTTCTGTTACAATTCGTTTGTCGAAACCTCGCTGTTAGTCTTCGCTGCTTCATCACTCCTCTTTGACGCTATAGAATGAAACTAATAAACATGAGGTTCTATATTAGAAAACAGAGAAAGATAAAGACGAAAAAAGCACCGAAAACACAAAACACAACGAAAGAGATGACTTTAGTAGTACAGTCAACATCTGACGGGAAACAATCAACTTGCAAACACTTCGATAAATACTAGGAAGGGTGGTGGAGAAGATGTGGGGATGTCCTGATTACTTTGAAAGTATAGAATAGAATAGAATAGAATGTGTACACATTCGACTTTTTATTACACAGTCTGCATATACTCAGCTCGAGCATAGAAGCATCGTTCGAACTCCGAAACACAAATTCTCATGAAGGTAGCTCTAGAGCTCTGGGATGTTTAATCTTAAGGTTGTTCGAAGTGCGAAGCTCCACTATTTCTGCATGAGAATATGCGCAGGAACTTAAAGACGTTTCACCAAAATTCCACAAAGCACACACAAACAGATATCAAAGTGGAAGGAATAGACCCGGAGACAGTTCATAGCTACAACTACCTTGGACATACTATAACCAGTGATGGACAATGTAAAACTGAAATAAACAAAAGAATAGGAATGGCAAAAAGTTTTTTTAATGTCATGAAAAATATGCTAACATCAAAACAAATAACACCAGGGCTAAATCTAAGAAAAGTAAAATGTTATATCTTTTCAACATTCCTGTATGGTGCAGAAACATTGACATTAAACAAGAAAACAGAAGAGAAAAATGGAAGCCTTTGAAACGAGAATATATGAAAGTAAAGGTAGAATTGAATGGAAAGGAAAGAAAGCAAACGATGGGGTCTTAAAACAACTACAAATGAAAAGAGAACTAATAAATACAATTCAAACATGACAAATGAGATTTCTGGGGGATGTTAAAAGACACAACAGCCTACTAAAATTAATATAGTAATTATATGCAGCTTCGCATTTTTATGCCTAAAAAATTAATATAGGAAGGGAAAATACAAGGTAAAAGAGGCAGAGACAGACCGCAACTAATATGGACGAGTAACATCAAAAGATGGACAAGTCAGTCTATGACAACCTGCACCATCAAAGCAAGAGACAGGACGGAATAGCGTTCCATGGTAGAGAAACTTTATGAATAGCACTCAATAATGAAAATGATGATGACACACAAGAGATCAAACAAGCAACTACAAAAAAGAAATAAAACTAGCACAAACAAAAAATCAAACCAGCAAACACAAGAAAGCAAACCAGCACACACAAGAAATCAAACTAGCACACGCAAGAAATCAAACTAGCACACAAACGAAATCAAACCAGCACACAAGAAATCAAACCAGCACACACAAGAAATCAAACAAGCACACACAAGAAATCAAACCAGCAACCACACAAGAAATCAAACAAGCACACACGAGAAATCTAACCAGCAACCACATAAGAAATGAAACCAGCAATCACACAAGAAATCAAATCAGCAACGACATAAGAAATCAAAATAGCACACACAAGAAATGAAACCAGCAACCACATAAGAAATCAAAATAGCACACACAAGAAATCAAACCAGCAATCACATCAGAAATCAAAATAGCACACACAAGTAATCAAACCAGCAACCACATAAAAAATCAAACCAGCAGCCACATAAGAAATCAAACCAGCAACCACGCAAGAAATCAAACCAGCAACCACATAAGAAATCAAAACTAGCACACACAAGAAATCAAACCAGCAACCACATAAGAAGTCAAACCAACAACCACACAAGAAATCAAACCAGCAACCACACAAGTAATCAAAACAGCAACCACATAAGAAATCAAACCAGCTAACACAAAATATCAAACCAGCAACCACGCAAGAAATCAAACTAGCACAACAAGAAATCAAACCAGCGCACACAATAAATCAAACCAGCAACCTCACAAGAAATCAAACCAGCAACCACATAAGAAATCAAACCAGCGCACACAATAAATCAAACCAGCAACCTCACAAGAAATCAAACCAGCAACCACACAAGAAATCAAACCAGCACACACAAGAAATCAAACCAGCGCACACAATAAATCAAACCAGCAACCTCACAAGAAATCAAACCAGCGCACATAATAAATCAAACCAGCAACCACACAAGAAATCAAACCAGCGCACACAATAAATCAAACCAGCGCACACAATAAATCAAACCAGCAACCTCACAAGAAATCAAACCAGCAACCACACAAGAAATCAAACCAGCGCACACAATAAATCAAACCAGCAACCTCACAAGAAATCAAACCAGCAACCTCACAATAAATCAAACCAGCAACCTCACAATAAATCAAACCAGCAACCACATAAGAAATCAAACCAGCAACCACACAAGAAATCAAACCAGCGCACACAATAAACCAAACCAGCAACCTCACAATAAATCAAACCAGCAACCTCACAAGAAATCAAACCAGCAACCTCACAAGAAATCAAACCAGCAACCACACAAGAAATCAAACCAGCGCACACAATAAATCAAACTAGCAACCTCACAAGAAATCAAACCAGCAACCACACAAGAAATCAAACCAGCAACCACATAAGAAATCAAACCAGCACACACAAGAAATCAAACCAGTAACCTCACAAGAAATCAAACCAGCAACCACACAAGAAATCAACCCAGTAACCACATAAGAAATCGAACCAGCAACCACATAATTAATCAAACCAGCAACCACACAAGAAATCAAACCAGCAACCACACAAGAAATCAAACCAGCAACCACACAAGAAATCAAACCAGCACACATAAGAAATCAAACCAGCAACCACATAATAAATCAAACCAGCAACCACACAAAAAATCAAACCAACAACCACACAAGAAATCAAACCAGCAACCACATAAGAAATTAAACCAGCACACACAAGAAATCAAACCAGCAACCACATAAGAAATCAAACCAGCACACACAAGAAATCAAACCAGCAACCACACAAGAAATAAAACCAGCAACCACATAAGAAATCAAACCAGCACACACAAGAAATCAAACCAGCAACCACACAAGAAATCAAACCAGTAACAACACAAGAAATCAAACCAGCAACCACACAAGAAATCAAACCAGCGCACACAATAAATCAAACCAGCAACCTCACAAGAAATCAAACCAGCAACCACACAAGAAATCAAACCAGCAACCACACAAGAAATCAAACCAGCACACACAAGAAATCTAACCAGCAACCACATAAGAAATCAAACCAGCAACCACACAAGAAACAAACCAGAACAGACAAGAAATCAAAGCAGCACACATAGGAAATCAAACCAACAACCACACAAGAAATCAAAACAGCAACCACACAAGAAATCAAACTTGCACACACAAGAAATCAACCTAGCGCACACAAGAAATCAAACAAGCACACACAAGAATTCAAACTAGCACACACAAGAAATCAAACCAGCACACACAAGAAATCAAACCAGCAACCACAAGAAATAAACTAGCACACACAAGAAATCAAACCAGCACACACAAGAAATAAACTAGCACACACAAGAAATCAAACCAGCACACACAAGAAATAAAACCAGCACACACAAGAAATCAAACCAGCAACCACAAGAAATAAACTAGCACACACAAGAAATCAAACCAGCACACACAAGAAATAAACTAGCACACACAAGAAATCAAACCAGCACACACAAGAAATAAACCAGCACACACAAGAAATAAACTAGCACACACAAGAAATCAAACCAGCACACACAAGAAATCAAACCAGCGACCACACAAGAAATCAAACTAGCACAAACAAGAAATCAAACCAGCAACCACACAAAAAAATCAAACCAGAAACCACACAAGAAATCAAACTAGTACACACAATAAATCAAACTAGCATACACAAGAAAATCAAACTAGCACACACAAGAAATCAAACTAACACACACAAGAAATCAACCAGCACACACAAGAAATCAAACCAGCAACCACATAAGAAATCAAAACTAGCACACACAAGAAATCAACCAGCACACACAAGAAATTAGACCAACTTCTAATTTGTTTTCCGTGCTCAAAAGCTAAATCAATAATTGCCACATTCTGTCTCTGACATTCCTGTGATTGTCACTTTTTGATCGTCAGTGTAGAGACATATGTATTCCGTAGTTATACTTCAATCTGATCTTATTTAATATTTACACTAGACACGAGTTCTTGCCCTTTGAGAGGGCACGCGCAAATGATGGAGTTTACTATAGATAACTGGGCTGTGCGTGGAGAGAAATGTTGTGGTAACTGATATTTCTCGAATTAATTCTGCAGCAACTTTCAGTTGCTCATTTATGAAATTGATTTTCATCATCCTCATCATCAACATCATTGAGTGACCGTCTCCGCATCGAAGGTAGTCTACCATGGGCCACTTTTCTGCCCTGTATCTTGATTTGGTGGTGCTGGTTGCCATAGGTTGATTTCTCCATCGTTTGATGTTACTTGTACGTATTAGTCTTGGACTGCCCCTGTTTCTTTTACCTTGCATTTTCCGTTCTAATATTACTTTTAGTAAGCTGTTGTGTCTTTCAACATGCCCCATACATTCTATTTGTCTTGTTTGAATTGTGTTAAATAGTTTTCATTTCATTTTCAGTTGTTTTAAGACTTCATCGTTTGTTTTCTTTTCTTTCCACCCGATTGTGCATATTCTTATAAAAATTCACATTTCAAAGACTCTCATTTTTTATTATATTTCTTGTTTAATGTCCATGTCTCTGCACCATACAGGAATGTTGAGAAGATGTAACATTTTGCTATTCTTAGTTTTATCCCTGGTGTTATTTGTTTTGATGTTAGTATGTTTTTCATGACATTAAAAGTACTTTTTGCCATTCCTATTCTTTTATTTATTTCAGTTTTACATTTTCCATCACTGGTTATAGTATGTCTCAGGTAGTTGTAGTTCTGAACTGTCTCCAGGTCTATTCCTTCAATTTTGATATCCACTTGTCGGTTTTGAGTATTTTCTTTGTTTATGAACATAATTTAAGTGTTTTTGAAATTCATATCTAATTCATATTTTTATTTTGTCATAATTATTTCTGTAAGTAATTTTTGTAGATCTTTAGGATTTTCTGCTTGTAGTACAGTATCATCAGCATGTCTTAAGTTATTGATTATCTTTCCATTAATTTGTAGGCCTGGCATGTCTATGATGTTTTTAAAAATTTGCTCTGTGTATAGATTGAACAAACTTTGTGATATGATGCATCCCTGTCTTACTCCTCGTTTTATAGCAATGGGTGTAGACTTCTTTTTGTTGTAATTTATTATTACCATTGTAATTATAACCAGTGATGGAAAATGTACAACTGAAATAAACAAAAGAATAGGAATGGCAAGAAGTAATTTTGATGTCATGAAGAACATACTAACATCAAAACAAATAACACCAGGGGTAAAACCAAGAATGGCAAAATGTTACATCTTCTCAATATTCCTATATGGTGCAGAAACATGGACATTATACAAGAAAACAGAACAGAGAATTGAAGCCTATGAAATGTAGATATATAGAAGAATAGGTAGAATTGGATGGAAGGAAAAGAAAACAAACGATGAAGTCTTAAAACAACTACAAATGAAAAGAGAACTACTAAGCACAATTCAAACAAGACAAATGCGATTTTTGGGCCATGTTAAAAGACACAACAGCCTACTAAAAGTAATCCTGGAGGGGAAAATACAAGGTAAAAGAGGAGGCAGAGGCAGACCAAGACTAACATGGACGAGTAACATCAAAAGGTGGACAAATCATCCTATGACAACCTGCCCCATCAAAACAAGAGACAGAACAGAATGGCGCTCCATGGTAGCCAACCTTCGTTGCGGAGAAGGCACTCGATGATGATGATGATGATGATTACCATTATCTCCCAGTATAAATTACATATTAGTCGTATGTCCGTGTTATCTAGATGTATATCTTTTAGCCAGTCGTTGGCTAAAAACAAATCGGTTTTTATATTTATAATTGCACAAAACGAATTTATTACTTTCAATTTTGTGGTTGGTAAATCTGTGCCATATATTGTTTAATTTGCCAGCAAATTGGGAATCGCGATAGCTCAGTGGTTAGTGAACTGAAATACTAAGGACAAGTGATCGAGTTCGATACCCACCGACGGCTTCCAGGTTCACCCATCCATTAATGTGTACATCTTTTTTTTGTGGAAAGGAAATGCTGAAAATGAAAAGTGGATTTATAGAAGATTAGGAAGGATTGGAAGGTAAAGCTGCTCCGGCGTTAACACTTACCATGTTACCACAAACATTGTGTGTCCAGATCTACATGTACTAACATCGTGTTCTATATAATCCACTTGGCGTGAAAGGGATATTTTTTCTTCTCTTTTTTTTTCTTTTTGTATATTACTACTGTTACTTTCACTTCTTATTGCTCATTGTTAATTATGATTACGTTAACGTAGTTACTTCCGGATCTGTTTCTGCTGTTTTTAAAGCAGTTTATCTTTAATCGAAGCTCGCATGTTTGAGCTCATAAATTTGGTTCTAGGTTACTTTGATTGGAAACTAGTAGGATCTTGGTGAGCTTGTGTTTTGTGTCTATCGCCAGGTAATTTTATAAGAAAATAGAGATACATGAAGTTCAGCAAACAGATTTCAATAAATGTCGAGAGCTTGCAGGATAAGAATATTATTTTATAAAACTCTTTATTACATTTCCAGGACATCTAAATTACCATTTTGTAACGTAATTTATGTCAGGTCGGGTAATTTTACCTGCTACTGTATGCAGTAAAGAGTACAACCTGTGGCTGCCCTGCTGCCTTGCAGGTAAGTTCGGGAGAGTAAAAGGCTAAGGGAGGGTACCCCGAAGAAAAACAATCCCACTGCCTTGTGGGTGAGACTTTTTAGTCAAAGGCTAGGGGAGTCAACCGTAAACAAACCGACGGAAGGCAACAGAAAACAACCGTCGTAATTTCTTTGTATAATCATGAATCGCCACATCATTTTTTGGCCATGTAATGAGAAGAGAACAACTTGAATATATTGTAACAACTGGAAAAATTGAGGGACGAAGAGATAGACGGAAGCAAAGTGAAAAAATAGCAGACAGCTTAAGAGAATAGCTTGGCAGAAGGTCAACAACAGAAATGATAAATAATTGTCGAGATCGAAAGTTGTGGAGAGACATGATCACCTACGCCACTAGGCCCGGTACTTGATGATGTAACGTAATTAAGCTGCATGGCTAAAGAAACGTTCACGTTGAAAGAAAGAAACGCCACGTTGAAATAAAGAAACGTTGACGCTGAAAGAAATATACGTGCACGTTGAAAAAAAAAGATCACGCTGAAAGAAAGAAACGTTCAAGTTGAAAGAAAGAAAATCTACAAGTTGAAAAAAAAAAAGAAACGGTAATGTTGAAAGAAGAATACATTCATGTTGAAAAATAGAAACGTACTCATTGAAAGAAGGAATCGTTCACGTTGAAATCTTCATCCCAACTTTGTGCTACCAATGTCAGTCCTGGACTCTCGATGCAAGAACAAAAAGAAAATAACCTCTACAGAGATGAAATGTGTCAGACGAATGACAGGAAACAGTCTGAGAGATAAGATCCGAAATGAAGAACTGAGAAAAAAGCTAGGAATAGCCCCCGCCATGGAATATATAAAGTAACAACAGACAAAATGGTTTAGCCACGTGACAAGGCAGAAAGATCAAAACACAACACAACGAGCCCTCAACAAACGGTGTGAGAACACCAGACCCAACAGTCGACCACGAAAAATATGGATCGATGGAATATCAGAATCACTAGGAAACATTACAGCAGCAGAGATGAACAGAAGAGCAAAAGACTGCAAATTATATCTCCACAGATATCGACACTAAAAGGCAAATGAGGAAGGAAAGAGGAAGAACAACTCCGTTGAAAGTGAAAAACGTTTGCATTGAAATAAATGATTGTCACACTTCTTTAAAACTGAGATGGAAATTTAAGAAAACAACAAAAACAAAGAGAACGAAAGTGAGAATCTGATATGGGAAAACTTGAAAGAATTTTAGCAGAAAAAAAAGGTGAAGTAAAGAAAAACAAAATGAAGTTGTAGACACAAAGGAAGTACTCAATAAAAGTAGCGATCGTCCAATGACACTTTCCCTTGGTCAAAGTAAAAACGACACAAATGGCCAAGACTAATTACTTGCCAGCGATACCTCGAGTTCATGGAAATCGGCCACACTGGAAGGGCCGTGTTGGTTTAAATATGAAACTAATGGAGACAGATGGACGCTGAGTACAAGGAGATTTTCAGGCGAAGGGAGAGAGTTACGCGCTAGACGAGACCATGGCGAGGGTTATTAGATGAGAGCAAGGCGGACTTAAAATACTTGGCAACTTTAAGTGGGTTTTTTTTTTCCTTTTTAGCAATTCGGTTTTATATTTAACACGCAGTCCCTGTTATTTACATCCTCTCTCTTTCGTTATTTTTTTAACCGCCATTTTTATTTTTTTTTTGTGGCGCGGTCGTTCTGTTTATTACTCGGGGCAACATACCTCTTCAAGCGCCCCCCTGCACCCCCTCTCTTCTTGAGCACGCCAATGGATGAGTGTAGACAGCTCATTATCACCAAGTTAGACAGCACAAAGACAAATGTTCAAGTTTGTTTCTGAATATATCGTTTTCTCTCTCGTTCACTCTCACTCTCTCTCTCTCTCTCTCTCTCTCTCTCTCTCTCTCTCTCTCCTACTTTACTTCGTCCTTTATCTTCATCACCTCTCCTAAAGCTAGTCAGTTCAAGAATTGATGTTCAAGTTTTCCAATTATTTATCTCTTCTCCATTCTCCTTTGTCTTCATTTGTTGTCCTCTTTTTTGCTGTCCACAAACCGGTGTTCAAGATTTCCTTCTGATGTTCATATTTGTATTGTACCTTATATGTTCATATTTGTATTGTACCTTATATGTTCGTATTTGTATTGTACCTTATATGTTCATATTTGTATTGTACCTTATATGTTCATATTTGTATTGTACCTTATATGTTCTTATTTGTATTGTACCTTATATGTTCGTATTTGTATTGTACCTTATATGTTCATATTTGTATGTACCTTATATGTTCATATTTGTATTGTAACTTATATGTTCATATTTGTCTTGTACCTTATATGTTCATATTTGTCTTGTCTCTTATATGTTCATATTTGTATTGTACCTTATATGTTCATATTTGTATTGTACCTTATATGTTCATATTTGTATTGTAACTTATATGTTCATATTTGTCTTGTACCTTATATGTTCATATTTGTCTTGTCCCTTATATGTTCGTATTTGTATTGTACCTTATATGTTCATATTTGTATTGTACCTTATATGTTCATATTTGTATTGTACTTTATATGTTCGTATTTCCCTTGCACCTTCTGACTTTCATATTTGTGTTGTACATTATATGTTCATATTTGTGTTATACCTTTTGATGTTCATATTTGCCTTGTGCCTTTGTTGGCTCATGTAGTATGAGTTAGTAGAAAGTCACATCACTCAACTCTCGTCTTGTCCTCACCAGCTCTCCTCTAGGCTATGGTAGCCTCCATCAATTATAGTTGACTATAGTAGCCTCCGTCAGTCATAGTTGACTATAGTAGCCTCCGTCAGTCATAGTTGACTATAGTAGCCTCCGTCAGTCATAGTTGACTATAGTAGCCTCCGTCAGTCATAGTTGACTATAGTAGCCTCCGTCAATGATATTTGACTATACTAGCCTCCGTCAGTCATAGTTGACTATACTAGCCTCCGTCAGTCATAGTTGACTATAGTAGCCTCCGTCAGTCATAGCTGACTATAGTAGCCTCCGTCAGTCATAGTTGACTATAGTAGCCTCCGTCAGTCATATTTTGCTATACTAGCCTTCGTCAGTCATAGTTGACTATAGTAGCCTCCGTCAGTCATAGTTGACTATAGTAGCCTCCGTCAGTCATAGTTGACTATAGTAGCCTCCGTCAGTCATAATTTGCTATACTAGCCTTCGTCAGTCATAGTTGACTATAGTAGCCTCCGTCAGTCATAGTTGACTATAGTAGCCTCCGTCAGTCATAGTTGACTATAGTAGCCTCCGTCAGTCATAGTTTGCTATACTAGCCTCCGTCAGTCATATTTGACTATACTAGCCTCCGTCAGTCATAGTTGACTATACTAGCCTCCGTCAGTCATAGTTTGCTATACTAGCCTTCGTCAGTCATAGTTGACTATAGTAGCCTCCGTCAGTCATAGTTGACTATAGTAGCCTCCGTCAGTCATAATTGACTATAGTAGCCTCCGTCAGTCATAGTTTGCTATACTAGCCTTCGTCAGTCATAGTTGACTATAGTAGCCTCCGTCAGTCATAGTTGACTATAGTAGCCTCCGTCAGTCATAGTTGACTATAGTAGCCTCCGTCAGTCATAGTTTGCTATACTAGCCTCCGTCAGTCATATTTGACTATACTAGCCTCCGTCAGTCATAGTTGACTATACTAGCCTCCGTCAGTCATAGTTGACTATAGTAGCCTCCGTCAGTCATAGTTTGCTATACTAGCCTCCGTCAGTCATAGTTGACTATAGTAGCCTCCGTCAGTCATAGTTGACTATAGTAGCCTCCGTCAGTCATAGTTGACTATAGTAGCCTCCATCAGTCATAGTTGACTATACTAGCCTCCATCAGTCATAGGTGACTATACTAGCCTCTGACAGTCATAGTTGATTATAGTAGCCTCCGTCAGTCAAAGTTTACTATAGTAGCTTCCATCTGTCATAGGTAACTATAGTAACCTCCGTCAGTCATAGTTGACTATAGTAGCCTCCGTCAGTCATAGTTGACTATACTAGCCTCCTTCAGTCATAGTTGACTATAGTAGCCTCCGTCAGTCATAGTTGACTATACTAGCCTCCGTCAGTCATAATTGACTATAGTAGCCTCCGTCAGTCATAGTTTGCTATACTAGCCTCCGTCAGTCATAGTTGACTATAGTAGCCTCCGTCAGTCATAGTTGACTATACTAGCCTCCGTCAGTCATAGTTGACTATAGTAGCCTCCGTCAGTCATAGTTTGCTATACTAGCCTCCGTCAGTCATAGTTGACTATAGTAGCCTCCATCAGTCATAGTTGACTATAGTAGCCTCCATCAGTCATAGTTGACTATAGTAGCCTCCGTCAGTCATAGTTGACTATACAAGCCTCCGTCAGTCATAGTTGACTATATTAGCCTCCGTCAGTCAAAGTTGACTATAGTAACCTCCGTCAGTCATAGTTGATTATAGTAGCCTCCATCAGTCATAGTTGACAATAGTAGCCTCCGTCAGTCATAGTTGACTATAGTAGCCTCCGTCAGTCATCGTTTACTATAGTAGCCTCCATCAGCCATAGTTGACTATAGTAGCCTCCATCAGTCATAGTTGACTATAGTAGCCTCCGTCAGTCATAGTTGACTATACTAGCCTCCGTCAGTCATAGTTGACTATAGTAACCTCCGTCAGTCATAGTTGACTATAGTAGCCTCCATCAGTCGTAGTTGACTATAGTAGCCTCCGTCAGTCATAGTTGACTATAGTAGCCTCCGTCAGTCATAGTTGACTATAGTAGCCTCCGTTAGTCATAGTTGACTATAGTAGCCTCCGTCAGTCATAGTTGACTATAGTAGCCTCCGTCAGTCATAGTTGACTATAGTAGCCTCCGTTGTTATAGTGTGATTCAGTCATGGGCGATAATGGAAGAATAGAAGAATATGACGATAGACAGAAGAATAAAAGAATGATGCGATGACGATGTGAGGTAGGATAGTTTTAGGCGGCGTAGAAAAGACAATCTTCAGAGGATTAGCAAGGAGACGTTAAGTCTACCCAACTCAGCCTCTGAGTCGTAATCAACTTGAAGATTACCAGTGAAAGGCGGACATATGTCCAGTCTGAAGCTTGTAAGTTATGTAACGCGACGAAGCAGTCGATAAGCTCCAGTCGCGCAGGTGTGGACACGGAGTAGAGTAGCACTAAGACTAGACCGGAAACTCTTATATCGGCAGACGCCTTGAAGTCCAGAGAAGACCTGAGATGAAAGCGGACAATTAAACTGCCCCGCGTAAACAAAGGGCCAAGGGAGGAGTTATGTTGTAGGTTTTTAGTTGTGGGAAAAGGTTTGAGAAAATTGACAGGTTGTCGATTAAAGTAATAAACTATGGACATGGTCAAGAAAGGCGGAGTTAAGAAGTAGTGACGGTCAACAGACGTAGGTTAGGCCGTATCAGTGGTCGGGGGGTGTGATCACGGGGGACTTAACGCTGAGACCCTGGGAACTAGAGATGCCCAGAATGCTTTGGGAGGGGCAGTAGCTAGAAAACACTAAGAAGCCAGGGCTTGACTGAAACGGACGGTCGGCCAGAGACTCAGAGACATTCAGCTACAGTCGGCCAGACTCAGTGAGACTTTACTGAACTTGAAACAAGAACACGACAAGAACTTAAGTTGGACTTATGCAATTGAAATAATTCGTTTAGAGGATTGGTGATACGTATTGGACTTAGATATATAATAGTTGAAGGAAGTCCAACTGTGTAACTATGAGTCGAGTCAAGATACTAGTTCCTCAGAACTATCAGAACTATCAGATGTGAGATAGAGACATGCAGATATTAACAAAGAAAAAGAACACTATACGGTCAACAAAGTTACTGACGGACAAAAGTTATTTGACAATTCATCATCGCCGATAGGCTATGTCAAATAACGACATTTTGTAAAACCACACACATGAAGTCACTAATAAAGACTGTTTATACTTGTTCAAAAAGGATGATGAGTTATATGTGTGTGTCGATGAAAGAACAAGTAGTAAGTTAGAAAGAAGCTTGAATGAGCCCTGCAACACCGTCAGTCATAGTTGACTATAGTAGCCTCCGTCAGTCATAGTTGACTATAGTAGCCTCCATCAGTCATAGTTGACTATAGTAGCCTCCGTCAGTCATAGTTGACTATAGTAGCCTCCGTCAGTCATAGTTGACTATACTAGCCTCCGTCAGTCATAGTTGACTATGGAATTTGCAGCGCCCTAGAAATGTTATTTCTTTTCTTTTCCCCTATATTCTCTGTTTCTATGAATCTGTCCGCTTCTTGTTTGAGTTGGACCTTTAGAGTGTGTTTCCACAGATTGTGGTCTGCAGCTATGTCTTCCCAGGCTGCAGGGTTTCTGTTCAGAGTCTTCATGTCACGTTTACACACGTCTATAAGTCAGAGTTATAGGCTTCACCACACTCATACATAGTAATGACAACACGTATGTAATTCCTTCTTCGTTTTCGAACACTCTTTCACTTCGTTCTTTCTCTTTGTTCATTGACTTCGTTCAATGACTTCTTTCATTTTTTTTCTATAATTATTCTCTTTATTTATTTTTGTTTTGTTTTAATGTTATTAATTTTGATTAAAACATTGATTAATTAAATTATTTAATTATTATTTATCTTATTATATTATTATTTAAAACGTACGAAGAAATCATTATTTTTCAAATATTGTGCTTGTCATGGCTGATCAAGCCTGTCCAAGATTTCCGGTTCCTATAATGTGGATTAGACTGTGTGTTCCATTGGGGTGCAGCAGAACGTGCATCACAGGTTGATTTATTTGCAGCTCTCAGCACATTCGTCTCACTGGAGAATCAGTTGTAATGATTGAACGTCGGTGCTACGAAGTTTTCGCACTGGTTACGGTCTTGTTGGTGAATCGGGTGATGTGAATACGACCTTCATGCGTTATTGTCACGTCTCTGTGCGTATTAGGCATAGCTTCTAAGGGTGTTTAATATAACCGCCGTAGGATTTGTTCAAAGGCAGTTTGTTTGCAGCTTTTCTATGCTGATAGCTGTTCGAAGTCAACAAAACGTTCCACTTTAAGGATTATGCGCCGGTGCTACGGTGTTCCTGCACATTGGATGCGGTATTTTCAGTGAATCAAGCGTTGTTCGTTGATTTTAAATGTTACATGTTCTACGTCATAGTGATGAACGATGTGACCTTGTGATATCCATAAAGTTTAATCTTTTTCCTGAAACTGCACTCCACGTGTGACATCCAGATCTTCATCTCAAGAGAAATGTTTGATGTGTGACGTCCACAGCCGGGAGACGTGTGAAGCAGCGTAGCTGCTTTATTTCTCATCTGTTTGCTCCTTTTTTCAGGAAGAAATCTAAACATGTAGAACGAGTATGGCTTGATGGAGTTCACACTAATCAAATTGAGAGTGACGCACTATGCGGCGAACCGTACACAGCCGATTCGGCATAACGCACAGTGCGTCGACACGTACGGGAAAAGTTAAATGAAAAATGAAGATAATACGACCGAGAAATACCTCTCCATAACTATGTTTCTACATTCTTCTTTAGCGTTCATTTATTAAGTTGGCCTGAATGCGATGTGTCGCTAGTTGCGACAAGCAGCGATACCACTGCCTTTCGACCCGACTCATCCGTCTTCAACATGGGTAAATTTTCTAAACAATTGTTGCGCGGGCAGATGTTATTTTGGATTAACTTGTTTCCTAGTTTCAACAACTTAAGCTTATCTAACACTTTCCGTACGTTTCGAAGCACTGGCTCGCCATGCCGATTTCTGCCGCGTCCGATGCCGCCACACAGTGCGTCACCCTCAATTTGATTTGTGTGAAACATCATCAAACCATATTCGTTTTACATGTCTTGTATTATCTTGGTATTGGTGAAATCAAATTCCTTGTTCAATTATCTAAAAATTCATATATAATATGTTATATGTTAGATAAATATAAATATGTAGATTGATTCTTAAAACCATGAACAGTTTTGTCTCTGAAATCTCTTCCGTTGCATTGATAAAAAGCTTCCCAACGGAAAGTGTTGACAAGCGCAGACTGTGCCCATCCTCCCTTATTTTGCCGTTATCCGAGTGGGCTAGAGATCGGATCTCACTCCCCAAAACAAAAGGGGAGGTAAAGCAACGAGGAAAATACGAACTTTAAGAGAACGGACTCAAACTCAAGCCGGGGAACTTGTTGGTCTCGAGGAAAGACGCCGGTCTCGAGATATAGAGGTTGTGAGTTCAAATCTCGGCTGCACTTATTGGGATTTTTATTTATGATTTCTCTCTGCGGCAATCACTCCTGGTCTCAGCAGCGTGGCCCGGCTTGAAACGTCAATTAATTATCAACGGAAAAAAAATATGAGTACCTCCGAAGACATGTAGACGTGGAAGAGTGGAAACCACGGGAAGGGGCGGGATAGTTTCATTCATGTAGGGGAAAAGGGAATTGCACATAAGGGCGATTAGAGACCGGAATGGTGCTAAACAGTGTCTTAAAGGATGATGAGGCGCGATATGACGTCGGTTGTCAAGGAAATAGAACGTTCGGGACTGAGGGTAGTTTTGGGTAGAGAGAGAGAGAGAGAGAGAGAGAGGTGTGCCCGAAAGGAAGACGTGTACTATAGAGCCGGAGCTCGCATATATATGAATCATGTCCAGTTAAGCTGTACAAATAGATATTGCTCAAGTAGATCGAACTGAGCGCAAATGTCTTCGGGAGATAATCATAAAACCTCGACGGTGTTAGGTTAATTGTGGCTGGTGAGTTTGTGAAACTACAAGTCGACTAGGTGCATATGTGAGTTAGAAATAGTTAAAGTTAGAGTTTGTGAAACTACAAGTCGACTAGGTGCATATGTGAGTTAGAAATAGTTAAAGTTAGAGTTTGTGAAACTACAAGTCGACTAGGTGCATATGTGAGTTAGAAATAGTTAAAGTTAGAGTTTGTGAAACTACAAGTCGACTAGGTGAGGTGCATATGTGAGTTAGAAATATTCAAAGTTAGAGTTTGTGAAACTACAAGTCGACTAGGTGAGGTGCATATGTGAGTTAGAAATATTCAAAGTTAGAGTTTGTGAAACTACAAGTCGACTAGGTGAGGTGCATATGTGAGTTAGAAATATTCAAAGTTAGAGTTTGTGAAACTACAAGTCGACTAGGTGAGGTGCATATGTGAGTTAGAAATAGTTAAAGTTAGAGTTTGTGAAACTACAAGTCAACTAGGTACATATGTGAGTTAGGAATTATTCAAAGTTAGATCGACGGCTCTAGGTGAAACCAAAGACAATCGTGTGAATTAGCGTTAGGAGTCGGATCAGTCAGAGTGAGAGGAAATGTTTCCTGTATAGACAGTGAGTGAAAGAAAGTAATATGGCCACGTTTATAAGCCAGTTATTTTTAATGTTTAAGTTGTTATTGTCTTCATTGCTCTTTTTCATTATCCAAGGTATCTTAAATATTTTTCTGTAGCCTTTTGTTTCGAATCAATCGATTTTCTTCTTTGATGTTTGCGAGATTGTCCGCATTCATCAATCACGTAAAGCTGTCATGTAAATCAGCGAGATTGTCCGCATTCATCAATCACGTAAAGCTGTCATGTGAATCAGCGAGATTGTCCGCATTCATCAATCACGTAAAGCTGTCATGTGAAACAACAGGACCAAACAAATGAAAGTTACTAATTTACCGAGGTTTTAGGTCGTTAAGTCGTTAAATTAGTAACTTTCATTTGTTTGATGACCTACAACAATGAAATAAACATAACAAGCAAAAAATATGGACTAGATATGAATATCAAAAAGACTAAAACTATGATCATAAACAAAGAAAATACTCAAAACCCACAAGTTGATATTAAAATTGAAGGAATAGACCTGTAGACAGTTCAGAACTATAACTACCTTGGACATACTATAACCAGTGATGGGAAATGTACAACTGAAATAAACAAAAGAATAGAAATGGCAAAAAGTAATTTTAGTGTCATGAAAATTATACTAACATCAAAACAAATAACACCAGGGCTGAGACTAAGAATAGAAAAATGTTATATCTTCTCAACATTCCTATATGGTGCATAAACATGGACACTAGACAAGAAAATAGAACAGAGAATTGAAGCCTTTGAAATGGGGATATATAGAAGAATAGGTAGAATTGGATGGAAGGAAAAGAATACAAACGATGAAGTCTTATATCAACTAAAAATGAAAAGAGAACTACTAAACACAATTCAAACAAGACAAATGCGATTTTTTGGGGGGGTCATGTTAAAAGACACAACAGCCTCCGTCAGTCATCTTAGAGGGAAAATACAAGGTAAAAGAGCCAGAGGTAGACCAAGACTAACATGGACGAGTAACATCAAAGATGGACAAATCAGCCTATGACAACATGCACCATCAAAGCAAGAGACTGAGCAGAATGGCGCTCCATGGTAGCCAACCTTCGTTGCGGAGATGGCACTCGATGATGATGATGAATTAACAAGATTACATAATCGGTTGATCATTCAGAAATACCATCCATAATCAAAAAAGAAGAAAGTAGTAATATGTTGGCCGTGAGATGAGGGAACAAGATCATCTGAAACCAAGCCCTCGAAAATAAACAGAGGCCAACCTAGAGAACCATTAAAAAGAACACTGAGGCGAGATGCAAAAACAACAGGCATCAGTTCTCTCGCTGAGATGGAGCAACAAGCCCACAACAGAGACGTGTGGCGAGAAACGATGATGGAGCAACTAACCCAGAACAGAGACCTGTGGCGAGAAACGATGATGGAGCAACTAGCCCTAAACAGAGACGTGTGGCGAGAAACGATGATGGAGCAACTAACCCAGAACAGAGACGTGTGGCGAGAACCGATGATGTAGCAAGAAGCCCAGAACAGAGACGTGTGGCGAGAACCGATGATGTAGCAAGAAGCCCAGAACATAGACGTGTGGCGAGAAACGATGATGTAGCAAGAAGCCCAGAACAGAGACGTGTGTCGAGAAACGATGTTGTAGCAAGAAGCCCAGAACAGAGACGTGTGTCGAGAAACGATGATGTAGCAAGAAGCCCAGAACAGAGACGTGTGTCGAGAAACGATGATGTAGCAAGAAGCCCAGAACAGAGACGTGTGTCGAGAAACGATGATGGAGCAAGAAGCCCAGAACAGAGACGTGTGTCGAGAAACGATGATGTAGCAAGAAGCCCAGAACAGAGACGTGTGGCGAGAAACGATGATGGAGCAAGAAGCCCAGAACAGAGACGTGTGGCGAGAAACGATGATGGAGCAAGAAGCCCAGAACAGAGACGTGTGGCGAGAAACGATGATGGAGCAAGAAGCCCAGAACAGAGGCGTGTGGCGAGAAACGATGATGGAGCAAGAAACCCAGAACAGAGGCGTGTGGCGAGAAACGATGATGGAGCAACTAGCCCAGAACAGAGACGTGTGGCGAGAAACGATGGTGGAGCAACTAGCCCAGAACAGAGACGTGTGGCGAGAAACGATGATGGAGCAAGAAGCCCAGAACAGAGACGTCATGAAATATTCAATCTGATTTTCTCCTTTTTTATTTTGTTATTTTTTTTTTTTTTCTTTTCGTTTTTTTTTTTTTTTAGTCAAATGCCTCTTTTCTTTATTGTTCCAAAACAATGTGTGTTGTAAGTAATAGTTGCTTTTGCTTCTTTCAGGACATTAATGCTTTTTTATTTGGCATTATAATGTTCAACATTCTTCTGAAACATCACAATTGTGAAACTTGAAATGATTTCCTTGACATTTGTCCAGGGATTCACTAAACACACACATATAATATTTATATATCTCTCTCTCTTTCTCTCTCTCTTTCTCTCTCTCTCTCTCTCTCTCAGCTTGGTATGTGGAGTGGCTAATGTTATGTCATCAAAAGTTAATATCGTTACTATGTATTTCATTTCATTTTACTTCCGGTCAATATGGCGGATAGGTGACAAGAACCGTTGAGGCTTTGTTTATAAAGTTTTCCTTGTTGCAGTTTTTTTTATATTCTAAGTCCGGCTTGCTGTCAAAGCTACTGAGTTTAGCACTCTGCTCACACCGTGAGCTGTGTGTTTCATCCGGATCGTATTTCAATATTCCGATTGCTTACGATGAAATATGATATTGTATAAGGAAGGACAGTTCAGCTGCTTTCACTTTCAGTTCGGTTACGCCATATATCTTTTGGCGTGTGCTGTAGTTACTATGATGGGGGCTGCAGCTGCTTTTCTTTGCTTGGATTCTTCAATACGATTAGATATTAATTCGGGTTATATAACTGGTACGGTGCGGTTGAACAATTATGAATATTAATTTGTTTACAGTGATACCGGGGCATTCGACTGACTACAACTGCACCTATGTCATTGATGTGTTTTATAGCGGTAACAATGACTGGAATAGTACATGAGAGAATTGTGTTGTTCTTGCATGTAGACGCTTCAATTGGCCTTCGTCATAAATACGTTTAAGGTCGTCACCGGTTCCCCATAATTTGTCATGCATGTTTGTTTCTGTGGGTCATAGTTATGTTATCAGGATGTGGATATTTGTTTCTGTGGGTCATAGTTATGTTATCAGGATGTGGATATTTGTTTCTGTGGGTCATAGTTATGTTATCATGATGTGGATATTTGTTTCTGTGGGTCATAGTTATGTTATCAGTATATGGATATTTGTTTCTGTGGGTCATAGTTATGTTATCATGATGTGGATATTTGTTTCTGTGGGTCATAGTTATGTTATCAGGATATGGATATTTGTTTCTGTGAGTCATAGTTATGTTATCAGGATATGGATATTTGTTTCTGTGGGCCATAGTTATGTTATTATGATGTGGATATTTGTTTCTGTGGGTCATAGTTATGTTATCAGGATATGGATATTTGTATCTGTGGGTCATAGTTATGTTATCAGGATATGGATATTTGTTTCTGTGGGTCATAGTTATGTTATCCGCATGTGGATAGTGCTGCGGCCATGTAGGATATGCTCTGGAATTTGATTGGATGCACTGATATCGCATGTTGTAAAGTCACAGAGTCCTACCTTGTGCAGGTGTAATCTGAGGCCACAGTCACCTGTTCTAAGTCTGAATATCTTGGTTATCCATTCTCTAATGAGCTTGTTTAAGCTTCCATGTTGTGGCTAATATTTCTTTTCTTTTCTTTTTTTTATATCCCTCTCTTTTCGATTTTCATAGCTTGTTTCATGAGTGTACACTATCTTTCTCTCTCTCTCTCTCACACACTCTCTCTCTCTCTCTCTCTCTGCGATCAGGACTCAATCAGAGTAGGATTCCAGACTCTCACATGAAGTCAGCTGTCAGGTTAAGTGTGTTTTCGCCCCCACAGACAGAACATCACAATTAGAGTCTGCCAGATCCACTCTGATTGAGCACCCGTTAAAACGTTGCACTGTGTTCTGCGCCAGTGGCCCAGTACACAATTTCAAAGTTGCCCTCTTATGGTAACAAACAAAAACGTGATCCTTTTATCTCAATATTTTCAAAGTTTTCTATAAGATTGGCTCAAATCGTAATAATTACTCACGTTAGCCTGTCTATGGCATTCCTAACATTCTTCTGTATAATCGTGTTATCTAAATGTTCAAGATCTATAGGATAAAAAGAAAGGAAATTGTATCCCTAGAAATGCGGATATACAGATAAATGTAAATAGTTAAGTTAATAATTGAATGAAGAACAAAGCAGAAAATGAGGTTTAGAAGAGGCAGAAAATAATAAAAGATGATTAAATACAGTTCTCGCGAGACAAACAAATTATTCCGGATTGAGTCACTCACAGTGGTCTTCAAACCATCTACTTCACCACCTCTGTCTTTCCGGACAGAGGTTTTCATCATTATGAAAGTAGCGTATTCGATCATTATGGAATTGGTGCAATATTTTCTCTTTTATTTCATTTAAAACGTTATGTTATTATTGATTTTATTGTTATTATTGTTGTTATTACTATTATTATTGTTCTTCTTCTTATTGTTGTTATTATTATTATTGTTGTTATTGTTATTGTTATTATTATTGTTGTTATTGTTATTGTTGTTATTGTTATTGTTATTATTGT
Organism: Megaustenia siamemsis; assembly: GCA_032433765.1. Classification (NCBI taxonomy): domain Eukaryota; kingdom Metazoa; phylum Mollusca; class Gastropoda; order Stylommatophora; family Ariophantidae; genus Megaustenia; species Megaustenia siamemsis. The sequence goes on from JAVIAB010000108.1 coordinate 74,990,008, forward strand.
TATAATTTTTGATTTTATTGTTATTATTATTGTTGTTATTATTATTGTTGTTATTGTTATTGTTGTTATTGTTATTGTTGTTATTGTTATTGTTGTTATTGTTATAATTATTGATTTTATTGTTATTATTGTTGGTGTTATTGTTATTATTGTTCTTACTGTTATTATTGTTATAATTATTGTTATTATTATTGTCATTAATATTATTAATATTATTGTTATTATTACTGTTATTGTTATTATTGTTATTATTGTTGTTATTATTATTATTGTTATTATTATTGTTATTATTATTGTTATTATTATTGTTATTATTATTGCTATTATTATTGTTATTATTATTGTTATTATTATTGTTATTATTATTGTTATTATTATAGTTATTATTATTGTTATTATTATTGTTATTATTATTATATAGAAAACAAAACTATTTGCTGACACATTCAGAACAACCAACCCCTGGGTTGACATAAACATTTCCTATTACTGTGTAGAAAGTTGTCCAAAGTTCCCTTGTAGTCAACGCTATGGAGAAGTGACCAAATATCACGCACAATTGTTCGTCATTGATGATAGTTTCGTTAATTTTCTATAGTATAACAAATATCACGCACAATTGTTCGTCATTTTCGATAGTTTCTATGTTTTCACATAAAGATCTAATACTCATACCTCATCTATTGTACATTTAAACTAATTAGAGGAATCTCTTTTATAAATTGTCTAAGAATTGAATATTGCATCCTCCGATATTCTGAATTTTTTACAATTTTGGTATCACTTTATTACGAGCATTAATTGTTAAAATGTCGTTCAATCAAAAATAATGTATTTACTTTCTGTGTGCGGTGTCACTATATAAAACCACTGTCATAATCGGTTGCCGTGTGCTGAGACTGCTATGATGGGGACTACAGCTACCTTTCTTTGTTTGGGAGATAACATAGTAAAAAAAAAAAAGTAAAGTACCCCCGTCACGCCAGGTGGCGTATAGGTAATATGGTGTTAGTGACCATAAATTTTACAGACCTTCGGCACATGATTTTTGGGGTAATGAGGTCAGTATTACGCCCGTGCCGCTTTACTTTCGCAGAAAAAATCCGGTACCCATTAAAGGCTGGGTGAACCCGGTGGCCGTCGGTTGGGATCGAACCCTACATCTTGCCCTTTGTAGTCCAGCTCACTAACCACTGAGCTATCGCGGCTCCCAGATAAGATAGTAATTCGGATGATTCTACTAGCACATGCGGTTGAGCAATTATGGATTTTAATTCGTTTGCAGTGATACCGGGGCCTTCCATAACCATAACCATAACCATAACCAAAGTATCCATTTTAAGAATGAGTGGAATGTACAAGGCTCCAGTTGTCTTCAAACCATAAACGCTGCAAAATGTCCAAGTTTAGAACTAAAGTTATACTTTGAGATAAAAATTAACAGCTATGCAGTGTATCAATCGCTAGATTCCACTTGTTCAATTCTCCAAATAATTAAGGTTCAAAGATCGCTCTGACGTCACGAAACGAATCATAGAGGGGAAACGTATTTGCCATATTTTAATATATAAGAGACGTCGAAACGAAGCTGCAGACCCCCAGAGAGTGCAGAAGTGACCGAATGGAACTGCAAGACAAGGCGTAAATTACGCTGTGCAGTCGTAGCAGATGTTGCTACATAAACAGACAATCTAGAGTAGCTATTTAGTCCGATACCTTACTTGACGAGGTCGTTTCTGCTTCATCATCTTTCTCATTGTTACTGTTTATTAATTTATAATTATAATTAACATGATCATTATTTTTTTTATTAATGTATAATTATTTACTGTTATAATGTCATTATTATTGTTAATTATTATTGTTAATATCAGTACCGCTATTAATATTATTACCGTTATTATTAATACAATTGTCATAATAATAATTATTATTTTTGTTATCGTTATAATTATTATTATCACGTCAAGTTTGAGTGAGGAGCAAAGTTATAAAGAAGTTTGAAACATGTTACATCAGATATTCCGGAAATATAATCAAGTTAACTCTTCAAAATAAATCATATTAACTAAACAAATAATAAGATAACTGGAGCTGTATTATTACCACCATTTCTACTTTCAAAATTCACGACATAAAAATAAACACTCGCCATTTATCGAAATGTCTCGCTCTGTCCTCGGACACACATTTTGAAAACCCTTGCAGTAGTGAGCCATTTAAGTAATGACGAGTTGCTATTTGTGAGACCTGGTCCGGAAAATTTAAGAAGCCCTACGCCCAACAGACCAGAAATATGAGAGTTCTGACAGACAGATGGGCTGGCCAGGTGACCTTGTGGCGTCATTCTGGTTAAGCAATTCCAGGAACCATCTGCGTGGAGATGGGAGAGAGATCTTTGAACACAGGATGTGAAGTTAGTATAATTTCAGCTTCTGAATTTTTAAATTTGAATTTGAAAAAGCACTTAGTTGCGTTGACATACAGAGTTCTTTGTATTGAAACTGTAGCTAATATTTATCTAAGTTTGTTAAATAAAGAGAAGTAGAGAGAGAGAGAGAGAGAGAGAGAGAGAGAGAGAGAGGAGAGAGAGATGGAGGAGAGTGGAAGAAATTACTTTACGTGATGTTCTGCATTCCAGATGATAAGATTAAAAGCAGGATTAGGGTAATGCATATGTACTGTCATTCTGTCTGCTTAACACAAACACAGAGATTTCAAAAACGCATCAGAGGTAAGCTTTGATTGAAAAGCAAAGGAACAGAACTAAACAATCTTACATATTTATATAGATAACAATCATTCAGGTAAATGTGGGTGGCGGATGTATAAGGTGTTGGAAAAACAACTTAAGTGGATGGACTGGTCTCAACTTCGTTAGTTCACAATAACACAAGAGATGGAGATAAAATGGAAAAGAAAGAAACTGAGCAAGACAAGGATTAGAGAGAGAGAGACAATTTATATGGAACAGCGAGAGAGAAAGACGCAAAGGGAAACCGGGAAGGAAAAGTTGTAAAGACATCAATAAAATTACAGGTATCGACTTCGCTAGCTCACAAAAAGCAAGAGACGGGAAAAAAAAAGAAAAGAAAAGAAACTGAGCAAGACAAGGAATTAGAAAGTAAAGACAATTATATACGGAATAATGAGAGGGAAAGACGCAAAGACAGAAAGAGAAAGAAAATTTGTAAAGGCATCAATGAGAATGGACGGGTCTCGACTCCACCACATCATAAACGGTAACGGAAAGCATTAAAACGTGAAAGAGAGTAGGAGCTGCTAATGGCGACACAACAAATCATCAATTGTTATCCAAGATTAGATAAATACACGTACACACAATTGTCAAACCAGTGTGGCACACGGTGGCGAGAGTACAACGTCACAGACCGAGCACATCTCGAGGCGTATTTGAAAACTGTGTTACGTCCTACATTTACATCCTACTATTAATAACTGTCGGTACATTTTTTTGGGTAAAATTGTCAACATAACGCCAGTGCCGTCCATCTTCTTCAAAAACGATATGTTAGTAGACGAGTAAAAAAAAAGGTAAAGTACCCCCGTCACGCCAAGTGGCGTATAGGGATATATGGTGTTAGTGACCCTATATTTTACAGACCTTCAGCACATGATTTTTGGGGTAATGTGGTCGGTATTACGCCCGTGCTGTTTTACTTTCCCAGAAAAAAATCCGGTACCCATTTAAGGCTGGGTGAACCCGGAAGCCGTAGGTTGGGATCGAACTCTACCCCTTGTCCTTTGTAGTCCAGTTCACTAACCACTGAGCTATCGCGGCTCCCTAGTCGACGAGTACAATTAAATAATTATACAAATAATTATAACGGGAACATTAACTCTGAATGAGAAAATTGAAATGTTAAAAATCGTGAAATAAAACAAAATAGCACGTAAAGAGGTGATGATTAGACACGCCAGATATTTATTGACATTTAAACATTTACGTCATTCTGTGGGTCGTACTAAAGTTCATGGTTGAATTCAATCAAAGATGCAGACTCAACATTGTTATAAAAGAGAGATTTGCATAACAAATGAGTTATTATAAATCTATTTGACTATACCAACATAAGAGAAGCCAACAAAGTTTATAGCACAGGGCAGTCAACTTTCTATTCAAAGTCGACATCCACAATAACAAAAATTATCATATAACGGGGAAGTCGTAACTTAGTTATTGTTCCTGACTTCCGGTTGCAGGACGGCATTGTCGGCTTCTCCTGCTCGGGAAATTAATATTTCTCTTTTCTTACGATTGTCTCTATGAATTTGTTTATGGTGTACACTATTGTTGTGCTCTGCTCCTGAAATCAGTTTCACTGCAATCGGGAATTCCCCATATCCGCCCCACTCATGTCGTAGTTCCCTCCCTAGCGCGTTGGTGAATTCTGTTCACAAGGTCGACTACCGTGCAGTCCCTATCGGGACATAGGCGACAATTTCAAACGACGACTATTGAATAGAGAGTGCACAGTCATTCCTTCACTCCAGTTTCCTCGAAAACACACATTTAAAACAAACATTTAAAACAAACATTTAAAACAAACATTTAAAACGCACGTTTAAAACAAACATTTGAAAAAACATTTAAAACAAACATTTAAAACGCACGTTTAAAACAAACATTTGAAAAAACATTTAAAACAAACATTTAAAACAAACATTTAAAACACACATTTAAAACGCACGTTTAAAACAAACATTTAAAACACACATTTAAAACAAACATTTAAAACACACATTTAAAACAAACATTTAAAACACACATTTAAAACAAACATTTAAAACACACATTTAAAGACACACTTCAAACAAAGCAACAAAGACGGTCTAAGTGACTGCAAATACATGGCGACATGCAGCCATTTTGCATTGTCGGTTGTGGCGTTAACAAGGTTCACCTACAGCGCAAGCCACATCGGCCAGTGCGAGCTTAGTCGGCTGCTTAGGCGACAATTTTAAACAACATCACCGAAAAGAGAGTGCCCACGATCACTTCCAACATTTAACAACAACTCACTCGAATAAATCGGCAAAAAAAATCGCATAAAAAATGTAAAAACACCGACTTTGTATTTGAGTGATGCCACTATAGCGACCTTGGTTGTTTATTTTCAAATAAAAGAGAAAGCTCTGTAGTTTGGTGACTGGAATGTCTGGTCTGCCGAAATGGAAGTGTGTCGGTTCGGACTCCTAGGGATGCATTCGAAAATGGAAAAAAAAACAGAGGACGCACGCCTATACCATATAATGGTCTAGTAACAGCTGAACAACACGTCATTGTCAAGTGACAGTCCAACAAAACGTCATGGTCAATGGCAAAGTCAAGCAACACATCATGGTCACGTGACAGTCAAGCAAAATATCATGGTCAAGTGACAGTCCAGCAACACATCATGGTCACGTGGTAGTCAAGCAACACATCATGGTCGCATGACAATCAAAGCAACACATCATGGTCACGTGACAATGAACACAGCATGGTCGCGTGACAATCAACACATCATGGTCACGTGGCAATCAACAAATCGTGGTCTCGTGACAATCAACACTTCATGGTCACGTGAAAATCAACACACCGTGGTCTCGTGACAATCAACACATCATGGTCACGTGGCAATCAACACATCACGACCACGTGACAATCAACACATCATGATCACGTGACAATCAATACATCACGACCACGTGACAATCAACACATCGTGGTCATGTGACAATCAATACATCATGGTCACGTGACAATCAACACATCATGGTCTCGTGTCAATCAACACGTCATAGTCACGTGACAATCAACACATTATCATGTGCCATACTGTTTGGCGTAAACGATGATGTCCTTTCACATTTCTATGTCCACAATGCATCGTACTAATGCTGTTGTCTATTAACCGTGCAAAGACATCAAGCTGTCTAGTAGACACATCACAACAACAACAACGACAAAGATTTGTCCGCAAGAAGGGATGAATAAGATAATTGTTGCTGATTTACTCCTCACTTTCACGGCCTGTCTTAAAAGGGTACGAGGCTCCCCACTCCCTTCGATCCCTACTCGCTTTGCCAGACATGTTGGCGTCTTGGCGAGGGAAATATAAACAGGGTCGTGGTTAGTTGTCATTTCCCTTCACAGAAACATTGGACTGCTGCTGTCAGTCCTAATGTAAGATGTTTTAATCCAGTAACTTGGTTCTTTTATCGTGCTATTTTATTCGTTTTACATTGGCTCATTGTTGGATAGCACTGCCCTGTGTACTGTCCTTTACGGTGTGTTGAATTCGCATTTAGTGCTTATTTGTTTAGAGCTGCATCCATTTCCTTTTTTTTCCATTACATTTCTGCAAGGCGACATGTGCGTGTAAAAAAAAAAAAAAAAAGTAAAGTACCCCCGTCACGCCAAGTGGCGTATAGGGAATATGGTGTTATAGCTCGTTTCAAATCATGTGCCCAACTTTTAAAATCGATATCTTTTTAATCTCTTTTTGTAATTTTTTCAAAATTTGCATGTAAAGTTATAATGATTAGAACCCAACAGGGAATTAATTTCATTAAAAAAAACATTTGGTTATTATTGTTGCTTATTTGATTTATATAAATTTATAACGACCCATTGATGTAGTCAAAACTTAATGTTTACAGTATTTTAAATTAAAAATAGCGATTAAAAATCCATACACGGTACAATTGACGTTTTTGCACACTTTCCACGTGGGCTTTCTGACACAATTAGACACTTGTAGAAAACACGAGGCATTGTGTGTTCCATTTCCGTTCATTCATAGGTAGAGACGTGGAACAATAACATTTATCATGAGTCTTAAAATGAAATTCTGCAGTTTACAAACATCGCAATAAAAATGTATGACTATTTTTGCAAAGAGGCTAAACGAGGAAGATTATTTCATTCTTTAGAAAACCCTGAGAATAGGACAAGACACATTTTGGATTTATCTAAACGGTCATTTAATCGCTGGATTCAAGCACGTGACCGTCAATGTTGAAAATATACAAAATCACAAAGAAGAGCAAAATTGTTGGATAATTTCGACAGTGAACTTATTAGAAGTGAAATTCACAAAATGTTGGGTATGAATGAAACTGTTACAATAAGAAAATTAAAAGTATCGCTGAAAAAGAACAACAGTATTGAAATATCAAAGTCTACATTATGGAGGAATGTGAGAGCTGCAGGCTTTACATTCAGAAAGTATTGCAATGGACGAAACATCATCTGTGAGAAGCCACATATAGTAATCATGAGAAGCAAGTACTCACGTGAAGTAAAAGAGGTGCGCAAGCAAGGTTATGATATTGTGTACTTGGATGAAACATGGATCAATGCTCACCACACTAACCAAAGGGAATGGCAGTCATCAGATGGAAAGATTAAGAGATTAATACCTAGCAGCAAAGGACAGCGCTTGATAATTGCTCATGCAGGTAGTCGACAACATGGACTAATACAGAATGCAGAGCTCATTTTTCTTTCAAAATCCATAGACAATCGGGATTATCACTCTGAGGTGAATGGTCACATATTTAGACATTGGATTGAAAATTCTGTTCTCCCATCACTAGATCGACCATCTTGCCTAATAATGGACAATGCAGCGTACCACAACATTGTTGCACTTGAAGATAAAGTCCCGACGTCATCCAGTACAAAAGATGCTATTAAGATATGGCTCACAAAGGAGCACATACAATTTAATAACATGTACTTAAAACGTGAATTACTATCTCTAGTAAAGCAAAAACAGAGGACAAAGATTTTTCAAATAGATAAGATTATCCAAGAGCACGGTCATATAAGTTTGAGGCTGCCACCTTACCATGCTCATTTAAATCCAATAGAACTAATCTGGGCAAAATTAAAAGGACAAGTGGCAGATGAAAATACAACATTCAAAATATGCGATGTAAAGACTCTTGCTAATCTCGCTTTATTAAATATAGACAAAGATTATTGGGCTAAATGTGAAGACCACGTCTTAAAACAGGAAGAGGAATATTGGAAAAATGATGGTTTGTGGAATATTCAACCCCAAACAGTTATTAATCTTTAAGACTCGTCTGATTCAGAATGAAAGTATATAGCCCCCACAATGTTGGCCCCTATATTACCTTAAATTAGTTCAACAAACGGTCCTTTTCAGGACCACACAACTATGAAAATTGGACATACAGGTATACCTTGATATTATCGTCCGTCCTCGAACTGAGCAGACAATAATTCTCCTGGTGTTTTGTTTTATCCAGTTATTTCCCCATTACGGCCATGCTTTTACCTAGTGAAAATTAATCATAGACCAGCAAATACGGTAATTTCTATTCTTTAGGGCTTCACAATTTACAATTTTGACAAACATCAAAGAAATATCGCCGCTTTAAGAAAACTGCAGCTGCAAGATATTTGTTAAATATACATTTAAAGGGTCTTTTGCATTCTAATAACATTTGGAAAATTTCAAAAGTTTTTAACAAACGATTAGAGAGTAATAGCGTTTTGAAGTTGGGCAGATGATTTGAAACGAGCTATAGTGACCATACATTTTACAGACCCTCGGCACATGGTTTTTGGGGTAATGTGGTCGGTATTACGCCTGTGCCGCTTTACTTTCCCAGAAAAAAATCCGGTACCCATTTAAGATTGGTTGAACCCGAAAGACGTCGGTTGGGATCGAACCCTACCTCTTGTCCTTTGTAGTCCAACATGTGCGTGTAGTCAGAGTTATGTCGCACATAAAAGTGTTAATAGAGTTAGGGGACTTTTCTACTTTGGTTTGCTTCAGGCTTCTCTTATCTTTGGAGGAGTGAACAACATCACTATCATGCTCCTGCTGACTGGAAATATTCACTTTGGTTTTTTTTCCTTATCTTTGAAACATCAGTGAATGCTGCCTTTTTGTTGCTTTTATGTGAAATGTGATCTTTGAATACTATGTGAAGGTGGAAAGTCAATGATTTGAAAGAGAATTGTTACACCTGTGTGTTACACCTGTGTGTTACACCTGTGTGTTACACCTGTGTGTTACACCTGTGTGTTACACCTGTGATGGCTTGAGACATTGACTAAGGTCGGACTGCAGTAGCATTTCCTATCGTTGGCTTTATGTTTAAAAGGATTGATTGATTGATTGATTGGAGTTTGAAATTGTTGAACCTTCCATCAATGATGTCTGCGGTATCCACTAGCTAAGCTTCTATATTAATTCTGAGGAAACAAAACTTAGCACAATCTTCCGACTCCGAACATGAGATTGCATGCTTGACTGTCATCTCTATAAATAACATTGCATGCTTGACTGTCATCTCTATAAATAACATTGCATGCTTGACTGTCATCTCTATAAATAACATTGCATGCTTGACTGTCATCTCTATAAATAACATTGCATGCTTGACTGTCATCTCTATAAATAACATTGCATGCTTGACTGTCATCTCTATAAATAACATTGCATGTTGACTGTCATCTCTATAAATAACATTGCATGCTTGACTGTCATCTCTATAAATAACATTGCATGCTTGACTGTCATCTCTATAAATAACATTGCATGCTTGACTGTCATCTCTATAAATAACATGTATCATACTATAGTGTGCAAGGCCACGTCAAGACAATGTGATCTATGCAGAGACCAAAGAAATTAGATTTGGTCCATAGAAATACGATTAGTAGGCCAGCTATTTATCATGTATGACGAAACAACAGTGTTTATTATGTAGCTTTACAGTTTAGTCGACGGATCAACATCATCATCATCGAGTGCCATCTCAGCATCGAAGGTTGGCTACCATGAAGCGCCATTCCACTCTGTCTCTTGCTTTGATGGTGCAGGTTGTCACAGGCTGACTTGTTCATCTTTTGATATTACTCGTCCATGTTAGTCTTTGTCTGCCTCTGCCTCTTTTACCTTGTATTTTCCCCTCCAATATTACTTTTATTAGGCTGTTGTGTCTATTAACATGCCGCAAAAATTGCATTCGCCTTGTTCTAATTGTGTTTAGTAGTTCTCTTTCATTTTTAGTTGTTTGAACCTCATTGCACACCAGATATGTTCATAATTGCACAGACGTCCTCTCTAGTCAGTGTGTAGAGACTGATGACAACAGTTCTATGTTGATTTGTTATTCTTGTGCTTCCCCGCTTAGTGCTCATCTCTGGCATTCTCAGCGAAATCACAGCTCTCCCTCTTTACTGTTCTCCCGCTGACCTAAACCGTGAAAGCCCACGAGCTGAGTCAGAGCCATCAGTGTAAATGACTGCTGCATCTACATGTAGATATTTATAAAGCAAAACCAGCGCCTCAACGACTACAGGTTTTGTTGTCTGCTTTCCCTCATCAAAGTGACGAACACTGACACGGAAGTAGAGCCCTCAGCTGGCACACGAAACCACTCTTCCACGAGTTCAAAGTCTCAAAGGGGACAAAGGTGTCACTCTCGTTCATAGCATGAAGTAACCAATGTTCTAGTTTGATAAATAAGTCTGGTTCGAGTCCCATCTTTGTTCTAGTCCCATCTTTGTTCTAGTCCCATCTCTGTTCTAGTCCCATCTTTGTTCTAGTCCCATCTCTGTTCTAGTCCCATCTCTGTTCTAATCCCATCTCTGTTTCTAGTCCCATCTCTGTTCTAATGCCATCTCTGTTCTAGTCCCATCTCTGTTCTAATACCATCTCTGTTCTAATCCCATCTCTGTTCTAATCCCATCTCTGTTCTAATCCCATCTCTGTTCTAGTCCCATCTCTGTTCTAATCCCATCTCTGTTCTAATCCCATCTCTGTTCTAGTCCCATCTCTGTTCTAATCCCATCTCTGTTCTAATCCCATCTCTGTTCTAGTCCCATCTCTGTTCTAATCCCATCTCTGTTCTAGTCCCATCTCTGTTCTAATCCCATCTCTATTCTAATCCCATCTTTGTTCTAGTCCCATCTCTGTTCTAGTCCCATCTCTGTTCTAGTCCCATCTCTGTTCTAGTCCCATCTCTGTTCTAGTCCCATCTCTCTTCTAATCCCATCTCTGTTCTAGTCCCATCTCTGTTCTAGTCCCATCTCTGTTCTAATCCCATCTCTGTTCTAATCCCATCTCTGTTCTAGTCCCATCTCTGTTCTAATCCCATCTATGTTCTAGTCCCATCTATGTTCTAGTCCCATCTATGTTCTAGTCCCATCTCTGTTCTAGTCCCATCTCTGTTCTAATCCCATCTATGTTCTAGTCCCATCTATGTTCTAGTCCCATCTCTGTTCTAATCCCATCTCTGTTCTAATCCCATCTCTGTTCTAATCCCATCTCTGTTCTAATCCCATCTCTGTTCTAGCCCCATCTCTGTTCTAATCCCATCTCTGTTCTAATCCCATCTCTGTTCTAATCCCATCTCTGTTCTAATCCCATCTCTGTTCTAATCCCATCTATGTTCTAATCCCATCTCTGTTCTAATCCCATCTATGTTCTAATCCCATCTCTGTTCTAATCCCATCTCTGTTCTAGCCCCATCTCTGTTCTAATCCCATCTCTGTTCTAATCCCATCTCTGTTCTAGCCCCATCTCTGTTCTAGCCCCATCTCTGTTCTAATCCCATCTCTGTTCTAATCCCATCTCTGTTCTAATCCCATCTCTGTTCTAATCCCATCTATGTTCTAATCCCATCTCTGTTCTAATCCCATCTCTGTTCTAGCCCATCTCTGTTCTAATCCCATCTCTGTTCTAATCCCATCTCTGTTCTAATCCCATCTCTGTTCTAGTCCCATCTCTGTTCTAATCCCATCTCTGTTCTAGTCCCATCTCTGTTCTAGTCCCATCTCTGTTCTAATCCCATCTCTGTTCTAATCCCATCTCTGTTCTAGTCCCATCTCTGTTCTAGTCCCATCTCTGTTCTAGTCCCATCTCTGTTCTAATCCCATCTCTGTTCTAGTCCCATCTCTGTTCTAGTCCCATCTCTGTTCTAATCCCATCTCTGTTCTAATCCCATCTCTGTTCTAATCCCATCTCTGTTCTAGTCCCATCTCTGTTCTAGTCCCATCTCTGTTCTAGTCCCATCTCTGTTCTAATCCCATCTCTGTTCTAGTCCCATCTCTGTTCTAGTCCCATCTCTGTTCTAGTCCCATCTCTGTTCTAGTCCCATCTCTGTTCTAGTCCCATCTCTGTTCTAGTCCCATCTCTGTTCTTATCCCATCTCTGTTCTAGTCCCATCTCTGTTCTAGTCCCATCTCTGTTCTAGTCCCATCTATGTTCTAATCCCATCTCTGTTCTAATCCCATCTCTGTTCTTATCCCATCTCTGTTCTAGTCCCATCTCTGTTCTAGTCCCTTCTCTGTTCTAATCCCATCTCTGTTCTAGTCCCATCTCTGTTCTAATCCCATCTCTGTTCTTATCCCATCTCTATTCTAATCCCATCTCTGTTCTAATCCCATCTCTGTTCTAGTCCCATCTCTGTTCTAGTCCCATCTCTGTTCTAGTCCCATCTCTGTTCTAGTCCCATCTCTGTTCTAATCCCATCTCTGTTCTAATCCCATCTCTGTTCTAGTCCCATCTCTGTTCTAATCCCATCTCTGTTCTAGTCCCATCTCTGTTCTAATCCCATCTCTGTTCTAATCCCATCTCTGTTCTAGTCCCATCTCTGTTCTAATCCCATCTTGTTCTAGTCCCATCTCTGTTCTAATCCCATCTCTGTTCTAATCCCATCTCTGTTCTAATCCCATCTCTGTTCTAATCCCATCTATGTTCTAATCCCATCTCTGTTCTAATCCCATCTATGTTCTAATCCCATCTCTGTTCTAATCCCATCTATGTTCTAATCCCATCTCTGTTCTAATCCCATCTCTGTTCTAATCCCATCTCTGTTCTAATCCCATCTCTGTTCTAGTCCCATCTCTGTTCTAATCCCATCTCTGTTCTAGTCCCATTTCTGTTCTAATCCCATCTCTGTTCTATCCCATCTCTATTCTAATCCCATCTCTGTTCTTATCCCATCTCTGTTCTAATCCCATCTCTGTTCTTATCCCATCTCTATTCTAATCCCATCTCTGTTCTAGTCCCAGCTCTGCTGTTCTAATCCCATCTCTGTTCTAATCCCATCTCTGTTCTAATCCCATCTCTGTTCTAGTCCATCACTGCTGTTCTAATCCCATCTCTGTTCTAATCCCATCTCTGTTCTAGTCCCATCTCTGTTCTAATACCATCTCTGTTCTAATCCCATCTCTGTTCTAGTCCCATCTCTGTTCTAATCCCATCTCTGTTCTAGTCCCATCACTGCTGTTCTAATCCCATCTCTGTTCTAATCCCATCTCTGTTCTAATCCCATCTCTGTTCTAATCCCATCTCTGTTCTAATCCCATCTCTGTTCTAATCCCATCTCTGTTCTAGTCCCATCTCTGTTCTAATCCCATCTCTGTTCTAGTCCCATCTCTCTTCTAATCCCATCTCTGTTCTAATCCCATCTCTGTTCTAGTCCCATCTCTGTTCTAATCCCATCTCTGTTCTAATCCCATCTCTGTTCTAATCCCATCTCTGTTCTAATCCCATCTTTATTCTAGTCCCATCTCTGTTCTAATCCCATCTATGTTCTAATCCCATCTCTGTTCTAATCCCATCTCTGTTCTAAATCCCATCTTTATTCTAGTCCCATCTCTGTTCTAATCCCATCTCTGTTCTTATCCCATCTCTCTTCTAATCCCATCTCTGTTCTAATCCCATCTCTGTTCTAATCCCATCTCTGTTCTAGTCCCATCTCTGTTCTAATCCCATCTCTGTTATAATCCCATCTCTGTTCTAATCCCATCTCTGTTCTAATCCCATCTCTGTTCTAATACCATCTCTGTTCTAATCCCATCTCTGTTCTAATCCCATCCCTGTTCTAATCCCATCTCTGTTCTAATCCCATCTCTGTTCTAGTCCCATCACTGCTGTTCTAATCCCATCTCTGTTCTAATCCCATCTCTGTTCTGGTCCCATCTCTGTTCTAATCCCATCTATGTTCTAATCCCATCTCTGTTCTAATCCCATCTCTGTTCTAATCCCATCTCTGTTCTAGTCCCACCTCTGTTCTAATACCATCTCTGTTCTAATCCCATCTCTGTTCTAATCCCATCTCTGTTCTAATCCCATCTCTGTTCTAGTCCCATCTCTGTTCTAATACCATCTCTGTTCTAATCCCATCTCTGTTCTAATCCCATCTCTGTTCTAATACCATCTCTGTTCTAGTCCCATCTCTGTTCTAATACCATCTCTGTTCTAATCCCATCTCTGTTCTAATCCCATCTCTGTTCTAATCCCATCTATGTTCTAATACCATCTCTGTTCTAATCCCATCTCTGTTCTAATTCCATCTCTGTTCTAATCCCATCTCTGTTCTAATACCATCTCTGTTCTAATCCCATCTCTGTTCTAATCCCATCTCTGTTCTAATACCATCTCTGTTCTAATCCCATCTCTGTTCTAATCCCATCTCTATTCTAATACCATCTCTGTTCTAATACCATCTCTGTTCTAATCCCATCTCTGTTCTAATACCATCTCTGTTCTAATCCCATCTCTGTTCTAATCCCATCTCTGTTCTAATCCCATCTCTGTTCTAGTTCCATTTCCCGCCTCTTTCCATTTTTTATCCCGCAAAACATATCTTAGGATTTAAGCAAACTCGATCAAAAGTGACCATTATAACATACAGCTACTTTGGGGGCCTCGGTAGCCTAGTTGGAAAAACCAACCGACTGGACTACCGACGTTCGGACAACCCGTGTTCGATTCCCGCTGGGAGCAGTGTGAATTGTACTCGTGGTTGGAAAAAAAAATACCCTCACGGTCGACCCAGCCGTTGACAGAAATGGGTACCAGGGTATTACCCTGGGAAGGTGAGGAATGTTGCCTGGCATCTGAGTTTCGATGCTTGAGGCGACACTATCCAGAAATGTCCGAATTTCTGGATAGGCGGCCGAACACATATGGGTGTAAACTCGCGTGCTAAGCCGCCGGTTCAAGTCTCGTACTTGACCTTTACCTTTACCTTACATACAGCTGCCTTCATAAGAAAGCCTGGAATAATAGCCCCAGTGATCGCCGAAGAATAAACACCGAAGAATAAACATGAATAAAATCTTTGTTACTGAAGCAAGTTTACCTTTTTGACGTAGCACAGACAATATCACAAGCGAATGTGAGGATGTTCCTGGAAGATATTGCTCCATGTCCTTCACACGCAATTGTATAATGAAAAAAAATGTTTCATCCGTCATATGTTTCTGCGTAAAGGGTAAGATATAACCCCAATGCACCACAATAAAGACATGTAGAACAATATTGAAACGGGTAAATGATATTTTTTTTTTTTTTTTTTTTTTTTTTTTTTTTTTTGCGTTCGCCAGCTTTTATCTCTGACGACGTCCCTAGAGACTAGGAACTGAAATTCCTTCATCCGTTTCGCAAATCCGTTGTTCCCATAACTCCGTCTTCGGAAGTACTCATATTTTTTTCCGTCCATGAGTAATTGACGTTTCAAGCGGGACCTAGCTGCTGAGGCCAGGGGTGGTTACCGGAGAGAGAAATCATAAATAACAATCCCAACTGGTACAGACGGGATTTGAACCCACAACCTCTCTGTCTCGAGGCCGGCGTTTTGCCTGTAAATAAATTTAAATATTTAATAACAATATTAACCTCAGGTGATAGATATACAACAGAGGTGAGATGCAGAATGGCTCTGGCAAAAGCAGCTTCCACCCCCCCCCATTTCCCCCCCCCCCCCGCCCCCCCCCCCCCCAAAAAAAAAGGAAGGAAGATACTGTGTAATTCATTTTTGACAAAAGAAACAAGAAAAAGAGTTCTGAAATGTTTTGTAGGGCCAGTCTTAACATATGGATGTGGATAATACGCAACAGGCAAGAAAAAACTGTAAGCTGTAGAATTGTATTTAACAGAAGAATGTTGAGAATACCAAGGACAGTTAAGAAGAGTAATGAAAACACTCTGAAAGAGGCCAAAGCAAAAATAGAGCTAATTTCCAATATTAGAAAGAAACAATCAATTTTTCGATCAAGTAATGACAAGAGAACAGCTGGAATATATTGTGACAACTAGGAAAATTGAGGGACGAAGAGATAACGAGAAAGCAAAGAGAAAAAAATACTAGACAGCTTAATAGAATAGCTTGGCAGACTGTAAACAACAGAAATGATAAATAATTGTCGAGATTGAGAGTTCTGGAGAGACATGATCACCTACGCCAACAGGTATGGTACTTGATGATGATGATGATGGTGATATCTCTGCTTGTATTTGTCATAAAATGTACACACCTATCTTGTTATAAACTTTCACATTGTATATTTAAATTACATTTTTTTGTGTATAATGTTCACAAAAATAAAGTAAGAAAATCAAAAATAAAAATAGAAATTAAAATGCAATGTTGATTGCTTAAGTGTCCCTAATAATAGGAGGTGGAAATTCCTTAATGGAATTCCCCGCCTTAATGGAATTTCCCTAAAAATATAAAAGCTATAAAAATAATTGTTTCAACCAACAAAAGAACACTTTAGCTGGAATCAAATTGTAGGCTCTTTCATCCCTTTTGTTGAAAATAAGTTTCCATAAATTGGCTAATGTAACCTCACAATAAATATGATAGAATCTCGTTGTATTTTTTTTTCTTTAATCTTAATAAATTAATTAAGCCGTGAATTAAATTCAGAATTATATGAAACGTGTATGCAAGCGATAATTACATATTATGATTGGTTTTCTTTTATATTATTCAAGCGTGGTGAGATGTTTAAATAAAGGAAAATGAATGATAAAAGTGCATTGAAAAAAAACAAACAAAAAAACGAGGATAAGAGATGTATGAACGCGCCTAGAAGAGACTATGCAACACATTTCTTCCTCTTTTCTCTTTTTCACTGATACCTAAAAGGTGTCGTGGTTATATCATTTGTCGTTCTTGAGCTGCTCGAACTGTCTGAATTAGTGATTTTCCTTTGTTGTTACATGTCTCTGTCACTGCATCTATCCATCTTCTTCTGGGTCTTCCTCTTGGTCTTTTTCCATGCATTCTCGAGAAGAACGCCCTTGATGGTGATTGGTGAGGATTCATTCTGATCAGGTGGCCAAACCATTTAAGTTGTTGTTGTTCTATATATTCTTGGCAGGGTTTTGTTCCTAACATTTTTCTTATGGTTTCATTTGGTATTCTATCTCTTCTTGTGTTGTTTGTTACTTTTATCAAGCATCGCATCTCACATGTATTTCACTTTCTCACTTTCTTAATTGTGATTTAGAAAGTCCATGTTTGACTTTCATAGCACAAAGTTGGTATGAAAATGTTATTTATTATTTGTTGTTTAGCTGGCATAGAAATGTTTAGATGTCATAGCAATGGTGAATGCTGGTATGTGACAGCATTTTCTTTTTGTATTCTCATGTCAATTTATCTGTCTAGTTTTCCATCTTCTGTGAACATTGTGCCTAAATACTTGAATTCCCCTACTTGTTTTATTTCTTTATCGCTGATCTTAATGTTTAATGGGCGTCTTAATTTGCTTATTCTTATAGCCTCTGTTTTTGCTGTGTTAATTTTCATACTGTAGTTTGTGCAACTTTTATCTAGAGATGTTAAATGCTGTTGTAGCAGGCTTTCATCCTTATATATTAGGCATTGGTCATCTGCGAAGAATAGCTCGTTGATGTTGGAATTTCCTACCTTTATGTTATTATGTGATATTTCCTAACAAACTATTTAAAGTAACATAAAATAATAAAGAAATGAAGATATCTGCTCAAATCATGTGCTGCAGAAGAATAGTTGAAGACCTGTGTGTTTCGCGAGGAGATCAAAAACTGCTATAATTCAAAATATATTTCCCTTTAAAATAGCAATTATCAAACATTTATCTCTATTAAAAAAACATTTATCACAATTAATCTGTCTTTAACTGACATTTCTCACGATAAATTGTGCACAAAATTGCATTTGTGTAACTTAGTCTAAGATACTATTATATTGTTCAGATTATGTTGTGGCTTTTGTCTTCTGGTAGTAATTTTACCCTTTTCTGCAGTATCACACTAGTTAATACTGAGCAATCTAAATAACAACAGTTTATCCCATATAGCTTTTAGTTTAGTTTAGTTTAGTTTATTTTATTTTAGTTTAGTTTAGTTTAATTTAGTTTAATTTAGTTTAATTTAGTTTAGTTTAGTTAAGTTAAGTTTAGTTTAGTTTAGTTTAGTTTAGTTTAGTTTAGTTTAGTTTAGTTTAGTTTAGTTTAGTTTAGTTTAGTTTAGTTTAGTTTAGTTTAGTTTAGTTTAGTTTCAGTTTGTTTAGTTTAGTTTAGTTTAGTTTAGTTTAACGCCGACATGTCGTCCACATATCGAAGTACAAGTCCTTAAGTCTATAAGATCTCCACCGAAGTATAGCCATCAACGTGGAGCGACTAACTCCACGGGTGTTATGCTGGTTCATAAATCTTCTTTGACTTTCTGCAGTAGCGCTCCTGTCTCTGACTTCCCACACCTTGACCTTGTGTTCGGGATGTAGGTTTCAGATTGCGGATCCATTGTCGCTTTTTAAAATCGATTTGGAGACAAATAATAATAAATGAATGTTATAGAGGGAAACTTCCGAGGCGATTGATCAGCGAATCAATTCAGAGGAAGAGCTATGTTTGCAGCACTCGGAAAAAATAACAAATAATCAACAGAAAAAAAAATAAAGAACAATATATGGTCCAAAGCAGGATCGAACCTGTACTCCTTGGCACAGAACCTTGCCAAGAGAAACCAAACGCTAAATCACACGGCCAGCTCAGGTAACTGAAAACTGACTTTTAAACTCTATTTCTTGTGCAGATTCATAGAGGGCATTCAGAAAATTATGAGGTCCATTACCATTCTGCAGTCAACATTACTGAAACTAACAAGCCAGTTAGCACGTTCATTAACTCTAGCACCGGCGTGCCCTGGCACGGAAATGAAGTAGACATTGTTAGACTAGACCTCCCCTGAGACGCCATCCACTGCTGTCGAGCCCTGGCCAGTTGCGACCTTCCTGAACATACTCATTTAATAAACATACATGTATGTGTCCGTATAAAAACAATAGTTTAGTAATTAAGAACTACTGTAGTTTTGTTGTAAGCCAACTAAAGGGAGATCACTCGTTTTGCTTCAATAATTTATATGTCTAAACTAGGTTTTTACCATATTTTTATTTAATTAATATTAATTTAACAGTTTTTTCCAACGTTATAATTAACTAGAATTTTACTATACTATCTCTCCTGTGTGTTACCGGGGCCTCATTATGAGGAAAGTAAATAATAGTGACACTGTGACCTTCCAGGCATGTCGTAAGAGGCGACTAAGGAGGTTGATCGATGGCTTGACAAGCTGTCATTGTAAAAAGTATTGTTATGGAAACAGTCATAGATTTTAGAAGCAGTGATCTCTGCAATATGTGCCATTTTGAAACACAAGGTTTCTGTTTTTGAGATTGTGGTTCTGCCCTATGTGCCGTCTTCGCCTCGAAAGGACAATAGATAGATGTGTCCGTATATTAAGCCATTTCAAATTGTAATGCCAACCATAAAATACATGGTTAAATCAAACTACTTGTAGCCAACACAGCCTAGCTTTTAGTTCTACTCGGACCCGGAAACTATATAGTCCGTTCACAAATTCTGGCCCAAACTCAAATTCAATTTTCTCGGAAACTTTTTGATGAAATGCTATAAAATTCTGCTTGCTGTCTTTTATTTTCCCGGACTTTAATAGAATATATACATTTTTATTAACAAAGTGACCTAGTGTTAAATTATACTTATATCTATCTATTTATCTATCTATCTGTCTGTCTGTCTGTCTGTCTGTCTGTCTGTCTGTCTGTCTGTCTGTCTGTCTGTCTGTCTGTCTGTCTGTCTATCGTCCTTTCGAGCCGAAGACGGCACATAGGACAGAACCACAATCTCAAAAACAGAAACCTTGCGTGCCAGAATGGCACATATTGCAGAGATCGCTGCTTCTAAAATCTATGGCTCTGTTTCCATAGCAATACTTTTTACAATGACAGCTTGTCAAGCCATTGATCAACGTCCTTAGTCGCCTCTTACGACATGTCTGGAAGGTCACAGTGTCACTATTCTTTACTTCCCTCATAATGAGGCCCGGTAACACACACGATACTTATATATCTTATGTGAAAAACCCAAAAAAGTTTTGAAGGGAAACAATTCAAATTTTTTAACTTCTCACCAGCTCAATAATGGGCACTTTCAAATATTAAGTGAGGGAAAAAAAAAGCAATTATGTAATCTCAAAATGAACGGGGATAGGTTTGTGTTGACCTTACCAGAATATTAAGTAGAGCCAACCACCTTGACATTGTAATGTGTGATGTGCAGTACTGTAAAATCTAATATTTCTGGCACACTTTTGTTTTTTTTACACAACTTATATAAAACATATCCACATTTACAAAATTCACTTTGCCTTTGGACTTAATAATTACAAATTCTTAAGGTCCAGGAAAATCTAAGACTGCATTGCAAAAAGTATGACACTGTGCCCGACAGTTTCTGAGAAAAATTATTTTCAGTTTGGGCATCAATTTGTGAAGGGACTATATAGCGCTGTCCGTTAACATGCAGGCCTGTCTAACAATAATTGCTTAAATTGCACGCTCAGATGTTGGTCAAACAGTTTTGTTTTTTGCATGTAGTTAAGTTCGATACAGCTCACGGATCACACAATCTGATAAAATTACTCTGATAACCACCATTGGCCATTGAGCCCTTTAGGAAGGGTTTTACTCAAACTACTTATCATGTGTTTTCTCTTTATTTCTATCATCATATGATCATTAACAGAGGCCTTGTGTACGATTAGTAAAGAGTAAATGAGAGAGTGAGTGTGTGTGAGTGAGAGTAAATGAGTGAATGAGTGAGTGAATGATCGAGTAAATGAATAAATGAGCGAGAGTGTGAATGAGTGAGAGTGTGAATTAGTGAGTGAGTGAGAAAAGGAATAAGAAAGTGAGTGAATAAGAAAGTGAAAGAGAGAGAGAGCAGGAGTGAGAGAGAGTGAATAAAGGAGTGAATTGTGTGAATGAGTGAGTGAATCAGCGAGTGAGTAAAGGAATGAGAGAGTGAGTGAATAAAGAAGTGAGAGAGTGTGAATAAGTGAGTGAGTGTGTGAATGAGTGAGTGAATCAGTGAGTGAGTAAAAGAATGAGAGAGTGAGTGAATAAATTAGCAAGAGTGTGAATGATTAAGAGTGTTAATTAGTGAGTGAGTGAGTGAGTGAGTGAGTGAGTGAGTGAGTAAGTAATGGAATAAGAGAGTGAGTGAGTGTATGTGTGTGAGAGACTGAGAGTGAAAATAAGTGAGCGAATGAGTAAGTAAATGAATGAGAGAGCGAGCGAATAAAAGAATGAGAGAGAGTAAATGTGAGTGTGAATTAGTAAGTGAGTGAGTGAGTGAGTGACTGAGTGAGTAAAGAGTGATTGAATAAATAATAAAAAGAAAGTGAATGAGTGAATGAGAGTGAGCGAGTGAATTAGTGACATTAAAAGAATGCGAGTGAGTGAGATTAAGTGAATGAGTGGTTGTGAGTAGTAAGGAAGGGGGTTTAGTGCACGGATTTTAACATTTCGTGCAATATCATGCAATATTGTCATGTATCGTGCAGCTGAATCTCGTCGTGCAGCATGTATCGTGCAATCTCAGGTGACCTGGCTCGGCGCGGGTGGTCTTATCTCAAGTGGTCAAGTGGTCGGCCTCGTCTTATCTCAAGTGGTCAAGTGGTCGGCCTCGTCTTATCTCAGGTGCGACCAGTGGTTCTAAAACTTGTAGGTGTGTTTGGAGACCAGTGGTTCTAAAACTTGTAGGCTAACCTCTAAAACTTGTATGTGAGTCTAAAACTTGCGGGTGGTCGAGTGTGATGGCAACAGGAGGCAAATATGGAAAACTTGTATGTCAGTCTAAAACTTGCGGGTGTTATCATGTGATGGCTAAAAAAAAGGCAAAGGGGTGTTAGTAACGATCATCATCGGAGGGCCACCTCGGTCATCATCATCGGCGCTGGTCGGCGGCGGTCGCTGGTCGTCGTCGTCGTCGCTGGTCGGCTCGGGCAACATCATCATGTGTAGTGATTAATGGTCGTCGCTGGTCGGCTCGGGCAACATCATCATGATTAAATAGTGACACTCTCTCTCTTATCATCATCATCATCAAGCCACACCCTCAACAACATCATCACCAAGCTACACAAATTGACACATCATCATCATCATCATCATCATGTGCCACCATCATCATCAAGCCACACATTCAACATCATCATCACCAAGCTACACAAATTGACACATAATCAGCATGTACCACCCTCAACAGCATCATCATCATCATGTGCCACCATCATCATCATGTGCCACCCTCATCAACAACACCATCACCAAGCCACACAAATTGACACATCATCAGCATGTACCACCCTCAACAGCATCATCATCATCATGTGCCACCATCATCATCATGTGCCACCCTCATCAACAACACCATCACCAAGCCACACAAATTGACACATCATCAGCATGTACCACCCTCAACAGCATCATCATCATCATGTGCCACCATCAACAACATCATCATCATGTGCCACCCTCATCAACAACACCATCACCAAGCCACACAAATTGACACATCATCAGCATGTACCACCCTCAACAGCATCATCATCATGTACCACCCTCAACAACATCATCATCATGTGCCACCCTCATCATCATCATCATCACCAAGCCACCCTCAATTGACACATCATCATCATGTACCACCCTCAACAACATCATCATCATGTGCCACCCTCAACAACATCATCATCAAGCCACACCCTCAACTCTCTCTCTCTCTCTCTCTTCACGCTAAAGCAAAACAAAAAAAGTCGCTCTATATTTCACATATATTTATTAATACAACAAATACACAACACATATGAGAAAATATTTATTACTGTCCGATTGGTGATAATTTTAACCGTCTGGGTTTCCTCCCTCCTGTTTTGGCTGTACTGTCTGTTTGTTTTAAATGTCTATCAAACACAGGGGCGTAGGAAGTTTCATTAGCCTTCACAACACAACCGCCCTCCATTTTGACAAAACCTCATTCGCCGAGCCCGTTGTGACACATCATCATCATCATGTGCCACCCTCAACACCCTCAACTCTCTCTCTCTCTCTCTCTGTCTCATCATGTGCCACCCTCAACAACATCATCACCAAGCCACACAAATTGACACATCATCATCAAGCCACACCTCAACAACAACATCATCATCATCAAGAGCCACCCTCAACATCAACCCTTCATGTCCTATCATCAGCATCATACCATCAAAGTATCAAACCGCGAAATTCTCTCTCTTTCTCTCTCTCTTTCTCTCTCTCTCTCTCTCGCTCTCTCTCTCTTTCACATTCATGGTAAAGCAAACAAAATATAGTACAGGGATAACCTTTATTTATAGGCATGTAGTTGGGTGTCTGCTTAGTTCTATGTCATAAATGAATCATAAGGGGTGAAACTGTTAGAGATTGCTGGGTAGTCTAAACTGGTAGTGTAAAGAGTTAAATATCTAAAGGCGTAGTCGAGACGTTATCATCATGGGTAGTCTAAACTGGTAGTGTAAAGAGTTAAATATCTAAAGGCGTAGTCGAGACGTTATCATCAGCTACATTTCTTTTTATATATAGAAATAGGACAGAGCATTATTTGTTTGACTGTAGGAAAATATGGAATTATTTAAGACTTTGAAACCTACATTTTTCCCACCCTTAGCCTTTTGCGTAGCGAGAACCTCTAAAAACATATCTTTAGCTAATTTGCTGTGTTGCTTACTTAACCCTTTACAATTGATTTTATCGTAATCCCCACTACAATGGTACATCTTACTACATAAACTAACAAGAGCCGTCCCTTCTGACTCTAGTTTTAAAAGCCCGGGCGTTCGTTTGGTGTATGCTTTAACACCCTTACAGTTTACACAGTCTGGCTAATATGTTCATCGCAAAACTCGACAGGAAACCAGTCTTTATATACGCTATTAAACTCATTCCGCAGCCCTGCCTTAACTATAGCCTCCAACTTAGGTGCACTTAAAGCCAAATATAAACTATCAGTATCTGCTTCACATAACTGAAAGTTGGACCTATCTACAAACTTATCTAAGAACTCGAAATAAAAATTCTAACATACGAAGTTTTGCATATCGATACACGAAGAAACCGATTTGTAGGGTAAGTCCCATCCTACCGGGTGTTGGAAAACGGTATTTGTACAAAAGTTTATACAGAACCTTCTAGGAGGCAAGGTCAGAAACCTAGGAGGCAAGGTCAGAAACCTAGGAGGCAAGGTCAGAAACCTAGGAGGCAAGGGCAGAAACCTAAGAGGCAAGGTCAGAAACCTAGGAGGCAAGGTCAGAAACCTAGGAGGCAAGGTCAGAAACCTAGGAGGCAAGGGCAGAAACCTAGGAGGCAAGGTCAGAAACCTAGGAGGCAAGGTCAGAACTTTCTAGGAGGCAAGGGCAGAAACCTAAGAGGCACCTCGATGGACAGCTAGACAACCGAAGAAGCGTTTTACAATCTCAATATGACTAACCCCCTTGTGGGTATGCCTTTTCTAATACGGTTATCATTCTGTCGGCATATTATCGTTTGTTTTTAATTATAATCTTAGTAGCATGTTGACAGTGCCACTATTGCGTGCTTTTGGTTAATTTGACGGAACCAGTTGTTATAATGCTTACATTTCAGTATTCGATTTTCAATTTCTCCCACTTATCGTTAATTTTCGCGTTTCCCCCTCTCTTCTCTATAAATATATGTGTAAATAAAAAAAGACATTATTTGTTTGACTAAAACCATGGTTTTTATATTTTGCTATATGTTTGTACATATGTTATCATCATCTATCTATCTATTGACCTTTCGAGCCGTAACCGGCCCATAGGGCGTAGACCAAGATACACCTTCACCTATATGAATTTTTGTTCTAGCAGTTTTCTTTTAAAGATATTTTATCAAATCTCGCCATCTGTCTCTGTTCTGTGCAAGCAGTTCTATCTCATTGAGGGAGCCGATTCCTGCTGCTCTTGCCTCTCTCATCAATGTTCTTCTCAGTGTCTCCCTGGGTCTTCCTCTTTTTCTTTTACCTGTTGTTTCCCATATGAGGGCTTGCTTTGCTATTCGATTATTATCTCTTCTCATCACATGTCCAACGTATGACCATCGTCTTTTCTTTATTACTGAAGATATTAGTGGTTGATTGGCGATTTCTCTAATTTCCTCGTTTGTTTTGAATTCGTTCCATTCTATACCAAGTATTTTCCTTAGACATTTATTTTCGAATGCGTTCAACTTTGTTTCTATATCTCTTGTTGTTTTCCAGCTTTCACACGCATACGTAAGGGTTGATAGTACATTTGATTTGAATAGCTGAAGTTTTGTGTTTGTGCTAATGAGTTTTGATTTCCACAACTTTTCAAGGCTTCTGAAAGACATTGCTGCTTTAGCCAGTCTGATTCTAATTTCTTTGCTCGTATCCCCTTCTCGATCAATGTGACTTCCAAGATAGATGAAGTGATCGATCTCTTCTACTGGTTTGTTTTCCATGTATATTTTGTCACTTGTTGGAATTAAACTTTTCATGACTTTAGTCTTTTCATGATTGACCTCAAGCCCAATTTTGCTGGCTATTGATGATAGTTCATTTGTGTTTTCCTGCATCGTTTTTATCTGATTGCTGATGAGAACTATGTCATCAGCAAAGTCCAGGTCCTCCAAATGGTCTCCTTGTATCCATTCGATGCCTTTATTACCAGTGCAGCATTTCTTCATTATGAAGTCCATAACAATTCCAAATAACAAGGGCGATAAAATACATCCTTGTTTAACCCCAGTTTCTATTGGGAAACATTCGCTCAGTCCTTCCTCTGTTCGAACTGCACATGTGTAACCATCATACATGTCTTTGATAATATTTATGATTTTTGATGGTAAGCCATATTGCTTCAGAATTTTCCACAAAGAATCTCTATGAATACTATCAAATGCTTTTTTGAAGTCATCTACTAAACGTTTTAAACAGTATAAAAAAAAAGGTGACAAATTATAATCACCGTCTTCTCATATAGAAAACTATTACTAACGAAGAACATATCTTTAATAAGACATCACCAATGATGACTCACCGCAACAACAACAAAAACTACGAGAACTGACAAAAATGAATATAACTTTAAATTGTAAAACAACAACTCAATAATGTTGGGAAAAGTTGGAGGTTCGGATGCTAAAGAATTTAGTGAACGTTAAAAACTTGGGCACCGTTAGTAAACTTACGTTAATGTTGAAACTTGATCAGATTATCATGTCTTATCAGACGGGTCATTGTTAAGTGACATATCTATTCGACATCTACTGTGTCCACTTGTCTTATCCGTGGTCGCTAGTCGCTATATCTCCTGAGAATGATAATTACCCCTCACCTAGGATCACTATAATGTCTTTAACAAAAGTGTTAACTTCAAGTTATTAGACGGTAAGAGTGCGCGGTGTTTCTTGTTAAGGCGTTTGTTATTAATAATGTATAAATTGACAGGCTGGAGAAAATACAGAATAAAGAGATTTGCATTAACTTGGGGTGTACGAGGGTAATGGTTCGTTAAGTCCGTGGTTCGTGGGGTTGTGGTTCATGGTTCGTTAGTTGATGGTTCGTTAAGTCCGTGGTTCATGGGGTTGTGGTTCGTGGTTCGTTAGTTGATGGTTCGTGGTTCGTGGTTCGTTAAGTCCGTGGTTCGTTAAGTCCGTGGTTCGTGGGGTTGTGGTTCGTGGTTCGTTAGTTGATGGTTCGTGGTTCGTGGTTCGTGGTTCGTTAGTTGATGGTTCGTGGTTCGTGGTTCGTTAAGTCCGTGGTTCGTGGGGTTGTTGTTCGTGGTTCGTGAGTTGATGGTTCGTTGAGTCCGTGGTTCGTGGGGTTGTTGTTCGTGGTTCGTTAAGTCCGTGGTTCGTGGGTTGTTTTTCGTGGTTCGTGAGTTGATGGTTCGTTGAGTCCGTGGTTCGTGGGGTTGTTGTTCGTGGTTCGTTAAGTCCATGGTTCGTGGGGTTGTTGTTCGTGGTTCGTGAGTTGATGGTTCGTTAAGTCCGTGGTTCGGGGGGGTTGTTTTTCGTGGTTCGTGCGTTGATAGTTCGTTAAGTCCGTGGTTCGGGGGGGGGGGGGGTTGTTTTTCGTGGTTCGTGCGTTGATGGTTCGTTAAGTCCGTGGGGTTGTGGTTCGTGGTTCGTTAGTTGATGGTTCGTTAAGTCCGTGGTTCGTGGGGTTGTGGTTCGTGGTTCGTGAGTTGATGGTTCGTTAAGTCCGTGGTTCGTGGGGTTGTGGTTCGTTAAGTCCGTGGTTCGGGGGTTGTTTTTCGTGGTTCGTGCGTTGATGGTTCGTTAAGTCCGTGGTTCGTGGGGTTGTGGTTCGTGGTTCGTTAGTTGATGGTTCGTTAAGTCCGTGGTTCGTGGGGTTGTGGTTCGTGGTTCGTTAGTTGATGGTTCGTGGTTCGTGGTTCGTTAAGTCCATGGTTCGTGGGGTTGTGGTTCGTGGGGTTGTGGTTTATTAAGTTTGTAGTTTGTTAAGAGCGTGGCTCGAGAACTCATATTGAGTTGTTGTTTTACAATTTAAAGTTATATTCATTTTTGTCAGTTCTCGTAGTTTTTGTTGTTGTTGCGGTGAGTCATCATTGGTGATGTCTTATTAAAGATATGTTCTTCGTTAGTAATAGTTTTCTATATGAGAAGACGGTGATTATAATTTGTCACCTTTTTTTTATACTGTTTAAAACGTTTAGTAGATGATGATAACATATGTACAAACATATAGCAAAATATAAAAACCATGGTTTTAGTCAAACAAATAATGTCTTTTTTTATTTACACATATATTTATAGAGAAAGAGAGGGGGAAAACGCGAAAATTAACGATAAGTGGGAGAAATTGAAAATCGAATACTGAAATGTAAGCATTATAACAACTGGTTCCGTCAAATTAACCAAAAGCACGCAATAGTGGCACTGTCAACATGCTACTAAGATTATAATTAAAAACAAACGATAATATGCCGACAGAATGATAACCGTATTAGAAAAGGCATACCCACAAGGGGGTTAGTCATATTGAGATTGTAAAACGCTTCTTCGGTTGTCTAGCTGTCCATCGAGGTGCCTCTTAGGTTTCTGCCCTTGCCTCCTAGAAAGTTCTGACCTTGCCTCCTAGGTTTCTGACCTTGCCTCCTAGGTTTCTGCCCTTGCCTCCTAGGTTTCTGACCTTGCCTCCTAGGTTTCTGACCTTGCCTCCTAGGTTTCTGACCTTG
The DNA here is from genome assembly GCA_032433765.1 of Megaustenia siamemsis. Classification (NCBI taxonomy): domain Eukaryota; kingdom Metazoa; phylum Mollusca; class Gastropoda; order Stylommatophora; family Ariophantidae; genus Megaustenia; species Megaustenia siamemsis. The sequence continues at coordinate 75,018,432 of JAVIAB010000108.1, forward strand.
CCTCTTAGGTTTCTGCCCTTGCCTCCTAGGTTTCTGACCTTGCCTCCTAGGTTTCTGACCTTGCCTCCTAGGTTTCTGACCTTGCCTCCTAGAAGGTTCTGTATAAACTTTTGTACAAATACCGTTTTCCAACACCCGGTAGGATGGGACTTACCCCTACAAATCGGTTTCTTCGTGTATCGATATGCAAAACTTCGTATGTTAGAATTTTTATTTCGAGTTCTTAGATAAGTTTGTAGATAGGTCCAACTTTCAGTTATGTGAAGCAGATACTGATAGTTTATATTTGGCTTTAAGTGCACCTAAGTTGGAGGCTATAGTTAAGGCAGGGCTGCGGAATGAGTTTAATAGCGTATATAAAGACTGGTTTCCTGTCGAGTTTTGCGATGAACATATTAGCCAGACTGTGTAAACTGTAAGGGTGTTAAAGCATACACCAAACGAACGCCCGGGCTTTTAAAACTAGAGTCAGAAGGGACGGCTCTTGTTAGTTTATGTAGTAAGATGTACCATTGTAGTGGGGATTACGATAAAATCAATTGTAAAGGGTTAAGTAAGCAACACAGCAAATTAGCTAAAGATATGTTTTTAGAGGTTCTCGCTACGCAAAAGGCTAAGGGTGGGAAAAATGTAGGTTTCAAAGTCTTAAATAATTCCATATTTTCCTACAGTCAAACAAATAATGCTCTGTCCTATTTCTATATATAAAAAGAAATTGAGGTTTTGTCAAAATGGAGGGCGGTTGTGTTGTGAAGGCTAATGAAACTTCCTACGCCCCTGTGTTTGATAGACATTTAACACAAACAGACAGTACAGCCAAAACAGGAGGGAGGAAACCCAGACGGTTAAAATTATCACCAATCGGACAGTAATAAATATTTTCTCATATGTGTTGTGTATTTGTTGTATTAATAAATATATGTGAAATATAGAGCGACTTTTTTGTTTTGCTTTAGCGTGAAAGAGAGAGAGAGAGAGAGAGTTGAGGGTGTGGCTTGATGATGATGTTGTTGAGGGTGGCACATGATGATGATGTTGTTGAGGGTGGTACATGATGATGATGTGTCAATTTGTGTGGCTTGGTGATGATGATGATGATGAGGGTGGCACATGATGATGATGTTGTTGAGGGTGGTACATGATGATGATGCTGTTGAGGGTGGTACATGCTGATGATGTGTCAATTTGTGTGGCTTGGTGATGGTGTTGTTGATGAGGGTGGCACATGATGATGATGGTGGCACATGATGATGATGATGCTGTTGAGGGTGGTACATGCTGATGATGTGTCAATTTGTGTAGCGTGGTGATGATGATGTTGAGGGTGTGGCTTGATGATGATGGTGGCACATGATGATGATGATGATGATGATGATGATGTGTCAATTTGTGTAGCTTGGTGATGATGTTGTTGAGGGTGTGGCTTGATGATGATGATGATGATAAGAGAGAGAGAGAGAGCGTCACTATTTAATCATGATGATGTTGCCCGTGCCGACCAGCGACGACCATTAATCACTACACATGATGATGTTGCCCGAGCCGACCAGCGACGACAACGACGACCAGCGACCGCCGCCGACCAGCGCCGATGATGATGACCGAGGTGGCCCTCCGATGATGATCGTTACTAACACCCCTTTGCCTTTTTTTTAGCCATCACATGATAACACCCGCAAGTTTTAGACTGACATACAAGTTTTCCATATTTGCCTCCTGTTGCCATCACACTCGACCACCCGCAAGTTTTAGACTCACATACAAGTTTTAGAGGTTAGCCTACAAGTTTTAGAACCACTGGTCTCCAAACACACCTACAAGTTTTAGAACCACTGGTCGTACCTGAGATAAGACGAGGCCGACCACCGCTGGTCGTCGCTGGTCGTCGTCGTCGTCGTCGTCGTCGCTGGTCGGCTCGGGCAACATCATCATGTGTAGTGATTAATGGTCGTCGCGGGGTAAGTCCCATCCTACCGGGTGTTGGAAAACGGTATTTGTACAAAAGTTTATACAGAACCTTCTAGGAGGCAAGGTCAGAAACCTAGGAGGCAAGGTCAGAAACCTAGGAGGCAAGGTCAGAAACCTAGGAGGCAAGGGCAGAAACCTAAGAGGCAAGGTCAGAAACCTAGGAGGCAAGGTCAGAAACCTAGGAGGCAAGGTCAGAAACCTAGGAGGCAAGGGCAGAAACCTAGGAGGCAAGGTCAGAAACCTAGGAGGCAAGGTCAGAAACCTAGGAGGCAAGGTCAGAAACCTAGGAGGCAAGGTCAGAAACCTAGGAGGCAAGGTCAGAACTTTCTAGGAGGCAAGGGCAGAAACCTAAGAGGCACCTCGATGGACAGCTAGACAACCGAAGAAGCGTTTTACAATCTCAATATGACTAACCCCCTTGTGGGTATGCCTTTTCTAATACGGTTATCATTCTGTCGGCATATTATCGTTTGTTTTTAATTATAATCTTAGTAGCATGTTGACAGTGCCACTATTGCGTGCTTTTGGTTAATTTGACGGAACCAGTTGTTATAATGCTTACATTTCAGTATTCGATTTTCAATTTCTCCCACTTATCGTTAATTTTCGCGTTTTCCCCCCTCTCTTTCTCTATAAATATATGTGTAAATAAAAAAAGACATTATTTGTTTGACTAAAACCATGGTTTTTATATTTTGCTTTATGTTTGTACATATGTTATCATCATCTACTAAACGTTTTAAACAGTATAAAAAAAGGTGACAAATTATAATCACCGTCTTCTCATATAGAAAACTATTACTAACGAAGAACATATCTTTAATAAGACATCACCAATGATGACTCACCGCAACAACAACAAAAACTACGAGAACTGACAAAAATGAATATAACTTTAAATTGTAAAACAACAACTCAATATGAGTTCTCGAGCCACGCTCTTAACAAACTACAAACTTAATAAACCACAACCCCACGAACCACAACCCCACGAACCATGGACTTAACGAACCACGAACCACGAACCATCAACTAACGAACCACGAACCACAACCCCACGAACACGGACTTAACGAACCATCAACTAACGAACCACGAACCACAACCCCACGAACCACGGAGTTAACGAACCATCAACGCACGAACCACGAAAAACAACCCCCCGAACCACGGACTTAACGAACCACAACCCCACGAACCACGGACTTAACGAACCATCAACTCACGAACCACGAACCACAACCCCACGAACCACGGACTTAACGAACCATCAACTAACGAACCACGAACCACAACCCCACGAACCACGGACTTAACGAACCATCAACGCACGAACCACGAAAAACAACCCCCCCGAACCACGGACTTAACGAACCATCAACGCACGAACCACGAAAAACAACCCCCCCGAACCACGGACTTAACGAACCATCAACTCACGAACCACGAACAACAACCCCACGAACCATGGACTTAACGAACCACGAACAACAACCCCACGAACCACGGACTCAACGAACCATCAACTCACGAACCACGAAAAACAACCCCACGAACCACGGACTTAACGAACCACGAACAACAACCCCACGAACCACGGACTCAACGAACCATCAACTCACGAACCACGAACAACAACCCCACGAACCACGGACTTAACGAACCACGAACCACGAACCATCAACTAACGAACCACGAACCACAACCCCACGAACCACGGACTTAACGAACCACGGACTTAACGAACCACGAACCACGAACCATCAACTAACGAACCACGAACCACAACCCCACGAACCACGGACTTAACGAACCATCAACTAACGAACCATGAACCACAACCCCACGAACCACGGACTTAACGAACCATTACCCTCCTCTTAGGTTTCTGCCCTTGCCTCCTAGGTTTCTGCCCTTGCCTCCGAGGTTTTGTCAAAATGGAGGGCGGTTGTGTTGTGAAGGCTAATGAAACTTCCTACGCCCCTGTGTTTGATAGACATTTAACACAAACAGACAGTACAGCCAAAACAGGAGGGAGGAAACCCAGACGGTTAAAATTATCACCAATCGGACAGTAATAAATATTTTCTCATATGTGTTGTGTATTTGTTGTATTAATAAATATATGTGAAATATAGAGCGACTTTTTTTGTTTTGCTTTAGCGTGAAAGAGAGAGAGAGAGAGAGAGAGAGAGTTGAGGGTGTGGCTTGATGATGATGTTGTTGAGGGTGGCACATGATGATGATGTTGTTGAGGGTGGTACATGATGATGATGTGTCAATTGAGGGTGGCTTGGTGATGATGATGATGATGATGAGGGTGGCACATGATGATGATGTTGTTGAGGGTGGTACATGATGATGATGCTGTTGAGGGTGGTACATGCTGATGATGTGTCAATTTGTGTGGCTTGGTGATGGTGTTGTTGATGAGGGTGGCACATGATGATGATGTTGTTGAGGGTGGCACATGATGATGATGATGCTGTTGAGGGTGGTACATGCTGATGATGTGTCAATTTGTGTGGCTTGGTGATGGTGTTGTTGATGAGGGTGGCACATGATGATGATGGTGGCACATGATGATGATGATGCTGTTGAGGGTGGTACATGCTGATGATGTGTCAATTTGTGTAGCGTGGTGATGATGATGTTGAGGGAGTGGCTTGATGATGATGGTGGCACATGATGATGATGATGATGATGATGATGTGTCAATTTGTGTAGCTTGGTGATGATGTTGTTGAGGGTGTGGCTTGATGATGATGATGATGATAAGAGAGAGAGAGAGAGAGAGAGCGTCACTATTTAATCATGATGATGTTGCCCGAGCCGACCAGCGACGACCATTAATCACTACACATGATGATGTTGCCCGAGCCGACCAGCGACGACGACGACGACCAGCGACGACCAGCGACCGCCGCCGACCAGCGCCGATGATGATGACCGAGGTGGCCCTCCGATGATGATCGTTACTAACACCCCTTTGCCTTTTTTTTAGCCATCACATGATAACACCCGCAAGTTTTAGACTGACATACAAGTTTTCCATATTTGCCTCCTGTTGCCATCACACTCGACCACCCGCAAGTTTTAGACTCACATACAAGTTTTAGAGGTTAGCCTACAAGTTTTAGAACCACTGGTCTCCAAACACACCTACAAGTTTTAGAACCACTGGTCGCACCTGAGATAAGACGAGGCCGACCACTTGACCACTTGAGATAAGACGAGGCCGACCACTTGACCACTTGAGATAAGACCACCCGCGCCGAGCCAGGTCACCTGAGATTGCACGATACATGCTGCACGACGAGATTCAGCTGCACGATACATGACAATATTGCATGATATTGCACGAAATGTCCAAATCCTTGCACTAAACCCCCTTCCTTACTACTGTTGTGGTCACTCAAATGGGAGAGCTCGTAGGTCACGCTATCTCCGAAGGCGGTTTTAAAAAAGGAAATTAAATAAAGAGCTGAGAATGAAAGGGCAGAGTGCGAGAAAGAGAAGAGAGAAGAGAGACAGAGATATAGAGATAGAGAGACAGACAAAGATTGCTCTACAAGGAACACGCTAGGTCAGATAGACTTCAAAGGCGCCATTATTAAAGATAGTTATTACACGTTTAGTAGAGACAGAGAGAGATATAGACAGACAACGAGAGAGACAGAGAGAGAGAGAGAGACAGACAATGAGACAGACAGAGACAAATATATATACATAGACAGACAACGAGAGAGACAAAGAGACAGATAGACAAAAGAGAGAGAGAGAGAGAGCCGGGAGAGAGGCATTAATACACAAAGAGACACAGAGAGTCAAAGAGACAGAGATAGACAACAAGAACCCAAATAAATGAATGTTAACAGCGGAAACAGTTACACGAATTGGGCAAAATCCTAATTCAGCCACATAAATTATTTCAGAGAAAAGAGGGATCTTCCCTTAATTGGCGTCACAACAAATCTACAGTGATTCTCCTTGACAAAAAATATGTTAGGGTTTAGGGTTTGGATTTAGGGTTCGGGTTTAAAGGTTTGAGTTAGACCTTTACACTCGAATTGTTTCCCTTTTCTCCACAATCAGGGGCCCTCTAATGACAGATTTGAGAATCACAGAATAAAGAACAGTGTTACTAAATGGGACGTTACTCTTACGAACTGAAATAATTAATGTGTTTAAACCGGGACTTTACCATTAATTCTAATAGAGCATCCATTATAAAGATAGAAACACGGGATTCGGCTGTATGGATTTTAACTAAGAGCACAATCATATAAATTTTAACAGAGCTGTTTTAATTTTAAGAAACTCAACAGCTGTTTTAATTTTAACAGAAAATCACGGCTGTTTTAACTTTTACAAAGAGAACATCTGTTTGACTTTTAACAGAAGTGACAGCTGTTTTAATTTTAACAGAAAATCACGGCTGTTTTAACTTTTACAAAGAGAACAACTGTTTTAATTTTAACCATGGTCTGAGTTGTATTAATTTTAACGAGGAACTCAGTAATAAATATTGAAAATAAAGAAAACAAGTCATCTGTAATTTTAATAAATCTGTAATAATATTACAGCAATCTGTAATGAACAGAAGCGCAGCAGACAATAGGAGATCCTACTAGCGAGCTGCAGGAACCGTCATTGTGCATATTCTTTTCACCATTGGCTATGGATGAGTCCGTACATTTAGGACTGCCTAGAGTGTATTGCGATCGGTTCTGCATATATTTTCTCAAAAATCAATAATTTGAAAAAATAATTATTATTTTCTTCTGTTAAACTTGAAAGTAATAATCAATAATGCAACGGCGTGCGTAATGTTTCTGAAATAAATATAAATCAGCTGAATTCTCCGTGGATCATTAACAATGTAAATACGACTGGGTTTTCTATAGAATTATAACGTAAAAGGGAGAGAATATAGTTCAAGCGAGAGTTGTGTTACTTCAATTATACACAAATAGTTACCATGGTCACATAGAAAAGTAGGTAATGATGCTAAATTATAGAGCCGGTTGTTTCATTTCAATATTTTGTTTATTTTCATGTTTCTCAGTAGGAATGATATTCATGATACAATTCCAAATTTGTTTACTTTTTTAAAACTTTATTCTTCTGCTTCATCTTCCTTTTCTTCGTTCATTCCATAACTATTTCTTGTTATCAAACGTTCTAGAAGGTGGTTAGATGTGGTGTGTCGCTGAGTCAATTTTTTTTTCAATATCGGCCGAAACATTCGAATTCAGCATGGCACACCAGGCTATGTGGCTGAGGGAGGTCGGTTTAGACAAATCTGGTAAACTAACACAGACGTGGGGTCATCAGTGACTATACTCTGAGGTATATGCTGTGCATAACACAATCACATAACACAATCACATTCCAGCTCAATGAGTTCAATGTCAGTGTACAACCAGCCACTGTATTCCCTAGTACAGCCGTGATATAGTTGCATGTCAGTGTATAACCAGCCACTGTATTCCCTAGTACAGCCGTGATATAGTTCAATGTCAGTGTACAACCAGCCACCGTATTCCCTAGTATAGCCGTGATATAGTTCAATGTCAGTGTACAACCAGCCACTGTATTCCCTAGTACAGCCGTGATATAGTTCAATGTCAGTGTACAACCAGCCACCGTATTCCCTAGTATAGCCGTGATATAGTTCAATGTCAGTGTACAACCAGCCACTGTATTCCCTAGTACAGCCGTGATATAGTTCAATGTCAGTGTACAACCAGCCACCGTATTCCCTAGTATAGCCGTGATATAGTTCAATGTCAGTGTACAACCAGCCACTGTATTCCCTAGTACAGCCGTGATATAGTTCAATGTCAGTGTACAACCAGCCACTGTATTCCCTAGTATAGCCGTGATATAGTTCAATGTCAGTGTACAACCAGCCACCGTATTCCCTAGTATAGCCGTGATATAGTTCAATGTCAGTGTACAACCAGCCACTGTATTCCCTAGTACAGCCGTGATATAGTTGCATGTCAGTGTATAACCAGCCACTGTATTCACTAGTACAGCCGTGATATAGTTCAATGTCAGTGTACAACCAGCCACCGTATTCCCTAGTATAGCCGTGATATAGTTCAATGTCAGTGTACAACCAGCCACTGTATTCTCTAGTACAGCCGTGATATAGTTCAATGTCAGTGTACAACCAGCCACCGTATTCCCTAGTATAGCCGTGATATAGTTCAATGTCAGTGTACAACCAGCCACTGTATTCCCTAGTACAGCCGTGATATAGTTCAATGTCAGTGTACAACCAGCCACCGTATTCCCTAGTATAGCCGTGATATAGTTCAATGTCAGTGTACAACCAGCCACTGTATTCCCTAGTACAGCCGTGATATAGTTCAATGTCAGTGTACAACCAGCCACTGTATTCCCTAGTATAGCCGTGATATAGTTCAATGTCAGTGTACAACCAGCCACCGTATTCCCTAGTATAGCCGTGATATAGTTCAATGTCAGTGTACAACCAGCCACTGTATTCCCTAGTACAGCCGTGATATAGTTGCATGTCAGTGTATAACCAGCCACTGTATTCCCTAGTACAGCCGTGATATAGTTCAATGTCAGTGTACAACCAGCCACCGTATTCCCTAGTATAGCCGTGATATAGTTCAATGTCAGTGTACAACCAGCCACTGTATTCCCTAGTACAGCCGTGATATAGTTCAATGTCAGTGTACAACCAGCCACCGTATTCCCTAGTATAGCCGTGATATAGTTCAATGTCAGTGTACAACCAGCCACTGTATTCCCTAGTACAGCCGTGATATAGTTCAATGTCAGTGTACAACCAGCCACTGTATTCCCTAGTATAGCCGTGATATAGTTCAATGTCAGTGTACAACCAGCCACCGTATTCCCTAGTATAGCCGTGATATAGTTCAATGTCAGTGTACAACCAGCCACTGTATTCCCTAGTACAGCCGTGATATAGTTGCATGTCAGTGTATAACCAGCCACTGTATTCACTAGTACAGCCGTGATATAGTTCAATGTCAGTGTACAACCAGCCACCGTATTCCCTAGTATAGCCGTGATATAGTTCAATGTCAGTGTACAACCAGCCACTGTATTCTCTAGTACAGCCGTGATATAGTTCAATGTCAGTGTACAACCAGCCACCGTATTCCCTAGTATAGCCGTGATATAGTTCAATGTCAGTGTACAACCAGCCACTGTATTCCCTAGTACAGCCGTGATATAGTTCAATGTCAGTGTACAACCAGCCACCGTATTCCCTAGTATAGCCGTGATATAGTTCAATGTCAGTGTACAACCAGCCACTGTATTCCCTAGTACAGCCGTGATATAGTTCAATGTCAGTGTACAACCAGCCACTGTATTCCCTAGTATAGCCGTGATATAGTTCAATGTCAGTGTACAACCAGCCACCGTATTCCCTAGTATAGCCGTGATATAGTTCAATGTCAGTGTACAACCAGCCACTGTATTCCCTAGTACAGCCGTGATATAGTTGCATGTCAGTGTATAACCAGCCACTGTATTCCCTAGTACAGCCGTGATATAGTTCAATGTCAGTGTACAACCAGCCACCGTATTCCCTAGTATAGCCGTGATATAGTTCAATGTCAGTGTACAACCAGCCACTGTATTCCTAGTACAGCCGTGATATAGTTCAATGTCAGTGTACAACCAGCCACCGTATTCCCTAGTATAGCCGTGATATAGTTCAATGTCAGTGTACAACCAGCCACTGTATTCCCTAGTACAGCCGTGATATAGTTCAATGTCAGTGTACAACCAGCCACTGTATTCCCTAGTATAGCCGTGATATAGTTCAATGTCAGTGTACAACCAGCCACCGTATTCCCTAGTATAGCCGTGATATAGTTCAATGTCAGTGTATAACCAGCCACTGTATTCCCTAGTACAGCCGTGATATAGTTCAATGTCAGTGTGCAACCAGCCACCGTATTCCCTTGTACAGCCGTGATATAGTTCAATGTCAGTGTACAACAAACCACTGTATTCCCTAGTATAGCCGTTATATAGTTCAAATAACTCAAGCCGTTATTAATAAATTAGCCGCAATGTCTATGGAGGTAAAACCTACTACAACCGTACAACGGCGTCTATCAACCTAGCAGTATGTATATGAATTAGGTAGGCTATATCTATAATCAGCTTCATGTTGCCATGACATCAGAAGAACGACTAATAAGATGGCCTTCTATCTCTTAAACGAAACATATACAAGTAGAGCCAATAGAAGACACTCTTATCTAGAGCCAATAGAAGACACTCTTATCTAGAGCCAATAGAAGACACTCTTATCTAGAGCCAATTGAAGACACTCTTATCTAGAGCCTTCTTAGAATCACTGCACCGCGTCTTTATATGGAAAAAAAAAACTAGAATAAACCTGTAAGAGATGTTAATTAGCAGCAAAACCATTTTTGTATCTCATACATTAAAATTGAGCCGCGTTAGCTCAGTGGTTAGTGAACTGGACTACAAAGGAAAAGGGCTAGGGTTCGATCCCAACCGACGGCTTCCGGGTTCACCCAGCCTTAAATGGGTACCGGATTTTTTTATGGGACAGTAAAGCAGCAAGGGCGTAATACCGACCACATTACTCCAAAAATCATGTGCTGAAGGTCTGTAAAATATAGGGTCACTAACACCATATTTCCCTATACGTCACTTGGCGTGACGGGGGTACTTTACTTTCATTTTATACATTAAAATGCAAATGCGTATGGTAGCAAACAAAGAAAAAGACATCACTGCAATGCACAATAAAGACAAGTGGGAGAATATTAATACAGGAGAATGCATTTAAATATCTGGGAACAATATTAACTTCAGATAGTAGATGTACAACAGAATTGATATGCAGAATGGTTCAGGCAAAAGCAGCTTTAAAAAAAAATGTGGAAGATACAGTGCAATCCCCTTTTGACAATAGAAACGAGCAAAAGAGTTTTTAAATGTTATGTAGAGCCAGTCATAACATATAGATGTGAATCATGGACAATAGGAAAACAGACAAGAAAATCACTGGAGGCTGTAGACATGGGGTTTTACAGAAGAATGTTGAGAATGCAATGGCAATGGACAGCTAAGAAAAGTAATGAAAACATTCTGAAAGTGACCAATGCAAAAAGAGAGCTAATATCTAATATTAGGAAAAAAACAATAATAATTTTTTGGGCCATGTAATGAAAAGGAAACAACTGAATAATATTGTAACAACTAGGATAATTGAGGGACGAAGAGACAGAGGGGAGTAAAGAGAAAAGATACCAGACAACTTAAGAGAATGACTTGGAAGAACGTCAACAACAGAAATGATAAATAACTGTTGAGATCGAAAGTTGTGGACGGACATGATCACCTACGCCAGTAGGCATGGTACTTGATGATGATGATGATAACTAAAATATTGAGATGTAATTACAATTCTGTTGGTTTAGGGCAATAATTGAAAGAACTATTTTACACAGGAATAATTGTTGTCTTTATGTCTCAAATATAAGGTTTATGATGAACCTGAATGTTCGGTTTTGTATTCTGGCCTCTACAAGTTTCGAACTCACCGTACGTGATCGTCGCACTTACAGCAAAACCATTTTTGTATCTCATACATTAAAATGCAAATGCTTATTGTAGCAAACAAAGAAAAAGACATAAATGCAATGCGCAATAAAGACAAGTGGGAGAATATTAAAACAGGTGAATGCATTTAAATATCTGGGAACAATATTAACCTCAGATGGTAGATGTACAACAGAGTTGAGATGCAGAATGGTTCAGGCAAAAGCAGCTTTCCAAAAAAGTTTATATTGTCCAATGTGCAGTGAGGATATCCTATCGACTAACTACTAACAAATAATTATATTTCTATTGTCCAATGTGCAGTGAGGATAGCCTATCGACTAACTACTAACAAATAATTATATTTCTATTGTTCAATGTACAGTGAGGATAGCCTATCGACTAACTACTAACAAATAATTATATTTCTATTGTCCAATGTGCAGTGAGGATAGTCTATCGACTAACTACTAACAAATATTTATATTTCTATTGACGACTTTTTCAACTCAGTCTCGCCTATTTGCCTTCTCAATCACTACGTCATCATATCGTCATCAGTCTCAATACCTGCTCTTAATGTCATCATTAATGTTGAATACATCACAGAAGGTCTGAACCAAAATTAAAGATCCCTGAATCATAGTTATTGTCGTAGACGTCACATTAATTAAATGATGAATTATCGTTTGTGACATGTAACAAGGACATTTGTCTTCTTAATCACACTGTGTCCTCTGTGTAAGAACAGCTGCCATTTAACAAATGGTAAAAGTCGCTGTGTGCCCTTCTCTTCCTAGCGTTCCACCGTTAAGTAAGTGACCATAGATGTTTTGTATCGCTAGTTCACAGCAACCTGATACTCAAGACTATATACTATATATATATATATATATACTATACACTATATCAAGACTATGAACAAATAGAAGCATACTATGAAGATCTAAATACAGTTATGAAGCAAATGACATCTTCAGACATCTTGATTGTAATGGATGACATGAAAGCTAAAGTAGGAAAAAGTAGACATAAGACCATTATATGAAATCATGGTTTAGGAAAACGAAATGACAGAGGAGAAAGAGTAATTCAATTTTGTGAAGAAAACAGGTTGATAATATGTAACACCTTCTTTGAGCAAGAGAAAAGGAAATTATACACATGGAAAAGCCCTGGAGATAGGAAGAGGAATCAAATAGATTATATAATGATAAAAGACAGAATTCGTAACAGCGTCAAGAAAGCCAAAACATATCCAGGAGCATATATTAATACAGATCACAATCCTGCAATGATTAAAATGAAAATCAAATTAAAGAGAAACCAACAAAAGTATAATTCAGCAATACCAATAGATATAACAGCGTTAAATCAGAAAGATGTAAAAGAAACTTATACTGTACAAGTAAATAACACATATCAGAAGCTGCTAGAAGAAGGGATTCAGCAGTACAGAAGTGAAAATCCTGAAGAGAAAGTCACAACCAAATGGCAATTCATAAAAAAACAGCATACAAGAATTTTGTGACACCCTACCCAAAAAGGAAAATAACAAAAAACAAAAATGGATAACTACAACATCTTTGAACAAATTGAAGAAAGAAGACAAGCGAAGAAGACTGCCAGATACAATGAAATTGATAATGAAATACGCAAAATGTGCAAAAAGACAAAATAAGACTGGCTCAGTCAAAGATGTCTAGAAGTCGAAACTATGGAAAGTAAACAAACTTTAAGAGGGATGCACACAGAAATAAGGAGAATGACTAATAAAGACAAAAAAGCTACAGGAAACGGTTGTATTGCAAACAAACAGGGAAGAATGCTAACAGACAAAAAAGATATAATGATAGATGGCAGGAATATATAACAGAATTATTTCATGACGAAAGGGACAAAAAACTATTTATAAAATGTACGCCCAGCTATAAAATCCTGAAATCTAAAGTAGAAAAAGTTATAAAAACAATGAAAAGGGGAAAAGCAGCAGGACCTGACAATATACATACAGAGATGACACAGGCAGTAGAAGATTATGGCATTGAAGTTATCACAGACATATGCAATGACATATACCATACAGGATACATACCAAATGAACTAAAAACATCAACATTCATTGCATTGCCTAAAAAGAATGGTGCAGTTGAATGCAGTGATTTTAGAACAATAAGCCTAAAGAGCCAGGTAACACCAATTTTACCAAAAGAAGCCATATTTAGCATGAGGACAATGATTGAAAAATACATAGAAGTAAACAAACCAATATGTGCCTGCTTCATAGACAACACCAAAACTTTCGATAGAATACACCATAATCAACGTATAGACTGCCTAAAACATATTAACTCTGGACGATACAGACATACGAATAATATGTAATTTGTACTCAGAGCAAACAGCAATAATAAAATATAACAAGGAGAACTCTACACCCATTGATATAAAAAGAGGAGTAAGACAAGGATGCAGCCTATCACCAAGCTTGTTGAATCTATACATTGAACAAATCTTTAAAAACATCACAGAGATGCCAGGCCTAAACATTAATGGAAAGATAATCAATAACCTAAGATATGCTGATGATACTGTACTACTAGCAGAAAATCCTAAAGATCTACAACAATTACTTAATGAAATAAACATGACAAGCAAACAATATGGACTAGATCATCATCAAGTACCGGGCCTACTGGCGTAGGTGATCATGTCTCTTCACAACTTTCGATCTCGGCAGCTATTTATCATTTCTGTTCTTGACCTTCTGCCAAGCCATTCTCTTAAGCTGTCTGCTATTTTTTCTCTTTGCTTCCCTCTATCTCTTCGTCCCTCAATTTGTCCAGTTGTTACACTATGTTCCAGTTGTTCTCTTCTCATTACATGGCCAAAAAATGATGATTGTTTCTTTATAATATTGGAAATTAGCTCTCTTTTTGCTTTGACCTCTCTCAGAACATCTTCCTTACTCTTCTTTTATTTAAAAAAAAAATATATATATAAATATATAAATAAATAAATGGACGAAATATGAATATCAAAAAGATTAAAACTATGATCATATACAAAGAAAATTCTCAAGACCTACAAATAAATATCAAAGTTGAAGGAATACATCTGGAGACAGTTTAGAGCTACAACTATCATGGACATACTATAACCAGTGATGGAAAATGCACAATTGAAATAAACAATAGAATAGGTATGGGAAAAAGTAATTTTAATGCCATGAAAAATATACTAACATCAAAACAAATAACACCAGGACTAAAACTAAGAATAGCAAAATGTTATATCTTCGTAATAATCCTGCATGGTGTAGAAACATGGACATTAAACAAGAAATGAACAGAACAGAAAATTGAAGCCTTTGAAATGTAGATTTATTGAAGAATAGGTAGAATTTGATGGAAAGAAAAGAAAACAAACGATGAAGCTTTAAAACAATTAAATATGATAAAAGAACTGCTAAACACAATTTGAACAAGACAAATGAAATTTTGGGGCATGTTAAAAGACACAAAAGCCTAATAAAAGTAATACTGGAAGGATAAAATACAAGGTAAGAGGCAGAGGCAGACCAAGACTAACATGAACGAGTAACATCAAAAGATGGACAAGTCAACCTATGACAATCTCCACAATCAAAGCAAGAGACAGATCGGAATGGCGCTCCAAATGTAGCCAACCCTCGATGCGCAGACGGCACTCGATGATGATGAGTTTATGACATCGGTGCGATATCTGCCACTTTCAGCCTCACAAATCCATCTTCGGCATGAATGAATAGATTTGTTTAACAATTGTTGCACGGACAGCGGCCATTTTTTTGTGTGCAGCCTAATCTTTTCGATTTTTAACTGCATATGATTGTTTAACGTGCGCGAGTGTACACGGAACCTCATGTTTTCGCCGTTTTCCGAACGAGAGGGCATCGAACCTCACTACGCAGAGACCAGGGGAGTGTAAGGCCATGAAGATACCACAGATTCTTGTCCAGAGAACGACGTCTCACCTCTGGACCACACAGTCCTACTGCAGTCGTGAATTTCCCGTATCCGCTCCGCTCATGTCACAGCTCCCGCCAAAGCACGTTTGCTATTTCTGTTGACATGGTTGACTACCGAGCAGTCCTAATCCCGGCGCACAGGTTTACTATCCCAAACGACTTCCATGGATTAGAGAGTGTACAGCCACTTCCTTACTCCAGTTTCCTCGAAAAAAAACATTTAAAACACACATTTAAAACACACATTTAAAACACACATTTAAAACAAAAAAAACAGCGGAAATGGTTTAAGCGTAAGTGTTAGCCTCTGCAAAAACAGGACGACATGCCGCCATTTTGATTTTGCATCGTCGGTTTCCGACCGTTAGTTAGCAAGGTCGAACTCCAGTAAGTGTCTAGTCGGCTGAATAGGCGACAGTTTAACAAATAAGTCAAAAGAGAATGCTCATGTTAACATCAAAGTCCAATTCACTCCAATAAATTGGGGGAAATAAACATAGAAACCAGAAAAAAGACAAGAAAATATGTTTAATTGTTGACCTTTTTTAGGTAGCCTGCGGTATTGGTTGTCAAGTTTCCCGGAAAGTGACCTTGATCATGTTGGTGTGAACAAATTAGAACTGATAAAGATCTATTCTACATCTCCATGGTAACTCTGAAATAAGACTCTAACCTTTCAAGGCAAGCTAGTGAACATTGAAGAAGGAAAGCAAGCACGTACTAAAACATGTTTTGTTGGATCAGAGTGTATATTTATTGTAAAATGTTGTAAACAACGCCAGAACGCAAATACGCTCTCTTGACGAATGTTACATACGGATGATGAAATGAAATTATCGTCTGGCGAACATAGAAAGAAAGAAAAAGAAAAAATAGAACACAGAAAAATGAAAGAATGTTATCGCAAATGCAAGGTGGTACGATACTGTCTGATAACTGTCACAGATGATAGTAGTGTAAAAACATAATTTCCCACTTTCATTTTTATATTATTTTTGAAAAATCATCACAAAATAATAATTGGAAATAATCACACTGAATTCACAGTTTTAAGTATATAGAAATCATATAATTCACATTTCCCCCCACTTGAATTGCACCAAAATTCATGGCTGTAAACAGTAAACACCATCTTTCCCTAAAACGTAAATTGTTGTTTTCAGTGAATAAAAATGTTGACTCACTAACTTTAATAATTGCGCCCAATACTGAACGCTAAATTGAATGTTACGCATATTTAAAGGTGAAATGGTACGCAATTGTTTCTCTGAAAGGTCATGCATTACGCATTTGATAGAAACAATTTATTCCCAGGGCTGTTTTATAGGCAGACACGCCAACGAAGAAATAGACAAACATGCTGAAAATAGACTCCAGACTGACAACTCTTCGCTTAAAAAGCCATAGATACAGTTCAGCAAGCCTGGACTGCATTTTGATATGCTAGGGGAACTTAAAGACAGGGCAAATGACAAGAAAAACGAAAGAACACACGGTCAAGAGGGGAAGAAAATCAATTTCTAGATTCTCTGTTTGGTTAAATTGAGTGGCTTTGTTTTATTTTCTATTTTTTGTTTGTTTGTTGTTATCATGTGGATTCATAAGCACTCACGCAAATCTGTACCTCGCTTCTCCCTCGTGACTAGCTTGTCGCTCTAGGTACTGAACTGCTTGTGTACAAAGTATGTTTCTATCTGGTATTTTAGTTGTCCTATTTATTTACTTATGCTGTGAATATAAACTGTATATGACTTTATTGTTGTACATTTTTGAGCAGAAGAACTTATGTACTGCATTTTATAAACATTAATTGTGAACAATTGAATATTTCACACAAGGCAGAGATACTTTTCTGTCTTTCAGATATTCAGTTTCTTAAGCTACGTTCTTCCTTTTCGTTTTCTTTTTCATCTGCTTATTTTTTCTTCTTCTTCATCATCGTCTTTATTTTCTTCTCATTCGCCAAGCTTTTCTTCATTTTCTCCTGTCCTTACTTATTTGCCTTTCAGCGTCGAGGGAAGATATAATTTGCAGCCTCTTGCTCCTCTGTTAGTCCCTCCTGTTGTCTAATGTTTCTAATACTCATTTCATCAATCTTTTTTTTCCGTGTGGATATTTCATTCTGATGTACTTATGACGTCTAATAAAGGCTCGCTGTCTTGTATTTGAATCTTTCAATTTTTCCACGTGGGCAAACCACTTTCATCTCCTCCTTTGTATGTTCAATGTAGGGAATTATTCATAGCAATAATTTGCTCGATGGAGTCACTTCTGATGATCAGATTGCCTCCTGCTACGAATCTCTGTATAAAAATATTCCTATTACTAACTATTTTTTTCATAATTCTTTACTTCTGATCTTATTTCTCGGGTTTCTTCCTGCCATGCGTCTAACACATTTAATTTCGGTGATGGTTTTTACAGCTTTGAGTCTAAAGTTCCGGTCTGACAAGGGTAACACAACGTGGTGATTGAGATTGTGATACAATTTCGGGGATACGGATGCTGGGTACGTCAGTAAATATACATGGCCATGTCTGGTCAAGGTCTGAAAGCGCCCCCACAAAGTATCACTTGTATTGATCGTCGCTGAGTGTCGTCTCCGCATGGAAGGTTGGCTACCATGGAGCGCCATTCCGATCTGTCTCTTGCTTTTATAGTACAGGTCATAGTACAGGTCATAGTACAGGTCATAGTACAGGTCATAGTACAGGTCATAGTACAGGTCATAGTACAGGTCTTAGCCTGACTTGTCCATCTTTTGATGGAGTAAAAGCGCAATGACCGTCACGTCTGCTTGTGTGTGCTTTGTGCCCATATATACGGATTTATGCCTGCACGCATGTATGGGTAGGTACACGTGCTTTTTATTTTTAACACATCTCTTCGTTTTACACACACACAGTTAGATACACACAGTTACTACGTATCTTGTACCCACCTCCCCATATCTTTAGAACCCTTCCGTCCTCCCACCTGACTGCCTTGTCAGTCAGATATATAGTTGGTCAGCCCGCCTACTTATTTTAGTCCATTCAGAAGCTGACCATGCTCTGGGACACAGGGAAGTGACCTTTTTTTAAATTTCTTTTCTCGAGTATCTAGCATATTATCGCCATGTAGTTAGATTTGTGTACATATCCTTATATATGTTTGTGTTGTTGTTTGTTGTTCTAGCTATAAGCCTACTTGGCCATAACGTCGACTTTCATTTTGTTAATTACCACGTAAAGCTGTTGCCATACCACTTTTGTTCTTCTCTTTTTTTTTTAACTTGCCGTCCATCTTTTGATGTTACTCGTCCATGTTAGTCTGGGTCTGCCTCTGCCTCTTATATTCCCCTCCAGGATTACTTTTCGCGGGAAGCTGTGTCTTTTACCGTGGCCCAAAAATCGCATTTGTCTTGTTTGAATTGTGTTTAGTAGTTCTCTTTTCATTTTAGTTGTTTTAAGACTTCATCATTCGTTTTCTATTATTTCCTTCCAATTCTTCCTATTCTTCTTTATATCCACATTACAAAGGCTACCATTTTTTGTTCTCTTTTCTTGTCTAATATCCAAGTTTCTGCACTATACAAGAATATTGGAAGGTATAACATTTTGCTATTCATAGTTTTAGCCCTGGTATTATTTGTTTTGATGTTGGTATATTTCTCATGGCTTTAAAATTGCTTTTCGCCATTGTTATTTTGTGTGTGTTTATTTCAGTTGTACATTTTCCATCACTGGTTATAGTATGTTCAAGGTAGTTGTAGTTTTGAACTGTCTCCAGTTCTTTTCCTTCAACTGTGATAACCGCCTGTAGGCCTTGAGAATTTTCTTTGTTTATGATCATAGTTTTAGACTTTTTGATATTCATATCTAGTCCATATTTTTTGCTTGTCATGTTTATTTCATTAAGCTATTGTTGTAGGTCTTTAGGATTTTCTGCTAGTAGAACAGTATCGTCAGCATTTCTTAGGTTATTGATTATCTTTTCATTAAAGTTTAGGCCTGGCATCTCTGTGATGTTTTTACAGATTTGCTCAGTGTATAGATTGAACAAGCTTGGTGATAGGATGTATCCCTGTCTTACTCCTCTTTTTATATCAATGGGTGTAGAGTTCTCTTTATTATATTGTATTATTGCTGTTTGCTCCTAGAATAAATTACATATTAGTTGTATGTCTGTGTCATCTAGATGTATCTGTTTTAGGCAGTCTGTTAGTTGTTTATGGTGTATTCTGTCAAAATGTTTGGTGTAGTCTATGAAGCGGGCATATATTGGTTTGCTTACTTCTGTGTACTTTTCGAATAACTTCCTCAAGCAGGAAATGGTTTATTTTGTCCCACAGTTTTTCCTAAATCCAAATTGTTGTTCTCATTCAGTTTTGATTTTATTCTGAATCCTTCCTTGTAATAGGTTTAGCAAGATTTTTGTTACATGGCTCATTAGGCATGGCTCATTAGGCATGGCTCATTAGGCATGGCTCATCAAAAAAATTATTCCGCAATTTCTGGGGATCGAACCAGGACCGTTCTGATGCAGGAATCAGCACACTAACCACAAAGTCACAAAGGCCCTATTTAGGCATAAGCTAATTAACTACACCGTAGAGTCAGACAATATGAGGCGCCTTCACAAATTTGCAGAAATATTTGTTTGATTTTTTTTTCAATATAATTAACATTCCCGTTTCAAATTGCCAGCCATTGAAGCACCTGGTTGACATTTATTGAGAGAAAAAAATCGTGTCGTAAAAGTTATTTAAAAAAAAACAAAAACATATAGGGAATCCTTATCGCTAAAATGTATACGAGGACCTAATGGGTACACGGTGTTTTATAACTCTCGATAACAAAGTTATGTCCCTTTGGAGTTCATTTGTTTTAAATAAGAATGGTTAAACGGTCTGAAAATGTTACTTAACTAAGAGACTCCCGTGTGTTACCAGGACCTCTTTATGAGGGAAGCCAAGAATAGTGATAGATAGAAGAGACTCCCGTGTGTTACAGGGGCCTCATTATGAGGGAAGCCAAGAATAGTGATAGATAGAAGAGACTCCCGTGTGTTACAGGGGCCTCATTATGAGGGAAGTCAAGAATAGTGATAGATAGAAGAGACTCCCGTGTGTTACAGGGGCCTCATTATGAGGGAAGCCAAGAATAGTGATAGATAGAATAGACTCAGCAGATGACCCTCCTATTAAAAGGGTCAAAGCAAAGAAATGCATAAAAAATGCAAAGCTGCAGTAAAGCTAATAAGGAGAAATTGTAAAAAAAAAATAGATATTTAAAAAAAAATAGAAAAAAAAGAACGGTATGGTGAAAGCTTTATGTAATAAGTGGACGACACAAATTAAAACAACGTTTCGGCTCAATAGGCCTTCAGCAGGAACAACCACACAATACACTCGCAAATATATGTATTTAAAATTTTAAAAATAGTAAAAGAAATAATAATTTCGATTTAAAATAAATATATTAATAAAAAAAAAAAAGTAAAGTACCCCTGTCACGCCAAGTGGCGTATAGGGAATATGGTGTTAGTGACCATACATTTTACAGACCTTCGGCACATGATTTTTGGGGTAATCTGGTCGGTATTACGCCCGTGCCGCTTTAGTTTCCCATTTAAAAAAATCCGGTACCCATTAAAGGTTGGGTGAACCGGAGCCGTTGGTTGAGATCGAACCCTACCTCTTGTCCTTTGTAGTCCAGTTCACTAACCACTGAGCTATCGCGGCTCTCCAAATACATGAACAATAATGTATAAAATAATAATAAAATATAAAAATAAAATAATTATTAATAATTATTTCTTATTTTTTTATTTTAAATACATATCTATGAATGTTGTATGGTTTTACTGCTGAAGGCATATTGAGCCGAAAAATTGTTCTCATTTTGTGTCGTCCACTTATTACGTAAAGCTTTGACCATGCCGTTTTTTTTCTCTATATATATTTTTCATTCCTCGTGCCAGACATTGTCTATAGGAAAATATGGTTTCTAGGCGTAGTGATGACCATGCCATTCATAAAAGTGAATGTAGAATTAAGTAACGATGAATTGTCTTTTGTCGAGTGCTCTTTACTTGCAATCTCTCGTTGTTTTAGTGCAACCTGTAATGTGAACCGAGGAAGCGTCGAGGTCTAAATGTTCACTCACTCCCTTGTTTTAATTCGACATAGTTGGAATCCAAAGCTGAGCTATCGATTTTCTGATCCCATTAACTCATGATCACAGAGTAAGTGAGATAAAGTACTAAGTCCTATCGGTGTAGGATGATATTTTTAAAAAACCCTGTATTCAAATCATGGCCAAAAATGATTCCTTGTCAAATGAAAAACAAACTCATTAATCAAAACTGTATGCAACTGGAAAGCAAAGAAAGTAAAGACAAAACTATTTACACAATAATTCTTTGATTGAGTCCGCTCGACGACTAAATGAGTTTTATTTTGATCCTCTTAATCGTCCACTTTAGAAAGGACTTTAAAGTGGGCGTTCATGCTTTATAGTGTTCTTTGGTTTGCTTCTTTGGGCCCAACACATCCGTCTTTAGTATGACATTTTGAGTATTAGATAGCCTTCCCTCTTTATATTTGCTAACTTTGTCAAACCCTATTATATATATATATATATATATGTATATATATATATATATATATATATATATATATATATATGTGCGTGACTGTACATACATATATATATATATATATATATATATGTGCGTGACTGTACATACATATATATATATATATATATATATATGTGCGTGACTGTACATACATATATATATATATATATATGCGTGTACATACAGCTGTGTGTATATATATATATATATATATATATATACAAATATATATATAATAGTAGTAGTAGTAGTAGTAGTAGTAGTAGTAGTAGTAGTAGTAGTAGTAGTAGTAGCCTCCGTCAGTCATAGTTGACTGAATTTTTTAACGCCCCTAGAAATGTTATGTTTTCTTTTCTGTCCTTTATTCTCTTTTCTGTGCGTATTCTCTTTTTCTATGAATCTGTCTGCTTTTTGTTTGAGGTGAACCTTTAGAGTGTGTGTCCAGAGATTGCGGTCTGCAGCTATGTCTTCCAAGGCTGCAGGGTTTATGTTCTAAATACATGTGTGTATACAAATATACACACCTATTATTTATATTATTTTCAATATTATTAATAATACTTAGTATGATTTTGTAAGTAATATTGTGTGTGTGTGTGCGTGTGTGTGTGTGCGAGCGTGTGTGTGTGTGTGTGTGTGTGTGTGTGTGTGTGTGTGACTAACAATCACAAATTACACTAGTTAAATTATTTGGAAGAAAATACTAAAAACCTACAATAGGATATCAAAATTGAAGGAATAAACCTGGAGACAGTTCAGAACTACAACTACCTCGGACATACTATAACCAGTGATGGAAAATGTACAACTGAAATAAACAAAAGAATAGGAATTGCAAAAAGTATTTTTAATGTCATGAAGAACATACTAACAAGAAAATAAATAACACCAGGACTAAAACTAAGAATAGCAAAGTGTTACATCTTCTCAATATTCCTATATGGTGCAGAAACATCGACATTAGACAAGAAACCAGAACAGAGAATTGAAGCCTTTGAAATGTGGACATATTGAAGAATAGGTAGAATTGGATGGAAGGAAAAGAAAACAAACGATGAAGTCTTAAAACAACTAAAAATGAAAAGAGAAATGCTAAGCACAATTCAAGCAAGACAAATGCGATTTTTGGGCATGTTAAAAAACAAAAGCCTACTAAAAGTAATCCTGGAGGGGAAAATACAAGGTAAAATAGGCAGAGACAGACCAAGACTAACATGGACGAGTAACATCAAAAGATGGACAAATCAGCTGATGACTACCTACACCATCAAAGCAAGAGACAGAGCAGAATGGCGATCCATGGTAGTCAACCTTCGTTGCGGAGACGGCTCTCGATGATGATGATGAAATCATTTGGCCGTTGTACCACTACATAATTAAAACACGCGTCAGGTGCAAGTGAAGATAGTGCTACATGAATGCAAAAAAAAATAAATAAAACGGCCAAGCTGGTGATGAAAATCAAAAGAAGAAATATAGTTACAGCTTGACGAAGGCGAGGAACAAAACAAAATCAAAACGACTTGGCGGCTCAGTAGGATTTTAACCTGCTGAAGGTCTACAAAGCGGAAACGTCGTTTTGATTGTGTGTTGTTTACCATCTACATAAAGTGCAGTGCATTCCAGGAAACTGCTGTGAACGATATTTCTTTTTTTTTTTTTTGCCTTGGAATTAAGGGAAATAGCTCCCTGGTGTTATGGGAAGCAAATTTTAATGTATGGTAGTGAATCATCGACAATTGGACCACAGATAAGTTGTTTATTGGAATCATCAGAAATGGTAAGAATTGCCGAGGATAACATAAATGAGACATGGCGATGTTGAATAAGAAACCAAAGTCAAAAGGAAAACTTTTTTTCCTTCTTGGGGATGAAAGAATCATCTTTTTTGACCTATATGGGGAAAGCGAACAATTCGATGATATTGTGACAAAAGAAACATCGAGAGAAGAAACGGGAAAGGCAAGCTGGAATACAGATAGAAGATAGTTGAAGATGGTGGCTTGGTATGAAGTCAACAGTAGAACTAATAAACAGCTGTAGCAGACAGCAGACGCTGATGATGGTGATGATGGTGATGACGGTGATGATGATCATGATCACATACCTCTTAGTATTTTAGTTTAGATAATTATAGTAACTAAAGATAGCGATAAGACTTTTGACCTTTATGAACCCGGCAATTTGAGTGCTGAAACTGAGACTCGTCAAGCCTCGTTATTTGGAAAAGTCAGCTAAAGTGGGAAAATATTTGTAAACACTGAAACCAGGGATCCTCAAATTGTGTGATATAGAACCCAAGCGGAAATGGTTTTGTTGAAAGATTTTCGGAAAGGCAGTGGTATAATAACAATGGGATGGAAAAGCCTGTGGAATATCAAGAATAGTTACCTGTATACGGATCGGATATAATTAATACGGTCGTGTATGTGATATAGGTCTTGTTTCACGGTATTATGATTGAGGGATTCCAGAAGATATCCTAATGGAAGAGGTGAGACCAGAAGCAGAGATAGCCAAACACTTCGTTATAGTGATTCTGCAGTCGAGACATTAAACAGTGCAACATGAACACAGGGAAGTAGAATATCTGATTGGAAGAAGACATAGGTATTCACATGAAGCTGTCCGTGGCAAGAGGGAAGACATAGGTATTCACATGAAGCTGTCCGTGGCAAGAGGGAAGACATAGGTATTCACATGAAGCTGTCCGTGGCAAGAGGGAAGACATAGGTATTCACATGAAGCTGTCCGTGGCAAGAGGGAAGACATGGGTATTCACATGAAGCTCTCCGTAGCAAGAGGGAAGACATAGGTATTCACATGAAGCTGTCCGTGGCAAGAGGGAAGACATAGGTATTCACATGAAGCTGTCCGTAGCAAGAGGGAAGACATAGGTATTCACATGAAGCTGTCCGTGGCAAGAGGGTAGACATAGGTATTCACATGATGCTGTCCGTGGCAAGAGGGAAAACATAGGTATTCACATGAAGCTGTTCGTGGCAAGAGGGAAGACATATGTATTCACATGAAGCTGTCCGTGGCAAGAGGGAAGACATAGGTATTCACATGAAGCTGTCAAACAAAAAGTGGCAAGAGGGAAGACATTACACATGAGAAACTACAAGTGGAGAAGAGTTTTGATCAGATGCTGCCGTTGACCCTAATAAAAACAGCCAGCTATGGGTCGTTTATCCAAATGAAAACAATCAGCTATAACTGATGTAAGGATAAGTTTATTAAACTAAAGTTGATGTAAGGATAAGTTTATTAAACTAAAGTTGATTTAAGGATGAGTTTATTAAATTAAAATTGATGTAAGAATGAGTTTAATAAGCTAAAAGATGTGCCACAATGAGAGATATAACTAATCGTGTGTATTAACCTTTCATTCAAATTATCCGGGTTAGGGAACAATTGGAACTGTCGTACTTCACCTCAGAGGAGCGTTGGTTATAGATAAGGCCAAAAGAGCGTTGTTATCTTTTTCGAAGAACTCTGGCCAGATCACTTCGCGTCGACAGCGTTCCGCACGCGGCGATAACCAAGTTATTCCAACTTTTATCTTTGAATGATGAGTCTGAGAAATGTTAAATGTTTCTTTTTCTGATGTTTCTTAGGAGCTCAATTTTTGTGTTGGCCTCTTTGAGAGATTCATCGTTAGTCTTGTTAGCTGTCCAGGGAACTTTCAACATTCTTCTGAGAAATCTCATCTCTGTGTCCTCTAATCGTCTTTTTATTTATTTGTCTATTGTCCATAATTTGCTTTCGTATGTCAGATTTGGCACTATACAGCACCGATAGACACTCTTTCTCGCTTCTATTAACTTAGACTTGTTGCACGAGACATGTTTCATTTTCTGAAATGCTGTTCTCGCCTGAGCTATTCTACGTTTTATTTCTGTAATTAAAGATCATCATCATCATCAGGTTGCATGCCCTTTTCAGAACGTTGCATTAATCACAGCCCGTCTAAAAGAATCTCTGTCTTTAGCCAGATCTCTCACAGAACGTTGCATTCACCACAGCCCGTCTTAAAGAATCTCTGTCTTTAGCCAGATCTCTCACAGAACGTTGCATTCACCACAAGTCGTCTAAAAGAATCTCTTTCTCTATCCATATCTCCCATCTTCTTCTGTTGTCATGTTTAAGATCTTCTTTCTGTCTTGGAACCACCTTCTTCTTGCTTCTTGGTCTGCACCTGATGCGTCGCCCAGAAACCACGTCATCAATTATTGTTCTTTCCAAATCTTCCCTGTAATTGCAGTGTCTTTTTACATATTTTGACAAGCAATGGAATGTTAAGCTTTCGTTTGAGAACCTCTGGACTAATGAGTTTATTCGCATTGCAAACTAAGCACAAGAAGGTGGAACATCGTAGTTTAACGGGCTTAAAAGAAATACTGAAATAGGAAAAGCTTTTCTCGCCGAAGGCTGTGGCAAAGATGGGGGAAATACATTTGCAAAATAATGAAATTAAAAGCAGGTTTTGAAACAGGAAAAATTTCTACTTTCGGGTAATTACTTTTATCTTTACAATTTCAGAATTACGTAGATAATTTTAGAAATGAAGCACTTGTCTGGATTCAGTCCCTTGATTAATCACTAGGTGCAATTACTTCCCCTGCGATAGAGTAGTTGTGTCCCCTGCGGCTCTCTTACAGTACACACAAACTCTTATATTACTTACACACGCTCACATTTGTAATTTGTTTATATTACTATTTCGGGGTGTGAGATACTCAGTAAAAATACTGGTCTATTACTGTGTTTAAATATTTACTTGTGTGTTAGTGGGAGCAGTTTCGGTGCTGTTTCCAGTTTGATAATTAGGTGTATTTTCGTCTACTTAAAATGTAATTTTTTTTTTTTTTTTTGGCGAGGGAAAAGATGAAAGAGGACAACAAGGAGTCACGTGATATTTAAAGTAGAGTCTAGAGAGATACATGAAGAGCTGAAAGTAGAGTCTAGAGAGATACATGAAGAGCTGAAAGTAGAGTCTAGAGAGATATATGAAGAGCTGATAGTAGAGTCTAGAGAGATACAGGAAGAGCTGAAAGTAGAGTCTAGAGAGATACATGAAGAGCTGAAAGTAGAGTCTAGAGAGATACAGGAAGAGCTGAAAGTAGAGTCTAGAGAGATACATGAAGAGCTGAAAGTAGAGTCTAGAGAGATACATGAAGAGCTGAAAGTAGAGTCTAGAGAGATACATGAAGAGCTGATAGTAGAGTCTAGAGAGATACATGAAGAGCTGAAAGTAGAGTCTAGAGAGATACATGAAGAGCTGATAGTAGAGTCTAGAGAGATACATGAAGAGCTGAAAGTAGAGTCTAGAGAGATACATGAAGAGCTGAAAGTAGAGTCTAGAGAGATACAGGAAGAGCTGAAAGTAGAGTCTAGAGAGATACATGAAGAGCTGAAAGTAGAGTCTAGAGAGATACAGGAAGAGCTGAAAGTAGAGTCTAGAGAGATACATGAAGAGCTGAAAGTAGAGTCTAGAGAGATACATGAAGAGCTGAAAGTAGAGTCTAGAGAGATACATGAAGAGCTGAAAGTAGAGTTTAGAGAGATACATGAAGAGCTGATAGTAGAGTCTAGAGAGATACATGAAGAGCTGAAAGTAGAGTCTAGAGAGATACATGAAGAGCTGAAAGTAGAGTCTAGAGAGATACAGGAAGAGCTGAAAGTAGAGTCTAGAGAGATACATGAAGAGCTGAAAGTAGAGTCTAGAGAGATACATGAAGAGCTGAAAGTAGAGTCTAGAGAGATACATGAAGAGCTGAAAGTAGAGTCTAGAGAGATACATGAAGAGCTGAAAGTAGAGTCTAGAGAGATACATAAAGAGCTGAAAGTAGAGTCTAGAGAGATACATGAAGAGCTGAAAGTAGAGTCTAGAGAGATACATGAAGAGCTGAAAGTAGAGTCTAGAGAGATAAATGAAGAGCTGAAAGTAGAGTCTAGAGAGATAAATGAAGAGCTTAAAGTAGAGTCTAGAGAGATAAATGAAGAGCTGAAAGTGCAAAACAAGAACGTGTAAAAGACAAGAAAATGTTCCACAAAGTTGGAACAAATAAGATTGACGTTATACGATATATATATATATATATATATATATATATATATATATATATATATATATATATATATTGACACGAGGTGGAACATAGCGCAATAAAAAAAAAACTATCTTTACGACACATAGTACCATTACTGGTATATGTCGAGGGGCAACGACAGAACCTGAGGGATAAAGGCCGCTTGGTCAAGCAGTCGCCACGACGTGTGAGACTCAGGATTTTTATTTCACCCCCCGATAGAAAAAATCCTTTAAGGAATAGTATAGCAATACAATAATACTATACACTATATGTACACTATATATGTACACAATATATACAATAATATTAATACAAAATGAAAAATAGAAAAGTCTGTCTTTCTGTTGTTCTCCTTATGGCTACACAAGAAATTCAATGTCCACTTGGTCATCCGACCTTAGAAGGACGTTAAGTGGACGCAGAAACGCTGTGTTGTACTTTGCAGTAGAACTGTGATATTTGCGCCTTTCGACCCAACACATCCGACTTCAAAATGTTATTTTTGAGTACCGTGTCATCTTCCCTCTTCGATCCCTACTCGCTTTGCCAGACCAGAAAGGTTAGTCTGTTTCTGGAGGTACCTCGAAGAGGTGGAGTAGTGTGTGGATAGTTCTCGATCACCGATTCAACCGCAAGTCATCAGCTGTGACTTGCTGATGTTTCAAGCTCTGCTGATGTGAGACACCGTTTCAAGATAGAGTAGTAGCATGAGGTATAGAATATAAGATAAGGAAGCCAAACTCCAGAAAGCCCGCTCCGTGAACACTCACTTCAAATAGAAGAGACTCATATGTATGTCCAAATCTCATGTGATATCAGAGTGACTCTACCTCATCAAAGACATGATAAATCGAATACCTTGTTCGGAACTACAAGAGAATTCAGAAGTACATGTAGTTACGTTACATTGAGTTATCTCGCTGGAGTCATTTCAACAACAACAGAATGTGAGATACAAGCTAGACAAACGTAATGTACAAGATAGGGTCAGACCTGAGACCTGAAAGAGATACTTTCAAAACTTGCAAGAATTTCTGCACAAGGTTGACAAATATTCTTCAGAAATCTGAAGACAATTCTCCAGATACATTCTACAGAAGAATGAAAGATATTCTTCAAATATCAGATAGAGACTCATCGAAGACTTGACAGAGATTTGTCAAAGAGTTGACAGAGATTTGTCAAAGAGTTAATAGAGATTTGTCAAAGAGTTGACAGAGATTTGTCAAAGAGTTGACAGAGATTTGTCAAAGGTTTGACAGAGATTTGTCAAAACCTGAAAAAGATTTGTCAAAGTCCTGTAAAAGATCCTTTAGACCTGAAAGTCTCTCTCTCTCTCTCTCTGCGTTCAGGACTCAATCAGAGTAGGATCCCAGACTCTCACATGAAGTCAGCTGTCAGGCTAAGTGTGTTGATCGCCCCCACAGACAGAACATCACAATTAGAGTGTGTCAGATCCACTCTGATTGAACACCCGTTAATACGTTGCACTGTGTTATGCGCCAGTGGCCCAGTGCATCCGATTTCAGCCAGCATTTTATTCGGGTTTGCTTTCCCTAGCCTTTGATTGTCCCCAATCTTCCTGCAAGGCAGCAGATGATCTTTTCTGTAGGGGGATTCTGCCCTTAGATGGTAGGCCCTCCCAGGTTTACGAGCACCATCTGCCCGAGTCACTAGAGGTGACTAACACAGACACGGACACACAAAGATGTGAGATGTGACTAACACAGACATACACACACAAAGATGTGAGATGTGTCTAACACAGACATGCACACACAAAGATATGAGATGTGACTAATACAGACATGCACACAGCGATACGAGGCATGACTAACACTGACACACATCAAGATATATGACACATGACTAACATAAACATGCACATAAAGATATGAGATATAAATGACATTGACATGCACACACAAAGATATGACACATGCCTAACATAGACATGCACACAAAGATAAGAGATATGACTAACATAGATATGCACACACAAAGATATGAGATGGGACTAACATAGCCATGCACACACAAGGATATGAGATGTGACAAACACAGACATGCACACACAAAGATATGAGATATGACTAACATAAACATGCACACAAAGATATGAGATATCACTAACCCAGACATGCACACACAAAGATATGACATATGACTAACACTGGTACACACTAAGATATGAGATATGACTAAACACAGACACACATAAAGATATGAGACATGATTAGCACGGACACATCGAGATATGAGATATGACTAACATGACACACACCAAGATATGAGCCATGGCCAGCACACACAAGCTAAGATATGAGCCATGGCTAGGACAGAAACACAAAAAAAGATATGAGCCATGGCTTCACCAAAAAACACCAAAAAGTGAACCATGTCTAGCACAGAAACACATTAAAGTGTCCATATGCTTGGGCTTGTTGTAGTCGGCAGACTCTTCTGAACGTGGGAATCACAGGTTTCGTTAAACAGTTGTCCGGAGTTTTGAGAGTGCAGTCTGACCCATAGAACGTTCTCAAGCATGTACAGATTCCCGATCGACTGTTGACAGGTGTCGTTGAAACAGTTGCCCGGACATTTGAGAGTACATATGATGTCACAGCCATCAGAACACATATGTTCGCACTGTAGCCCAAAATTACCATCTGGACAAGTGTCATTGCAGGTATAGCCAAGATGTTTACAATGTAGGCATTTTCCAGATTTTTCTTCAAATAAAGGACAGACACTGAGACAAGACCCGGAACAGTCGTGTCCATAGATCCCATGTGAACAGTAGCCGTGACAAGTACCGATGATGACATTGCAGCCTTTACTACACCCACTACACACTGCACAAAACGACAAGACTGCTCGTCCAGACAATAGGTGCCTGTAAATGTTTGCACCTCACATACCGTCAGTGCACTGTCGGCCTGCGAAATGGTCGGTGAGAACTCAATCTTAATGTGTGCCATTGACGTTTGTGTTTTGACTACAATAGTTTTCACAGATAAATTAGGGTAGGATATATCATTATACTGGAACACTACTCCGCCACTGTCAGAGAAAGCCCTTAGAGTGTCATTCTTTACCCGAATCATAGTGCTAGCTCGATGATAGATTCGAATGAAGTGAGTCTTCTGGGGCGTTGCAAAGTTCAGATACCAGTAAACAGAATTGGTTCCACTTCTCAATTGTGTGTGTGTGCAGTCATTGTCATAGAGATTGGTCTTTGTTTTGCTATTAACTGCGGCCTCTGGTCCACATCCGTCTCCTGTATAACAAGCATCAAATGTTTTGTGCATTAAATCGGTCTGGTTTGTGTTCTGTTTGAGAGCCAGTTTCCGACCCCCACCAATGTAGTTGGAGCAGATATTTGCAACTATCGCCCTTTCAATCCGTAACTTGTTGATCAGACCAGCCCCAGGGCAGAAGGCATCAATCTCGTGCGGACTAACTACAAACCTTGATACATTGTTATGATTGTTACATGAGGCAGAACCATTCAGTTTTATCGTGAAACTGTCCGGATATTTTAAGTCATTCGCATAAATCCTAAACCAGGAGCACGGCAAAGATTGATTGAGAGTTGCCTCAACTGATGTAGAATCTGTGTCCGGATTACATGAGGTGTCGTTGCCATCAAACAGGAAAGTAGGTTCAGATTTTTGGGCATATTTGCAAATAAAATCCAAGTACTGACACTGTGGCCCGAAAATTTTGTGCTGACAACTGTCATTGTTTGGGCATGTCCCTGTAGTTTTGTCACAAAATAAGCCATTATAGCAGTGGCATTGTAACGTACAATTTGTCCCAAACCAACCGGCTGCACAAGTAAGGTCATTAGCTTCCATTGTTGCTAACGAAGCCAGTGAATAAAGACTTGATCTACAGCGATGGTTAACGAACTGTGTACACACATTTATTATCAAACCCGTGTTTACATTTTAAAAAAATCCGCCATCTCACTGTGGTAACAGATAGCGTGAAATTCTCTAACAGAATGAGATAAACCGTTGAAGACAAGGAAAGTCAACATTGTTTACATGGCTTGGACGCAAGAAGCCAGACCTGAAAGTGAAAGATGTTCTTTAAAGTCCTGTAAGGTATTCTTGGAAGACACGTAAGAGATTTGTCAAAGACCTGACAAATGTTTATTCACAGACCTGTAAAAGATTCTTCAACTACATCAGAGTGTTTGCTTGACAAACCTGAAGATTAGATTATTCAGAAAAGAAAAAGTGACATGGAAACTTGATTCAAATGAGTGAATGAGCATCAATGGAGATTTGAAAGAACAACAGAGTAAACAAATTATAAATGGCAACTCCTAAAGTTAGATATTCTTAACATAGCTATTAAATGTGCGTTATATTCCATTAGAATACATCAAGATGATATTTCTTAAAATACTTGGGAAACGTAACAAAATTATTTCCATCAATCACATATGCTTAACTAGCTGACGTTTTGGTTACAATTACATGTGGGTATGCACAACACAGCCGACTATAGTTTTATTAAGGCCTGTGGGCTGAAGAGAAATCATGGAATCGTCTAAAGCTTAATGACGTCTTCAGAAATGCGAGCTATAGACGCCTGACGTCATTTTACCAACAACCACTACTGCTAGATCGCCTATACTGAAAACGTCACAAGCTTTGGGCGATTCCTTTCGGCCTGCGGGCTGTATTAAAATTATAGATGGCTGTACAGAAAATATTAAATACTCATTTTTTTTTTAGAAATGAGTTATAAAGAGATTCGTCTTCTTCTACCTTTCAGCTCCCTGTGGAGCATAGGTCTTTAACACTTTCCAAGCCGTTCTGTTTCTTGCCATTCTTTTAAGATCTTCCACGTCTTCCCCATCATCTTCATCCCTGCTTCCATCTAATTCTCCAAGAATATTGTGATCTTCCTCTTTGTCTCTTCCCGAGAAGATTCCACGAAAGGGGCTGTTGTGTAATACTCTCAGTTGGCTTCCACAGTGTGTGTCCTATCTAACGACTTCGTCTTCGTTGTATCTTTTTGTCCCTGGTGTTTGACTCGTACTTTCCCACAGTTCTAAGTTATTAATTTTGACCTGCCATTTCCATTCTTTTTTTCTACGCAAATATTTATTAATGAAGGTCTGTATCTGCGTTAATGTTATGTTTGTTTTTCTTCATATTTTTCAGCCATTTCTTAGGACTGGTTTAACATTGGAGTTGAACGTTTTTATTTTTGTATTTAACTTAATTTCTTTGGATTTCCATGTTTCCTTGTGCAACGATGGCTCTTCTTGCTTTTTAGTTCCTTATTATTTTTCGTCATTCTCTTTTCCTCCTGTGTATTACTGCTCAGATATATGTACAATTTTTCTTCTAATAAGGGTGTTTCTTCTATTGTTATTTGGTTATTGCCAACTGCATTCATTCTCATGATTTATCCGTGTTGATGACATTTTCGCGGCTTACTTTTTTTACAGGACAGGATAGCCAGTTTCATGCCCAATTCTCCTTTGTCGCCTCTTATGAACTTTCCTGGTAGGGAACAACAGAACAGTTCTTTACTCCCCTTTCGGGCCCCTGCAACGCACGGACGATAAAGAGATTATTATGAAATATAGATTTGTAGATATTTGTTATGAAGTTAAAATTATTAAATATTCTTTATTATACATTGACAATGGCATATGAATTATTAACTATATTAGTTTTTTTTTTTTAATTAATAATGAAAATTGTTTTTGAGTGAAAAAAATTGTTAAATATTAATTATAAGACGTGACATATGAAAAGTTAATTATCGAAAGTTAATTATGAATGAAACATATTATTTATATTAACTGTGGAATATTAATTGTGAAGTATTTTTGAAACATCAAAGTCAACAACAGCCAGCATTCAGTCGGATTACCCAAAATGTTGAATACTGAAATTATGAGGCAGTGTGAGCTAGAGATAACACATTGCACAGTTGAAAAACTAATAACATCACAACTAATAAACTTCTTATACAAACTATATTCATTCCAACATTGTGTTATTAATGCCAAATAAGGCCGCTTATAACTAAACATTAAAGAAAGCGTGTCTGTCAAGGAGATGAGATGTGTGAGAAAAGAGCTTGGAATGACCAGAAAAGAAGACAGAACTAGAAATGATGATGTTATAAGATAGAGATTAGGCGTTGCATCAATCGTACATTATCTACTGAAACCAAAAATAAAGTGGTTTACCGAAATAGGAAGAATACGGCTTGATTCCGTACCACACGAAGCATATACTAAAAGAGAAGAAGAAAGAGGAACAAGCAGCAGGCTAAGATGAGCAGACGACATTAAAGAAAAGCTACAACAACTGCGTTTGGGTTAAACCTACAAGAATTGAGAGAACCTGAACTTTGTATCTCTCTCAACATTTGAACAAGAGGAAGTGAAGATGTAGACGGAAATAGGACAAGTGTAAGAGCGTTATAACCTGAAGTCGCGGTAGCTCAGTGATTAGTGGACTAGACTACCAGAGACTAGACATTGGGTTCTACTCTAATCAGCGACTTCTACTCACCCGGCCTTAAATGGATACCTGATTTTTTTTTTCTGGGAATGAAAAACGGCACGGGTGTAATACTGACCATTCCATCATTTCTTGGGCGCCATTTCCACATCGAAGATTGAGTGTCATGGAGCGCCATGTTACTCTGATGCTTGTCTTTGACGGTGCATTTTATCATAGGTTCACCTATCCACCTTGTGATGCTATCAGTCCACTTCAGTCTTTGTTTGCCTCTGCCTCGTGTACCTTGTACCTTCCCGTCCACGATAACTTTTAGAGTGATATTATGTCTTTTCACATGTCGAAAAAATGTCACTTGTCTTTTCACATGTCGAAAAAATGTCACTTGTCTTTTCACATGTCGAAAAAATGTCACTTGTCTTTTCACATGTCGAAAAAATGTCACTTGTCTTTTCGAATTGTGTAAAATAGTTCTTTTTTTAAATGACGATATTACCTCAAACGCTGACCACATTACCTCAAATGATGACACTATTACTTCAAAAAATGATCATATTAACTCAATACAAACGAAATTACCTCAAATACTGACCATATTACCTTAAACACTGACCATATTACCTCACATACTAACCATATTACTTCAAAATCCTGTATTGAATGTATAAACACATCATGGGTACTAACACTATATTATTTTTACGCCACGTGGGGAACTCTATTTTTTTAATGAACTAGCCGTATGTATACACTTTATGTTTAATTATTATTATTTTTTGCTCTAATCCTTTGTGTACTTATAACCGACAATGTACAAATCTTATAAATACATTCTTTCATTCCTAACCCATGCTGTGAGGCTTTGAAAACATTCCTCCCCAAATCTGGGAACGTGTCCTCTGTTTTAGTTTCACTGTTTTTTTCTGCTCTGGGCACACACTCAAACCATCCAGCAATTGTCCACCTAGTCTGCATCCATCTATCACATTCTCTACTTTCTCTCTATTCTTATTACTTATTTCCAATCAATTTCTCCTACACAAGTTTCCTAAAGAACTGGACTGTCTTTTCCTCACGTGTGTTGTAACATTCCTTCCAACATCTGCCTCTTTGTGTGTTTCTTCATCTGATATTTGTGGCCCTCTATGATACCTTTAGCATCCTCCTAAAAAAAGAAACTCCTAAAAATCCACGACCCACATCTCAGCTAATTCTATCAGTAGGGAACAGGCAAATAATTGCAATGCTGCGGTAAAGCTGGTAGCAAGGAGCCAATGGTGGGGTGTGCTAAACACTCCAAGGTATGGTGACAGCTTTACAAATAAAGAACACAACACAATACTGACGTTTCGGCCTGTGGCCTTCTTCAGAATACAGGGACAACGACAACAAGCGGTGAAGCACAATTACTACATGTTAGATGATCAAGTGGAGGGCGAGGAAAGTATGATGCAGAAATAAGAAAAGAGAGAAATGAATTTTACATGATGAGAGGTATGATGGGCGTCAAAATATATAAAATAGAAAAAAGAGAGAGAAAAATGTATAATAAATTGTACTTAGCTGAGCTCAGAGCAGGAAAACTGTAATCCGTGCTGTAACAAGTCGGAATGACTAAAAGCGCAGAGAACGTGTATAGAAAGCATAACATGACAAAGACAGGTCAGTAAAGAGGACAAAAGGATCTAATATCGGGAAAACCAAAAGGGGGGGGGGGAAGGGGGGGATAGACGAGGACACTCCTGGGACACAACAAGCAATACATATAAATCACTCAACAATGGAAGTGAGAGATCACGCGAGAGGTTAAGAGAAAGAAATTGAATGACACGACAAACTAGTGAACTAGGCAGTGGGTGAAAGAGATGGACTCTACAGAATGGATGGCCTCGAACTGAAAGAGTTGAGAGGTAGGTCAACGAAAGGAAGGATTGGATACTGGAGGAAGAGATAAGGAGAGGAAGAATAATAAAGCCGGTATAATGAGAAGGGCGATAGAGGGGTGGTCCGGAGGAAGTTAGTCTATCTGGAGGTAGGGAAGTATTAGAGGAGGAGGTATGGAGAGGAGGGATAAGAAGCAGGTATGTGAAAACTGGATAGGGGGAGAGGCGGTAGGTCAGAAGTGAATGGAAAAAGAGAAAGTCTGGAAGAAGTGGAGCAATAGGGGATGGTGTGCAAGAGGTATGAACCATAGGAGGTAAAGAAGTAGGGAAATGATAGAACAAAGGGGGGAATGAAAGTGGGCATCAAGATAAGGGGGATACTGGAATAGTAGGTATAGATGAGTAGTGACTACAAGTGAATAGAGAGGAGAGGGGTGAGCTAGGAGTAGATCAGCAGAGGGGTGGTAGGAAGGACGAAGGACAATAGAGGTGGGCAGAGAGATCGTACGTACAGTCCAGGTGGAGAGGTGATATAGTGATAAAGAGGTAAAGGACATGAAGGTAGTCAGAAGAGAAAAAGGTGTAGGGAGAGGGGGGGGTTTAGGAGGAAGAAGGCAAGATGGGGGTTACTCAAAGAGGATATGAAAAGCAGGGATGGACGAGGAGTAGAGGACCCAAGAAGAGAAATAGGGAGAGAGGTCCATAGGTGGGAGGGTGGAGTCGGAGGCCGGAGGGTCCTCAGAGGGACAGGGATACATTGATGCCACGAGGGGTGAGGCAGCCCCAACGAGCGATCAGACGGTGCTCAAGAGTGAGCCGACTGTGGTGATCAGAGGAGCATGATACTAGGCCAGTTACCAAGACATCAGTCTTACCTCGATGGCCCCTCGAGTTAAAGTGGGCTGCTACAGGAGTGTCCGCTTCTTGGGTGATGTCATTCAAGTGTTCAAGGCACCTATCGCCGATTCTGCGACCAGACTGACCGATGTAGGTCAACTTGCATCGCTTACAGATGATGGCATAAATGATGTTCCGCGATGTGCAAGTGAATCCCTCTCTGATCTCGAAAGGACCATTAGGGAAGAGGACAGTGTCGGTCTGGAGAACGTGGTCACAAGTTTTACATACTCTCCGGTTGCAGCGGATAGTGCCTCGATGGCTGAAGTGGTCAGCAGGAAGACGGCCCCTGACAAGAAAGTCTCGGAGGTTCCGGTCACGTCTAAAGGCCACTAGTGGCGGGTCAGGGAAGAGCAGACGAGTAGTAGGGTCAGATCGAAGAATAGGGAGGTAGCGGTGGATGGTCCTAATAGCGGCGTAGTGGTGAGGGTGATGGGTGAGAGCAAGCACTACTCTATCAGAGGGGGGATGAGTAGAGGGGGTAAGAGCAGACTGACGTGAAGTGTGGAGAACTCGACGCAGGGCAGGGAGGAGAGCTGATTCTGGATAAAGGCGTCGGCGGAAGAAATCAAGCATGAGGTGGGCGTTGTGAAGAAAATCTTCGTCGTCTTGGCAAAGGCGACGAAGTCTGAGAAGCTGAGAATAGGGAAGAGAGTTCTTGCAGGATGTAGGATGAGAGGAGTCGTAGCGGAGGAAACTATGGGAGTCAGTGGCCTTGTAGAAGACCGAGGTGAGAAGATGAGAGGTGCCCAAGGAGACTAGGATGTCCAGGAAAGATACGGAGGAGGTGGAGATGTGGAAGGTGATGTGGATAGAGGGGTGGAAATGTCCGACATATTCGATGAAACGGGAGATCTCATCTTCTGGAAGGTCAGACAGACCAATGCAGTCATCAATGTACCTACGATACATAAGGGGAAGAGGGCCCTGGTAGGTTTGGATAATTTGGTGCTCTAGATAACCCATGAAGAGACAAGCATAGCTAGGGCCCATTTTAGTGCCCATCGCCACACCGCTGATCTGGGTGAAGAAATTGCCATTGAACTCGAAAGAGTTGAGGTTCAAGACTAATTCTGCTAGACGGAGGAGGACGCCAGTGGCGATGGAGGGTTGGATCCTACGGTCCAGGAAAAACTGAAGAGCTTGAAGGCCGTCGGAGTGGGGAATAGAAGTATACAGGGAGCAGACATCCATAACGAAGAGGCGGTAGTGACGATCAGGAAGGAGGGTGATAGAGGAAAAGATGTTAAGGGCGTCGTTAGTATCTTTGACATACGAAGGGAGGCCCATGACTATGGGTTGAAAGACACTGTCGAGGAAGTCAGAAATGAGAACCGTAGGACATGAGATGGAAGAGACAATAGGACGTCCAGGAGAGTCAGGTTTATGTATTTTAGGCAGCATATAAAAAGAGGGTCTGCCCAAGCAGTGGTCAGGAAGGATCATGCGGGAGGAGCTAGAGGGAAGTAATCCATCCTGAATGAAACGGAGGATCGTACGACGCACCACGGCGTTATTAGAGACAGTAGTGTCGTCGGGGGTGGGGAGGTAGAAAGTCGAGTCATTTCTTTGTTTACTGTCCATAATGTGCAGATATACAACAACACTAGTTCAGCGTAGCGCTGTAATATTCTCTAATTCTGAAAGTTAATGTGTTAATTCACCACAAACCCTTCCAGTTGTATCGACTACTAAATAAAAATGAATTCAAATCTGGAACTTTGAAATAATAGACACAGTTCCTGATTGTTCGTAAATTAGATAGGTCGTCTTTTATCAGCTAATTTTATTTCCCTGTTTGTTATTTAGTCCTTCAATTCTTAATTAACATTTGCTTTCCTAACTTCAGTAATTAGGTAATTCATTAATTTACCGCAGATTTTCCCTGTTTATCCTCTGCTATGTTGACCTTTGTCAAGCTTAAGAGAAAGGCTTGGCAGAAGGTCAACAAGATAAATGATAAATAACTGTCGTGATCGAAAGTTGTGGAAGGACATAATCACCTACGCCAGCAGGCCCGGTACTTCATGGTGGTGAAGTTGACCTTTAATTTGCATATTTCATTTAATCTTCCAATTATCAATAATTACTTAGTCTCACAATTTCAGCAATTCCTTGTTCCCCCCCCCCTCCCCCAATTTCAGCAATTACTAATCCCCTCACTCAGTTGTTAATTAATTGTTATCTACCTTGGAAATATAATGTCCAGAGATGGAGACATAACATTAGAAATATGACACACATCGCACACATCGCACACATCGCACTAGCATCAAATGGTTTCAACAAAATGTCCAGAGATGGAAACATAACATTAGAAATATGACACACATCGCACACATCGCACTAGTATCAAATGGTTTCAACAAAATGTCCAGAGATAGAGACATAACATTAGAAACATGACACACATCGCACTAGCATCAAATGGTTTCAACAAAATGTCCAGAGATGGAAACATAACATTAGAAACATAACACACATCGCACTAGTGTCAAATGGTTTCAACAAAATGTCCAGAGATGGAGACATAACATTAGAAACATAACACACATCGCACTAGTGTCAAATGGTTTCAACAAAATGTCCAGAGATGGAAACATAACATTAGAAACATGACACACATCGCACACATCGCACTAGCATCAAATGGTTTCAACAAAATGTCCAGAGATAGAGACATAACATCAGAAACATGACACACACCGCACTAGCATTGAGATTACATCGGTCATGTGCTGAGAATGAATAAAGAAAGACTTACCTGTCACGCATTCATGTGGAAACCATCTGGAAAACAAGGCAGGCCAATAAAATTAATAAGCAGAACAATTACTAATAAAGGTTCAACCACGGAACTAAGAAACAAGCACAACTACAAGAACTAGCAGCAAATCACTAACAGTAGAGAGCTATGACTTCCAACATATATTCCGTCTTTTATCCAGAGGAAAATGAATGGACAATTAATTTTCAGTAATTATTTATTGTGTTAGTTTTGCGGCAGATATTATTCCCTTGTATGTTGTACCCTAAGTCATCTTCAGACTTTCATCTAATACTTAGTTCCATTTTGTTCAACAATTAATTAATCCCCAGCTTTCTGAGAATATTTAACTTCAAAACGTTCAACAAATATTATTATACCCCTGTAATGTCTCTTGTTGGACAACATGTTGGACATCCTGTTGGATTTTACATTAAAACGGACAGCTGGGAAAAAAAAATTGAGAGTAAATCCGTTATAAATGTCAAAGCTTTCCTCCATTTTAATGAGCCATCTTGGATATGATGGAATGTAATCAGGTTTGTTGACTTTAAGATAAAGGGAGATTTAATAATATCGCACAGACGGATAAACTTATAGAAGAATATAAAGACAGACAGGAGTAATGGAAGGACGAAACTGGATTCTCTCTGTGTCTCTGTTTGAGATGACGCAAATAAATAAAGCATTACACGCTGGCTTGGGTTGTGGTTCTTTCATTTTGTGTCCTTCTATTTCTGACACAGACCAGTGGGTGAGATGAGGGCTTGAGAGCGCTTCATTTTGACATTTCTTTGTTGTTGCAGTTTAGAATTGTGAAATCATTCATATTTTCAAGCAAATACATTTGTTTTGAGACAAACGTTTCATTCACACATCCACTAATTCACCGTTTTGTCACATCTAACTCAATCAAACACACCTACTCAACATGACACACACACTCTCTCTCTCTCTCTCTAAAGTACCCCTGCCACGCCAAGTGGAGTATAGGGAATATGGTGTTAGTGGCCATACAGACAATACAGACCTTCGGCACATGATTTTTGGGGTAATGTGGTCGGTATTACGCCAGTGCCGCTTTACTTTCTCTGAAAAAAAATCCAGTACCCATTTAAGGCTGGGTGAACCGGAAGCCGTCGGTTGGGATCGAACCCTACCCCTTATCCTTTGTAGTCCAGTTCACTAACCACTGAGCTATCGCGGCTCCCTCGACAACAACATTACACTTGTAATAACTAAACTATTCATTAATCATTATTCAACCCTTAATCAATCCACCACATTTCAACATTCTTTACTCAATCACGTTTCAACTCAGATCTACTCACTAATTCAAGTATCAACTCACCTCTACTCACTCTATCACGTATCAAGTCATCTCTTCTCACTCATATTTTTTTTTTACTCATCCCATTATTCGTCATTAAATATTTCACATTTTCCTAATCACTCACTTAGTAACTCATCATCTCACAATAATTCACTTAGTCACTCATCATCTCACAATAATTCACTTAGTCACTCACCATCTCACAATAATTCACTTAGTTACTCATCATCTCACAATAATTCACTTAGTCACTCATCATCTCACAATAATTCACTTAGTCACTCATCATCTCACAATAATTCACTTAGTCACTCATCATCTCACAATAATTCACTTAGTCACTCATCATCTCACAATAATTCACTTAG
This sequence comes from Megaustenia siamemsis, assembly GCA_032433765.1. Lineage (NCBI taxonomy): Eukaryota > Metazoa > Mollusca > Gastropoda > Stylommatophora > Ariophantidae > Megaustenia > Megaustenia siamemsis. The sequence continues at coordinate 75,060,479 of JAVIAB010000108.1, forward strand.
TTACTCATCATCTCACAATAATTCACTTAGTTACTCATCATCTCACAATAATTCACTTAGTAACTCATCATCTCACAATAATTCACTTAGTCACTCATCATCTCACAATAATTCACTTAGTTACTCATCATCTCACAATAATTCACTTAGTTACTCATCATCTCACAATAATTCACTTAGTCACTCATCATCTCACAATAATTCACTTAGTCACTCATCATCTCACAATAATTCACTTAGTCACTCATCATCTCACAATCACTCACTTAGTCACTCATCATCTCACAATAATTCATTTAGTCACTCATCATCTCACAATAATTCATTTAGTCACTCATCATCTCACAATCACTCACTTAGTGACTAATCATCTCACAATAATTCATTTAGTCACTCATCATCTCACAATAATTCACTTAATCACTCATCATCTCACAATAATTCACTTAGTTACTCATCATCTCACAATAATTCACTTAGTCACTCATCATCTCACAATAATTCATTTAGTCACTCATCATCTCACAAAGAAATTAAGTGGAAAATACAAACAGATCAATGCCTTTAATAAAGATAAGAAAGGAAATCTGCTTAGTAATATAAGGGGACAAATGGAGAGATGGAAAGAGCACTTTGAAGAACTTTTGAATAGACCCGGCTCAAATAATCCTCCAGATATACTACCAGCAGAAGAAGAGTTACACGTCAACTGTGGAAAACCAAGCATAGAAGAAATAATGAAAGCCATCAAACTATTAAAAAATAGGAAAGCCACAGGACCAGATGAAATTCCTTCGGAAGCCATCAAAGCAGATATTAACACCTCTACCAAGATGCTACATAATCTATTAGACACAATTTGGGAGAGGGAAGAAATACCTAAAGACTTGAAAGAAGGTTATATAATGAAACTACAAAAGAAAGGAAGTTTACAGGAGTGCACAAATTATAGGGGAATTATGCTACTCTCAGTGCCAGGAAAAATATTAAGCAGAATCATTCTGGAGAGACTAAAAGAAGCTATAGAGAAATATTTGAGATATGAACAAGCAGGTTTTAGGAAGAACAGATCATGTGCTGATCAAATAACTACTCTATGTATAATAGTTGAACAAAGTTTAGAATGAAAATCCCCACTTTATATTGGATTCATAGATTACGAAAAGGCATTTGATAGTTTAGACAGAAGAATGTTTTGGAAGTTGCTGAGTCAATACGGAATCCCCATAAAGTTTATTAACCTGATAAAAACAATGTATGAAGGAACGAAATGTAGTGTGGTGCATGAAGAGCAGCTTACAGAAGCATTTGAAATAGAAACAGGAGTAAGGCAAGGATGCCTTCTGTCCCCATTTCTCTTTCTACTGGCCATAGATTGGATTATGAAAATAACTCAAAACAACAGAAATGGAATCCAGTGGTCACTGACCAAACAACTTGATGATTTAGACTTTGCTGATGACATAGCTCTCCTATCAAACAGCCATCAACAGATGCAGGATAAAATGAGCATACTTGAGAGATCACAACAGCTAGGACTGAAGATTAATAGAGATAAGACCAACATTATGAGAATTAATACAGTTGGCAATAACCAAATAAAACTAGGAGAATTACCTCTATTAGACGTACAATCTTATTTATATCTGGGCAGTAATATAGATAAAGAGGGAGGAACAGAAAATGATACCAAAATAAGGATATCAAAAGCAAGAGGAGCTTTCATTGCACTGGGAAACATATGGAAGTCCAAAGAAATTAGGTTAAATACAAAAATAAAAATTTTCAACTCAAATGTTAAGGCGGTTATTATATGACTGTGAAACATGGAGAACAACAAAACTGACAATCACGAAGTTACAGACATTCATTAATGGATGCTTACGCAGAATAAAAGGATGGAAATGGCAGGACAAAATCACTAACATAGAATTAACGATTGATTTAAGCGACGATGGCGCTGGATAGGACACACACTACGGAAGCCAACTGAGAGTATTACACAGAAGGCCCTTTCTTGGTGTCCCCAGGGGAAAAGACAAAGAGGAAGACCAAGGAATTCTTGGAGAAGACAGATAAAAGCAGAGATGAATTGATGGGGAAGACATGGAATGATCTTAACAGAATTGCAAAAAACAGAACGACTTGGAAAGTGTTTGTTGAAGACCTATGCTCCACTGGGAGCTAAAAAGGTAGAAGAAGACTCATCATCTCACAATAATTCACTTAGTCACTCACCATCTCACAATAATTCATTTAGTCACTCATCATCTCACAATAATTCACTTAGTCACCTAATCATCTCACAATAATTCACTTAGTCACTTATCATCTCACAATAATTCACTTAGTCACTCATCATCTCACAATAATTTATTTAGTCACTTATCATCTCACAATCACTCACTTAGTCACTCATCATCTTCCAATCACGCACTTAGTCACTCATCATCTCACAATCACTCACTTAGTCACTCAATATCTCACAATTACTCACTTAATCACTCATCATCTCACAATCACTCACTTAGTCACTCATCATCTCACAATCACTCACTTAGTCACTCAATATCTCACAATTACTCACTTAATCACTCATCATCTCACAATCACTCACTTAGTCACTCAATATCTCACAATCACTCACTTAGTCACTCATTATATCACAATCACTCACTTCGTACTCATCATCTCACAATCACTCACTTAGTCACTCATCATCTCACAATCACTCACTTAGTCACTCAATATCTCACAATCACTCACTTAGTCACTCATCATATCACAATCACTCTCTTCGTATTCATCATCTCACAATCACTCACTTAGTCACTCATCATCTCACAATCATTCACTTATTCACTCACCTTCCTGATGTTCTTTGCGTTAAAGTGTCAGACTTTATCCAGTTCTCATATTCTATCTCGATACTTGTCCCTGTTAAAGTGTCAGACTTTATTCAGGTCTCAGATTCTATCTCGATACTTGTCCCTGTTAATGTGTCATACTTTATTCAGGTCTCAGATTCTATCTCGATACATGTCCCTGTTAAAGTGTCATACTTTATCCAGGTCTCACATTCTATCTCGGTACTTGTCCCTGTTAATGTGTCATACTTTATTCAGGTCTCAGATTCTATCTCGATACATGTCCCTGTTAAAGTGTCATACTTTATCCAGGTCTCAGATTCTATCTCGGTACTTGTCCCTGTTAAAGTGTCAGACTTTATCCAGGTCTAAGATTCTATCTCGATACTTGTCCCTGTTAAAGTGTCATACTTTATCCAGGTCTCACACTCTATCTCGATACATGTCCCTGTTAAAGTGTCAAACTTTATCCAGGTCTCATATTCTATCTCGGTACATGTCCCTGTTAAAGTGTCAGACTTTATCCAGGTCTCATATTCTATCTCGATACTTGTCCCTGTTAAAGTGTCAGACTTTACCCAGGTCTCACATTCTATATACATGTTTCTATATGTCTGCTTCTTTTCTTTTATCTCTTCGTTCCCATTAGAGAACTTTCTTTGAAATTCTCTTGTTGTCTCTTCTCATCACGTGCCAACATATGACAATATTCCTTTCTTGTTTATGTATGTTATTATTGGATGCATTCATTTTATTTAAGCACTATTTTGAATTCATTGTATATTATATATATATATATATATATAGTATTTTTAGTTCCTTAATGCATCTAATTTCTATAGTCTCATCATCATCGAGTGCCGTCTCCACAACGAAGGTTGGCTACCATGGAGCGCCATTCTGCTCTGTCACTTGCTTTGATGGTGCAGGTTGTCATAGGCTGATTTGTCCATCTTTTGATGTTACTCGTCAATGTTATTCTTGGTCTGCCTTTGCCCTTTTACCTTGTATTTTCCCCTCCAAGATTACTTTTAGTAGGCTGTTGTATCTGTTAACATGGCCCAAAAATCGTATTTGTCCTGTTTGAATTGTGCTTTGTAGTTCTCTTTTCATTTTTAGTTGTTTTAAGACTTCATCGTTTGTTTTCTTTTCCTTCCATCCAATTCTACCTATTCTTCTATATATCCACATTTCAAAGGCTTCAATTCTCTGTTCTGTTTTCTTGTCTAAAATCCATGTTTCTACACCATATAGGAATATTGAGAAGATGTAACATTTTGTTATTCTTAGTTTTAGCCCTGGTGTTATTTGTTTTGATGTTAGTATGTTCTTCATGACATTAAAATTACTATTTGCCATTCTAGCCAGCTCTTGCAGGCATTAAGAAAAGTGGATAATACAATTTATTTATAAATTATTACATATATATATATAGTAATATAATTAATTTATATATTTATATACATTTATAACATAGTTATAAAATTACTGACTTACTATTGAGTTATTGAGTTATTTGCGGGTCATCATCATTGCACTCCGAACATGTCCATAGGTGCTCAGATCCCCTCCTCAGCAATTCCCTCAGTGTCCAGCGACTGACGACTCCAGTTCTATGTTGGTTGATAAGTCTTCTTACACAGCCACTAAGTTTCTCATTTCTGGCCGTGCCCATCTTAACTCCCATTTCCATCATCCAAAGAAGTGACGTGGATCTGTGCTTGTCGAAGTCATGTGCTCTTCCCACATCTCGGAGGGCATTGATGATGTCCGCCCGATCCAATGGTTGCCCGTCCTCAACGACAACGCAGCTAGCCAACCTGTCCGCTCTTTCATTTCACCGTACTCCCGCATGTCCAGGGACATAGACAAAGGTGACCTTACATATTTTGAATTTCTGCAATGACTCTACCCATTGCATGTGTACAGAGCCCTCTCCACTTTTTTTATCATGCTCATAGAATCACTCAGTATACATGCGTGGGTGTAGTCTTGTGACTCTAACCATTTGAATGCCTTGGTCACTGCCATCGCCTTCATTGTCATACTGACTTACTATAATGCAAATGAAAGAATGACGCTTGACAGACTAATGTATTTTGACTACCGAATGAGCAATACAGACATTATTAATTATTTTTTTTTTCAATCCATGGCGCAACTGTTATTTCTATTTTGTGCTCGTAATTTGGAACCTCTATTTTCTATACCTTTGTGCTTCGCGGAGTCCATGGAAATTTGAGATCTTGTTTTCCACAGACTTCAGCGAAGTGTGTCATTCATTTTAATTTGTGCAGTGTTTGATATTTTGCTAATTCATCTTTTGGGATCTTCTCGTTTCCCTTTATTATTGCTGCATTAATTTGTTAATGTTTGATGAAGAATGTCGTTTGTTCATAACTTTGTTATATGTCCAGCTGATTCAATTTATCCGGCTCTTTCTTTACTCTGTCAGGCCTAGGAAATGACGTTTAGGACTGGTGTTGGTCTCCATATTTTTGTTATAATTATCTTCGTCCTCGTCAACATTGTCCTCAACATCATAATTATCATTACCACAATTATCGTCATCATCAATATCATAATCCTCATCATCGTCATCTTCATCATCATCATCGCCATCATCATCGTACTCGTATCATCATCATCATCATCATCATCATCATCATCATCATCATCATCGCCATAATCATCGTACTCGTATCATCACCATCATCGGCATCACCATCATCGGCATCACCATCACGATGATCGTCGTCATCATTACCATCAGCATCATCATCATCAATGTTATCATCATTATCTCCAGTATCGTCGCCATAATCGTTTTTTTCATCATCATCGCCATCGCTATCATCACCATCATCAATACCATCATCATCATCGTTGTCGACATTGTGCTCGCTTCATCACCGTCATCGTTATCATCATCACCATCATCGTTATCATCATCACCATCACCGTCATCGATATCATCATCACCATCACCGTTATCATCATCACCATCATCGTTATCATCATCACCATCATCGTTATCATCATCACCATCATCGTTATCATCATCACCATCACCGTTATCGTCATCACAATCACCGTCATCGTTATCATCATCACCATCATCGTTATCATCATCACCATCATCGTTATCATCATCACCATCATCGTTATCATCATCACCATCAACGTTATCATCATCACCATCATCGTTATCATCACCACCATCATCGTTATCATCATCACCATCATCGTTATCATCATCACCATCATCGTTATCATCATCACCATCATCGTTATCATCATCACCATCATCATTATCATCATCTCATCATCGTCATCATCATCACCATCATCTTTATCATCATCACCATCATCTTTATCATCATCACCATCATCGTTATCATCATCACCATCATCGTTATCATCATCACCATCACCATCATCGTTATCATCATCACCATCATCGTTATCACCATCACCGTCATCGTTATCATCATCACCATCATCGTTATCATCATCACCATCATCATTATCATCATCACCGTCATCGTTATCATCATCACCATCATCGTTATCATCATCACCATCATCGTTATCACCATCACCGTCATCGTTATCATCATCACCGTCATCGTTATCACCATCACCATCACCGTCATCGTTATCATCATCACCGTCATCGTTATCACCATCACCGTCATCGTTATCATCATCTCCATCATCGTTATCATCATCACCATTATCGTCATCACCATCACCGTCATCGTTATCATCATCACCATCATCGTTATCATCATCACCATCATCGTTATCATCATCACCGTCATCGTTATCATCATCACCATCATCGTTATCATCATCACCATCACTGTCATCGTTATCATCATCACCATCATCATCACCATCATCGTTATCATCATTACCATCACCGTCATCGTTATCATCATCACTGCCATCGTTATCATCATCACCATCATCGTTATCATCATCACCATCATCGTTATCATCATCACCATCATCGTTATCATCATGACCATCATCGTTATCATCATCACCATCATCGTTATCATCATCACCATCATCGTTATCATTATCACCATCATCGTTATAATCATCACCATCATCGTTATCATCATCACCATCATCGTTATCATCATTACCATCACCGTCATCGTTATCATCATCACCATCACCGTCATCGTTATCATCATCGTATTCGCATCATCACCGTCAGCAATCATCATCGTCGTCATCAACAGAAAACCGCATTAAGTAGACGCGTTACAAAATGTAGACACCACACACACACTGCTTTCATTTCCCACACACTGAAGGTTGTCCTCTTCAAACTTCGTTGCAATATCTTCATTGAAATTTAAATTATAAAAAAAAATACCCTGTTCAGTATCTGGTAATACACCCTGTATATAATTATATCACTAGAGATTATTAAGTAAATAACTTCAATAATCTAAACCCTATTTATAGGGTGAGTTGATTTCTTAAAAAAATTATCAAAGTGTGAATAAAGTTAAAAGAGAAGATGTTGCAGAACATGAAAATGCTGTTGCTCTGAAGATTATAAAATATTTGGATATAAACCTTTTGAACAGTCGGAATCGTTGATCCGAATAAACGCGTTAAAAGGGACTGTTTTGAGTTTTAGGTTGTACTTGAAGTGAATCTTTTAGAGTATTTCAAGAGATGCCGTGTTATTTATATCACATCCATATTCTGTACATTAGATAAATTGATTATCCAGAGTCCGTTTAACCGAACTTTCGCTTATCTGAACTTTTAATATAGCTGCTGTGGGGAAGAAAAAAAAACACTATTTACGTTGTTGCAGGGTTTCTTCATGCTTCTTTCTGACCTTACTACTTGTTCTTTCTTTGGACACACATATATAACTCATCAATCTTTTTAGTACAAGTATAAACAAGGTCTTTATTGGTGTTACTTGACATAGCCTATCGGCGATGATGAATTGTCAAATAACGTTTGTGTGTGGCCGTTTCGTATTCATAAAGTTCTATCTGTGGCTATCTATCTATCTTGTTGACCGTTTACTCCGTATAGTATTCTTAAGTACATCTGCCTGTCTCTTTCTGATAGTGCTGAGGAACTAGTATCTGAATGTGCTCAGTCTGGCCGAGTGTGGCCGAATTGTATCGAGTCTGGCTGAGTGTAGCTGAGTCTCACCGAGTGTAGCTAAAATGTCTCTCTAGCTACTGCTCCTCGCCCCCAAAAGCATTCTGCCTCTCCTCTCCTGATCTCCCAGTTCCCAGGGTCTCGGGGTTTAAGTCCCAGGTGACCACACCCCCCCCCCCCCCGACCACTGATACGGCCTAACCTACGTCTCCTGACCGTCACTATCTCTCTAACTCCGCCTTTTTTAATTATCTCTAAAGTCTTATTACTTTAGGAGTCCTGTCGAACCTGTCCATCTTCCTAAGTCCGTCCCTTAACAACTAAAACTCGAGGCGATTTCCAATTCAGAGACTCAAAGAGTAATCACTGCTGAACGTAAAGATAACCTGGTCTTTTGATTACGCGGGGCAGTTTAGTTGTCCGCTTTCATCTCAGGTCTTCACTGGACTTCAAGGCGTCTGCCGATATAAGAGTTTCCTAGGAACCAGCGGCCGTGTCGTTGCGTTACGCAACTTTGTCGACCAGAGCAAACATCTGTCTGGCTTTAGGCTGACCACCTGTACGCATTTCACTGGTAATCTTCAAGTTGATTACGACTCAGCGACTGAGTTGGGTAGACTTAACGTCTCCTTCCTAATCCTCTGAAGAGTGTCTTTTCTACGCCGCCTAAAACTATCCTACTTCACATCGTCATCGCCTCATTCTTTTATTCTTCTGTCTATCGTCATATTCTTCTATTCTTCCATTATCGCCCATGACTGAGTCACACTATAACATATATCTCCGTCAACATTTCAGTTGAATTGATATATTCATAGATCAATTTAACTCAAAATAAAAACATAGTGTGACTGCTCTCTTTCTACTTCCTTAATGGGCTAACTAATTTCCTTTTTCTCATTGTACATCAATTATTACAACAATTAGAAATACAAATTCAACATCTATAAACTGGAATCTCAAAAGAAAAATCCATCATGTATACAATCATCTTACAACATCGCTCTGCCATGCCACTTTGTTTTGCTTTGAAGCCTCTGACTAACGTGACGTCACTCTGGACCTACCCTGAATGTAGGCCAGCTAAATTGAGGTCATCGTCTGTTTTGTCTATGTCTAACCCACATTTGTTTCCGTCTATTAATTTAAACCGGTAGGTTCTGTAATTGGTGTTTACATATACAACATTCATAATTCTACAACAATATCATGACATTCAATAAACATCTTTGCGACACGACATGTGTCTCATGTATACAAAACATTTTGTGGAAACATCAATTCTGAAATATTTAAGGCTCGATCGGCCTTCGCACTGTACTCTCTTAATTGCCTAATAAGACGTGTTTAGTCTTTCTTCGGCATCATATCTGTGCCAGTTCTGACAAAGAAACAAGACCCGTCTACTCTGTTCTCTTATTCTCCCTGAACACGTGCTCTTCTGGCACTGCTAATAAAGTTGTCTGCATAGCAATACGCTTTCTTACAGAATCTCTTAGCCACAGGCTTAATTTACTGGTCAACTCATGTCGGGTCGACAGTCTTCTTATCTGTTCCTTCTCCCCGCATATTCCTAAATTTTAGGCAATTCTCCCCGTCAACATATAATTACATTTTCATAAAATTGTATTTTAAAAAATGTGCATTTCACAACATGTTTCTCCTCAAATCATACACCCCACAGTCTTGGACAGACCGAACATTGAAGCATAGAGTAATCACAAACACATAGCAATCAAAATTATGACTTAAATTTGATACAGAATCTAGTCTGTCTAGACTTCCATTAAACTATCCACAACACACTTCATACACACATGTGTACATCTCACAATGCTGTTCCACACTTGGAATTCCTATATAACTCATAGAGTCTCTCCATCTCGGGTCACTGACTCTCTCGTCTCTTCTTAGTCTCCTAAGACTCTCTCCATGCATACTCTATTTCCTGTAAATTCTAAGTTCTCTTAACTTGACTCAAACTTTTTTTTAAACCGATGTAAACATGGTTACCATTTTGTTTGTTTACTTCAGGTGACTCACTAACATCTTCATACATATAGTTCTGTCTCCTCATTAAGGCAACAGTACATTTACAGACTCCTACTCAT